>CABFVX010000157.1:156854-222210 GCA_902151425.1 Timema shepardi | reverse complement strand
CGAGTCCTAAAAAGTGTTTTTCTTGATACCGTTTGTTTGTGCATCAGATACGGTCAGTATCTCGGCCTATAATTGAAACCACTTTACCGATCGGGATAAAACTTGGAATCTGTGGTTTTCATAAATTGTTTCTCCAAAAAGTTTTAGACAGTATTATTAAAAGTAAAAACAAATTATAGAATATATTTTTATAAAACTGATAGTTTTTGAGATATAAGCAAATATTAATTGGTTTTATGGAGCTCTTTGAAAACAGAAATTGACTGTTATTCTCTTTAATGGATAAAAACATTCCTCTTTACTTAAAGTTTCTGTAACAGTGTATATTATGTGTATACTCTTTGGTGGATGAAGACATTCCTCTTTCCTTAAAGTTTCTGTAACAGTTGTATATTAGGTGTATGCCCTTTGGTGGATAAAGACATTCCTCTTTCCTTAAAGTTTCTGTAACATTGTATATTAAGTGTATGCTCTTTGGTGGATGGAGACATTCCTCTTTCCTTAAAGTTTCTGTAACAGTGTATATTAAGTGTATGCTCTTTTGTATATAAAGAAATTCCTCTTTACTTGAAGTTTCTGTAACAGTTGCGGCTACATCCATACCTTAAAGATCATTTTCATCTTCTAAGCTTCGCCATTAATGTAAGATACAAATAATAGTGAATGTGTTAGCTATATTCGAATGTCTAATTAGGTTGGCCGATACCAGTCAGTGTTGGTGAGGTTGGAGTTCAATTCCTAGCTGAATATATGGTTTTGTGTCTTTTCATCACAGAAATATTGTCACATGTGGTTTGTATCACTACCTTTCAATGCCATACATTATTTTCCGTCATTGATGAACACACGTCGTAGCCTTATTTCATCACATACATTTTGTCAGTAAATAGTCCCTTAACTTATGTTTTAATACACCTCGAATGAAGCAAACCTAATGTGAACTAGTTGTATATAAAGTATTGAAATCTAAATAGTACTATTTTAAAGTAAATAACTTAGTGAAAAACAAAATTCAGAAAGCTTGTGAAAATTGGTGCCCAAGAACACTTACAGTCCAATTTTTATAGTGACTCTTTCGCATCTGACAGAATAGCTAGCCGATCTATTTCCACGTAATTATACATTGGTTAGTGTGATTTACAGCTGTAGCATTTTGATAAATAATATCAATACATATAAAATAACACAAATGAAAGATAACCCTTATTAAACTTGCGCACATTCAAACTTCCTACCCCTAAAAAAAGATTGTCTTTTTTTGGGTTGTTGAAATTAAATACTCAGTGAAATGTATACACAAAATAGCAAAGAGAGTTTATTTTCAGTAATTGATACAAAAAGGTTGTTAGATTTTTCTTTTAACATACATTTTAAACAAACAATGTGTTTTAACGTAAACTGAGTATGCTATGTCAGAAATCGGTTTAAAAAAATCCTATCCGCTGATACCTTATTCATCGCTGTATTAGTTGAGAAAAAGGGATTTTGACAAAATAAATATTATATAGGATAGGCCTAAGTCAAGAAATAAAAAAAGATTGCTCTTTGCATAAGAATGGTGTGTTGCCTTTTGTGTAAGTGAAACATGGGTCATAGATGGAATTGAAAAAAAGATATATTAAAAGCATTTTAAATATAATACAACAAAAGAATATTGAAAATATCCTGGCTAGAGAAAATAGCCAATGTGAATAAACTAAGACGATCAAAGGAAGAATGATCGATCATGGTAACCACCCAGCTTCCAACCTATAAGCGAATGGCTTAAAGACTGTCTACCTGTGACGTCATGACAGCTCAATATGGGAATTTTAATTAATATACGTTTTATTCAGTGAGTTATAAAGTAATAGTGTTGAAACAAAAACAATAAGTTATTTAATAATTCTAAATATAGTTCTACAGCGTAGCAAGATTATTATATTTATCTTGACGTTGTTTTTGGTAAATGTGTTTATTATAGATCCACTACAAAATAAGCTATTTGGCTCGGTCACTAAAATGGCCTGTAGGAGTCTTCCTGCCAGAATGTAGATTAAAAAGCCCATGGTAGCATTTGTCTATTTAGAATAGGAAGCATGATAAAGGTAGTTTAAAAAAACAAGTAAATTTGGCTTTCAAGGAGGAAATAGTAGTGTGAGTGTATAAACTCATCATAGGAAGAGGGAAAGAGTTATCGGTAAATAAAATAAGAAGTCTTGCAGGGTGAGCTGCTCAGATTATTCCTTCTCTTTATAAGTTGTACATTGGTATCTATGTGGGATAGTGTTCATATTGCTTAGGTGCGTCAAGATAAGATGTGACCGGTTTCGCAAAACAGCTTGGAGATCTCCGAGTAGGCAGCGTAGTTAATTTCTGGGTAAAAGATCTAGAAAATGTGTGACCTTCATCGTACCATTTATGTGTGTGTAGAGCTGGAAGAGATGCATTGTTTAAGCCAAGGTTGTCCAACGTTATTCATCCCAAGGGCCAAATCTTACTATCAGTTTGCACCGCAGGTAGAAGTTATATTTAGTAATCCCATCAACATAATATAAGCCTACAAACATCAACTAAATTATTACCTAAAATACTTATTTTTGGTTGGTAGAATTTTTAAAAATTTACTGCCAAAAAGAGTGTATTAATCTCCCAAAAAATGTATTATGAATACTCCACGAACACACACTTTCACAAAACAACTTATTCTTATAATTATAAATAGTTTTACTAATAAAATGATTGCATAGTAAAATGCAACCTTAACCTTTTTAAAAACAAAATTCTTAATCCCTAGCTACCGGTATTTCATATTTTCCACTGAGAATTTCCCTTTAATTTTCCTTCTGTGAGGGCCATATTCTCAGTGAGCGCGGAACGCATTTGGCCCCCGGGCCGCTATTCGGACCACACTGGTTTAGTCAATGACCTCTAAAGGAATACACGACTAGTGATAGTTTGGGAACTATATATTCTGATACAGTGTTTATCAAAGGTTTGGTGATGGAGGACTATCGAATAAAAGATATAAGCAATGAAGGACCAGCAGAGATCATGGAGGAGGATAGAGTGAAGGGGTTGTTAGAAACTTAAGTAGGCAAAAAATATGTTTTATTTAATCTCATTTTGTAACTATAATTGTAAGACAAAATCTCAATTATTAAATTAAATGTTGAAAAAATATAAAATAACTACATCGAACTAGTAAGTAAAGGGTTTTTTTAATTGTTTTTAACATTTCAAGTTTCATTTTTTTTTATAAATAGTTGTTCAGATTTGTTGACTTATGACTTATATGAATTTCCTTTTCTATCTGACTAGTGTCGATATTTCATATATAATCTTTTGCACTTAAATTTTTGTTTTATAATTACGTGATTAACATTTATTAATCATTCGTTATTATATCCAAGCTTCTTGGGATCCTCAGGGCTGCTTGATAGCCCACCATGGACCACTGCACTTTGAAGATAACTGTTCTAATAGAATGGTGTTGTACATTTTACAGGAACCTATATTTATTCTAATAGTCATGTGTGTTAGTCAAAAAACTATACCAAATTATTAGTATTCTAAATATTAAAAATATAATTTGGCATAGCACCCAAACAAAAAATTTAATTGAGCATATAAACTCAATCATATACGCACAGTCTCAATTATATTCTTAATAGCTAAAAAAAAAATATCAAAATTTATACTCCTTTTGTTTTTGTTTTTCCTCACTACAAGTTAACATGGTGATAAATAATGTTGCCTTAGTGTATATATTTGGCTCTAGTTATTTTTATTTATTTTATTTAAAAGTGATTTATTCAACTTTTATTCATAAATGTGTATATAAATGCCTAAACCACTACTTGGCTAGCAATTTCATTAATCATAAAGACCTAAGTCATGTTTGAACTTAGTTCCCAGGGTCATCAGCGAGAAACAAGACCTCAAGTAGGAAAACAGATGAAACAAGTCTTAATCAAGCTTCCAATTTCTCTCAGAAGGCGTTGGGGTTGTGGCTATTGGAAGTAGGGGGTTAAAGGGAGTATAAGAAGTGCATACAGGATAAAGAAACCTATTTCCCATCATTTCCGAATTCCATCCCCTTTTCTTTGTATCCATTCATCCCTCTTCAACCAACCCTTTAATGGCTACATGTTTTCCTCTCGAACCCGCAACTACTACTGCACTGCTCTAATTTAAAACTTGTTACACAATATTGAGAATAATGGATGACGGCTTTGATGGGTTAACGTGTTTCATACGTCCGGAATGAGTTTAAATTGTAGTTAACACAACCAAAATCGGTTTAAGTGCATTTTCAACTATTTTGTCACAAGTATCCTATTATTAAAATTAATATCTATAAATACAGGGTGGCCATGGAAAAGTATCCCGCCTCCTATATCCAGCAGGCACCTCACTCTGAATTGGAGTAGGTCAATCCCCTTCCACTCATATTGTGATATGAAGAATAAGAAAGTGAACTGCTTTTCTAAAGCTTTATTGACTCATTCTTCATGTCACAATATGGGTGCAAGGGGATTTACCCCATACAATCAAATGTGAGTTGCCTGCTGGATATAGGAGGTGGGCTTCTTTTCCGTGGGCCATCCTGTATAATAGCACTCTAAATCTGTCTGTAAGTTTAATTTGATCTATTTATAGATTTCCAGTAAACACAGAAGTACTCAGTGAATATAGATGTAACATTTTCTGTTACATTCCTTATCTTTAACAATACAGGGTTCCCGATATCTCATTAGCGAGCAAAGCAGTGTCGAAAATCCGACTGTTAATGTACCTACATTTACGTTTTAAATGTGTGACAGTCAAACATGTTAACTTTTAATATGTACATCTTCCTTGTAAGCTTCCCTAGAAATGATTATTTTGGGGATATGCTTTCAGTCATTTTATGTATTCACACTAGAGGTAAATAGTGTTTCTTTAACAAATAAAAACAGCGCATATTAGTCACCTTCAATTTGATATTTGATTTACAAATATAAGGAGAGGTTTATATGAATACCTAGCACTTATCTATTAGAAAAAGTCCAACACGTCAAATCAGTCGATATCACGTCTGTCTACTGATCTAAGGGTCATGGGGTCTGTTCCCATTATGCCAAAAAAAATCGTGAAATGTAGGTTGCACATTTCACAGTGATGAATTGAAGGTCGGGTACTGGGTGTTGTGTCTGTTCTACATATAAGTTAGTTTATAACTCGTGTGCTGATATAATCATTCGGTTCAGAAAGTGCACTACAAACACGTCAAATAAATTAATATGAAAAATAGAAAACATCGCATAGTATACAGTACACATTTATTATTAAAATACAACGATGTATAAAGTAATGTAGTGACTAAGGTTTTATAGTAAATAATGCATAGGCCTATGTGTTTTATTGTGTTTTTTGTTTGCTAATTAGCACAGTGTCTTACTACCCGTCCGGTTTATACACTAATATAAAAATTACGCTAGTGTTTTTAGAGATTAGGAATGTTGTATTTATAGACAGTGTATCTATATTCACGTGGAGAGAGAGTGGAAACCCATTTTGGATAAACACCCCTTAGTACACCCAACTGTAACTCGATACTCGATCTATACGTCATCGGTAGTCTAGTATACTGCGATAGTAGCGCGTTAGACAATCGAAGCGGGTATGTTATGGTTAATTGAACAGTGTCTCCATGTAGGAGAACCATTTTTAGTGTACTTGCATTTGCGTCTAAAATTTAACTACGTTTTCATTAATTTTATGCTGTTGCTTGCTGTTAAGGTTTATTTAGTTTTATTTCTTGGTACTAAATCAACATAACAATTTTGTCTGGTGTAATAGGGCACTTACTGTAGAGTGCATCTTTCAATTTACTTCAGATTTGTTTCTTGGATAGTAAATCTACACATGTAGTAAAAGTATCCGACCCCTCAGCTCAGTCGGTTAGCATGTTTTCTTACTGAGTTAAGAGTCCCTGGTTTGATTCCCGGCATGACCTAAAGTTTATCATTGGTGAAATATGGATTTACCCTTTCACAATGGTAAATCGATGGCCGGGGTCTGGATTTTGTGCCTGTCCTAGTCTTGAATTAAACATTAAGCCATATGAAGCTACGACAGGCCTAGAAAGCCGGTAGTAGAAAATATATGGCTTGAATAAAAAAACTGAGCCATGCCACAGATCGGAAACAGTAATGGATGTAAAAAACATATAATAAAAGTCTAAGGTTTGCTTGCGCATTCCAATTTTTTGGAACATTCCTTCTTTTTTTTGTAATATACCAAAAAATACATATTTTTATAATGTTTGTCTCTATGTTTGTTGCGAGTAAACTCAAAAAGTATTATTCTGATCGAACCGGAACTTCTTATGTTGAGCTCATTATAGTCGGTGACCTGGCGGTCTAGGGGTAAGGTGTCAGACTTCTGTGCTGGCGGCCGGGGTTCAATCCTCGTTCCCGGCACAAATTTATCTGATTACCAAACCCTTCCTTCACCTCTGACAAGACATTTTGTGAATGTGAGGAATGCCAGGCCTCCACCGTGGTTCGGATTCCACGTTAAACTGTAGGTCCTCCATTTCATCTCACAATCACCCTACCTTTACACATTAGCGTAAGTGCGTATAACCCGAACGGGTAGTAAGAAGCGGTGCTAATAATAATAATAATAATAATAACTCCTTATATTTCAGTTAACCATTGTAATCTACATACCACTAAGCTATCTCATCAGAGAGCGGAGTAGTGTTGTAAAAACGGGGTGCTAGCAGTGATTATTGGTCGCGGCTGTTATTGTGTGTGTACAGAAGATGACAAGTGATAAGAGCAGGGGTGTGGAGGGGGAAGAAATGGGGATGGGTCTTTGTCTATTCTTGAACCTTCGTGCGCACATAATAATACACAGCTATCGAATAAGTTTCATTCTTTTAAAGTATTTGAAATTTTCCAATGTGTTGTTGACGTATTGTTTAGTGTGAACAAAGCCACGGGAAGATGCTAGTTAGTTAATATTTTGAGATGCTTCGATTTTACAGGATACCTTTAAATTAAACTACATGAATTAAATTAGAGGAAAGTGATTGATTTAAATGATTGGCACTAGTATCCGCATCAAAATTTAAAGAAAACACAATAAGCTAGTACAGGTTATTACATGATTCAAGGCGTAAGACTCACGATAATCTGGATTGCCGGTGATGTCGGGATTAAAATCTCGATCGGGCGTAAAAGGGTGTAATTTTCCACTATTGATGATTTCACCCATGATTTAGGTGCACTCCTTGTAAATTACTCTCTTCGTGTATATAATTTAAATTAAGCAATTAGTTATTATAACGCCAAATATAAAAACTAAATAACTTACTCCCATACTTTTTGTTTTTGTTTAACAGCACGCAAAAACCTACCTATGAAATTGTTTGAGCTTGTATCTCCCATTGGTTCTGAACAGATAAGGTCATATTGAACCAGTCTAGTAGAGAATTATTGAAAATCTATCACAGTGAGTCCTCAACCCACGCGATTAGTTCGTTCTGTTGGTTTCCACGCAAATTTAAAAACTGCCAAATTCTAATGGTGCTTAAATACTATGTATTCTTGACATATATTTGAATTGCAAAGGATAATTAAAGCTAAAGAGCTACAGATAGAAACAAATAAAAACCCACTTAGGTGGTAAAATGGTCCAAGGCGTCACTATCGCATTAGATTAAACTAACTGCCATTATGGAGGGGTAGGTGTTCTAGTCCCGGTCGTGTGTACTGAGGGCAATATTTCCTAAATGGTTTACTACTTTCCCTCCGCACAAATACAAGTGCACTTACTTGGAATTCAACCCTCCTCATCCCTAATACATTATCGTAAATAGTACATATGCGTACAGCCCAAACGGGTTCTAAAATTATATAATCAAAAATCATGTATAAGCAAACTTACCTTGACTTTAGGGAAATAATTAATCAACGATACGAAGATTTTGTCCTGGGGTCTGACTATTTTTAGCACCTAAATATCAACTATGAACGAATTCTGATAAAATTGTGTCTTATAAAGCTCCAGTTACAAATACATATACATAGGGACAGCCAGACTAAATTGATAAACACACTTTTAAGAGTTCGGGGGCACATAATGATGAAGTCAAAACTGTTCACCATTATAATACTTTATCTTTATAAGACAATGAAAATAGAAAACGAAGTCCAATTAGTTTAATAACTAAGATTATTTCCATGTCATCCTCGCATGTTTACTGATAAAAGAGTCTCAGATTCTATTCCCGACAGTGCCTAAAACGTACTATCGTAAAGTTGGGATTGTTTCATTCGTTTGACGATGAGTAAATAGCCTTGGGCCTGTTTGTTGTGTATTTTGTTAGAATAAGTTATGATAAAGCTATTAACCACAATAAAATGAGTAAATTAGCTTACAATCTAATTTTAAAATATGTAATCTTAATAAACAATTAGGTACTAACAAAACTAATTAACATGTTTTTGGTAAAATATTTTCAAATTACAAAGAATTAAGAAGTAAACAAAAATTATTTAGGATACTTTATTTTTCGTAAACGAAATTTAAATTTCAAACATCACTTTTAATATTATTTTATATTGTCCCATATCAAGAGAAATTATTGTAATCATGAAAAAATTATATCTCGAAATTATTATGAATCTTTGTGTTTTATTGGCTTAAAATGTATATAAAAAGAGTGTTTATTTTGATTAACAAGATTATGGGTTTGTTTTAGGAGAAAAACTTACTTAAGAGAAGTTTACTGAAAAACTATTTTTTGAACATTTTCTTCAAAGCTACCAATTAATAATATGATAAAGTGTGTGCTATTGTGTTGAACCATTTGGCAGTGTTGGGTCTGTAAGCAACTTAAATTAGCTAGTATAAAGGGGCAGCATCAGGGTTGTGAATTTTAAGAGGTATGAGAGGGAAAATAATAAATCATATGGTTGTAGCGATGTATTCATGGTGTAGGGCCTACAAGTGAAAAGATAATCTAGAGGATTCGTAAAACTAATGTGTGTTTATGTGTCATGGTTACGTTAGAAGAATCGAGTAGTAAGGAAATCTTCACTTAGCTAATTTTATTGATAGAAAACTGAATATTTTCTTCAATTAGAAAATAAAGATTTTAGTAAATGTCAAGAAGGTGTTCTGTTATAGTTGCAAATCTATAGATCTGATCATTCATATACTATAGTAGGGATAGGTCTCAAGCCCTCAGAAGTACCCTGCTGTCTCCCTAGTGGCTAAGGTAATGGTCTGAAACCTCCTTACCCCAAATTTCAACTAAAAATATATTTAATTACAATTTAAAACATTAATTGTAAAATAAATATATACTATTGAGTACTAAATTTATAAAACTATACTTGTACTATTTAATATTTATTGTTTTCTACTCGGATAATATATGCGATCTTAATTTGTCGTCAAACAATTACCCAAGATATCACATATTGGCTGCAGACGAAACACACGGAATGGACACATTTATTTGATAATATACATTTTAATTCTTACTGAGAAAGTACATTTGGAGTATAACTTATATGTTTACTAAATGGCTGACTATTTCTTGGTTTTCCTTTGACGTTTCATATTATTATTCATAATAAATTATTTGTAATATTTGTTTAATCTGGTAATAGTATGTTTTGATTATTGCAGTAAAATAAGCAAACATTCAATAAATTAAACAAATTTCGCAAATTAAACAAATCTCCCAAATTAATATCACACCTATATAGTTTGTCTGTCCCCATGTAATATGTGTGTCTATACCTGTAGCTATGGATGAAACTGTTTGATGAATTTCGTTCATACTTAATATATAGGTGATAAAAAGTCAGATCTCGATGTCAAATTGTAATATTTCTCTTAAATTAAGGTAAATATGCTGATGACTAAGTTTTGAAATTATTAAGTTTTTAAATTAACTATACGATTTTTTTTCCAAATGTATAACTAAGGCAGGGGTTGGCAACCTTTTTGGGCCCTCATTTACTTTCAAACTTATCAAATTTCCCGCGATCTCCAATAATTGTTCTACTCTAATTTAATATAATCATGTTTCATCAATACCTCTTAAATTTAGTCCCTAAATTTATTCTTTCCTTAGTACCAATTTCTTCTCCTATCTAGAAAAAAAATATAGAATTGATAAAATGTGTATTTTATAACCAGGCTACCTACTTTTCTTAAAACATTAATAAAGCTGCATAATAAATATTGCACTGTTGTGTAACATAAGAAAGGCAGATACGTTTGAATACTGGTTAGTTGCCAAAGGCAAAGTATTTACAGTTCAACATTGTTTTGGATTGTAATGATTTTTATTTAAAGTGTAGCAGAATCAAAATAATTAAGGACAGAATGAACATACTAAGATTTATCTTCAACATCACAAGGATATAATTAGTTTTAAATAAATATTGCTACTGGTTTTAGTTTTCCAAACTTCGCAAATTTTCAAGTAAACTTGGATCTAAGATGATCGAAGATTTTTAGTGGTTTTTTTCCATCTCGATATTTTGGTTGTAAAATCATTAACAAATATTTTGTATTTTTAACTTCATCTATGTATATATTTGGGTCATAATTTTTTGAATATATCTTTAGCTGTGCCGTCATATATTTGAAAAAAAAAAGCAAAATTATTACTCTCAAGCTTTGAGACAATAAGCGTGAACTTTCGTTTAAAAGTATTTACAAAACTTATCATTTCAAAAATAAATCCATACGTGCCTTGTAGTTCAACATTTAAAGCATTGAGTTGGAGTGTTATGTCTGTTAAAAAGCTAAGTCTAGTTTTTCAAATATCGTCCTCCATTGGCTTGTATTCTCCACCTCTAGAAACAAGAAACAACCTGATATTTAAGTTGTGCAAATTGTTACTTTTTCTTTGAGTATTTAAATAAATAAAATATCTTAACAAAATATTCACGGGCTATCAACTTTGAATCATTACGTGATCGACCTTACGTCCTCTACTGATGTTTTTGTGTTAAAAAAGTAATTAAATAATGGTTTATACTATTATTAGCACTTACTACCCATTCGGGTTATACGCACTTACGCTAATGTGTAATAGTAGGGTGATTAGGAGATGAAATGGAGGACCTACAGTTTAACGTGGAATTCGAGCCACGGTGGAGGCCTGGCATTCCTCACATTCACAAGTTGTGGTTAATACACTTCTTGTCAGAGGTGAAAGAAGGGTTTGGCAATCAGATAAATCAGTGCCGGGATTGAGGATTGAACCCCGGACCCCCGGAACAGAAGTCCGATATCTTACCCCTAGACCACCAGGACACCAATGGTTTATAAAATTCTGTAGTCATTCTGTATACAAATTTAAAAAGTAAAAATGTCCTTAAAGAAATTCACACGTGAGAATGAATACAAATATATAAATCAATCATATGTGACTCCTCTAGTTTATGTCTGTGCTCGCCTCTGTGCCGTGTACACACGTGAATAATATTGTGTCTTGTTTGTGCCCTTACAGAGCCCTGCGAGAAGACGTACTGTCAGTTCGGCGCGGATTGTGTGACCCGCCCTGACGGCAGCGCCCACTGCGAATGTCCTACCAGCTGCTCCACCGTGTTCACCCCTGTGTGCGGTACTGACGGGGTCACCTACTCTAACCACTGCCTCATGAGGATGAGGGCTTGCCAGGAGAGCGAAAACATCCGTGCCCAGTACAGCGGAGAATGTGGTGAGTGGAGAGTAACAATATATACCTAACTACTTCTTCTTGTTGGTCTTCCTTCGACGTCACTGGCGCGAGAATTAGCAACAGATTCTGAAGAGACTGCAGGTATAGATGGGGAATATATTAAGATTATCTTTATCAAACTTCTCTTTCTTTCCTTTATCTAGTTTTATCCCCTTTATATACATTCTCTCTTATTTCTCCCTTTGTATCACTTTCCCACTCTCTCTCCCTCTTATCTTTCCCTGACTAATTTCTCACCCTCTCCTCTCTCCCTTACTTAACCTGTCTTCCCCTTTCTCTCTCTCTTCTATAATTTTTTCTTTTCTACCTATACATATATCGTATCAATTTCAATCTCTTTCTTTATTACTAATTCTTTCCCTTTACGCTTTCTCTCTCACATTCCTTATCCCTATCTCTATTTTCATTTCTCTCTTTCTTACTTATTATTTCTGTCTATCATTTTATATTACTCCCCCTCATATCCTGATCCTTATATTAATATGTATTCCTACCCCTCTTTATCCTATACTTTCTCTACCTTTCTCTCTCTTCCTATCCCTTTGTTTTTCTACACTTGTCCACTATCTTAACTCATATCTACCTTTCTTAATATCTCGTAATTAAACCTTTTATTTTCTCTCTGAACATTTCTCACTTTCAAAAGTACGACTATCCCACTCCTTTACTAAGCCTTCTTTATCTCTCTTTCTCTCTTTCTTTCTCTCCATATATATCTTCCTTCTGCCCTCCTATTACTTTCTTCCTCTCTCTTATATATATATAAACTTTTATCCCTATTCAACCTCCCTTTTTTTACTCTTCTCTCAAATTATTGTTTCCAAACCTCCCTCTCTCATTTGTTAAGATGGGAGTGTAGGTAACACAGGTCAAGGCCAGTGTTTTTGAAGTTTTTATATCAAAACCTTTTTTGTGCAAAATAAATAAAATATTTTTTCAGGAGGAACGTTTAGTCTAATTTTCTTTATATGATTATGTTCTAGAATATTTGTGAAGGATATCCTGGAATTTAATGACAACTTACTATCCTCACTTAAAAAGTTTCTCATCTATTCAATGATTGTTGATATCACTATGTGAAGAAAATCAAACTCTTGTACTGGAGCAACATTTGATTTATTTTGACCAGAAATATGTCTTACTATAAAAACTGAATTACACTGGTCTTATCTCGCGCTCCCTACATTCCACCTTAAAACGAGATTTAGGAAGCCAGGAAAAGGAAATACAGACAACACCGACAATCCAGGGTTTCAAGATTCTCGTCGTATTCCAAGACCGGTAGAACACCTGATAACAATAAGAAAGTTTTCTACCTTTAATCTCTTAGTGTACTCCTTCAAATATAAACAAACTTAAAAACCACAAGAGTTAACAATTCTATATTTAATTTAATAATTAACTTTAGCCCTTCTACCTACTCGTACTAACTAATCACTTTTTCATATAGATTAAAACCTTTCTTTAAGCATAATTCACCATTATTCTACGTTTCAGGTCATGGCTCCGTAAGACTTTTACAAATTTGTTATTAAGTAAAATTTATTTGCAGATTACGCGTTAAAAGAGAGAAATAAATTAAAACATATTACTGAATTAAAATTTGAATAAAATATATAAATGAAATAGCTAATGATAACCTTAGACTACTTTCATAAAACACCGTTGTTATTTATATTACACTCAAATTAGTATAATTCGTTGAAAAAAGAAAGCTTATAATATTATTTACCTGCTCTCAAATGTCGTGTGCCACAGATTGAAAATCACTGACCTACATTAGAGACTGCAGTTCCCTAAGAAATTGTGGATGAGTATTTAAGTCTGTATATATAAACTGGCTTTGCTCGTTGGGGGCTATGCCCCCATACTCCCAGTGAGTTTTCTTTGCAAGTGGTTGTAAACTAATGTAATTCAAGAACGATGTTTTGATAGGTCACACCGTTTAGCCACAAGATACCTCCAAAGAAAGGTCCACACCGACTTTAAAGTTGCTCCGCCATTTTGAATTTTTTTGGGAGGGGGCTAAAATTTTATTTTTCTTAACTTTTTGGAATTTTACCGTCAGTTACATGCTAGGAGCTATAAGTTTACCAAATTTCAAGTTTCTAGCTCATCTGGAAGTGGGTAAACATTAATGTCAGTGAGTGAGTCAGCCATGCGGCTATATAGTAGTATAATATGTGAAAGTAGATCGAGCAACATTTCAAGCTGTCACACAATATTTCTTTAATTAGGCCACAGACTAGGCTCAAGACCGAACACATTAATTTCAATTCTAGTTGCGGCCACGAAAGCCTTCGAAACCAAATTTCTTCCTATCGAAAGATTGTACTGTGGGTGTTTGATAAGATAACTCCGCGTGTGATGATGTCTCGCTCTTTGGGGCTATGATCTGCCGACCTAAGATCTACTCGCCCAAAACCTCTACGGGGTGTCTCCATGTTGGCGCCCCTCAATCATCGTCCTTCCTGGCTCGGCTGGGTGGTGGTTCAGACAATGTTGTCAGGAGGGGTTGGGCGGCTGTCTCTCTGTAGAGTGTCTGTGTAGGGGTGGAGCAAGGAGAGAGTTTTCTCACCTGCCATACTCTCAGTGGTTGGCAGTTATTACCCAACTTCAGCAGGTGATAGCTGGACAAGACACCTCCAAGTGGTCCACGCTGGGCAACTTAGGCTCAAGTCTTTGGGAAACAGAAGTTATACCTATGTCTGAGTTTATGACTTCCTTTCGTTACGAGGGGGTTGCACTTAAGGAGGGTCCAACTTCTCCCACCAAGTGCTAGGAAACGTTGTAGGGTGAAAAGGTGGGGGGAGGGGTTTCTCCGCTACTCAGTGATGACGGGATTGCCGACTAGATAAAGGTTGGTGGTCTCAAACTGCTAGCTGCATGTATTTGCAGACGTGGCATCGCTCAGAGATACTGCCTCAAGTGTGGTTGAAGGACAACTTATGATGGGGTGTTTGTTCCCTCCGTGTTCGCCAGGCGTTCTGCTATTTGGTTTGCTGAACGGATTTCGGATGGCCCTATTGCAAAAACGCCTATGTCTTAAGTGCAAAATGCTAGAAAACCACTTATAGGTTGGATATCGTGTCGCAGTCAAATTGGAGGAAATCCTTAGTGTGTGTGTTTGCTGCAGTCTATGAAGATGAACAGCTCGAACGCTCCCGACCACAGCCGAGATCCACCGGTCTAATGGCTCGAATCATCGCCTTACGAACAAGGCCCTTTTTGCCGGCCAGGCTGTGGGACCACCAAGCGACCCCTTTGCCATTTTATTCCCGACCCTTTCCGAGCCAACAAACTCGCTCTGAAAAAAAAGGGGGAGGATTGACACAAAGAGACGTTGGTTGAAATCGATGTGGCATTTAGCGTCAGATGATGACCAATCACATTTCAGAACCTTTCTTTCAAATTCCGAGAAGATCAAAAGTCACGTCATCACGTCCGATCAAAGCGAGTGAGGTACTATAGTTTCATAAAGAAGGAATTTTTCTAAGCACAATGTTTTACTAACCATTTGGGTCTTAAACATGTGTTCTTCTTACACTAATAAATTAGTGATGAGTAAAGTTTAATTTAGAAGAAGTGTTCTTGAATTTACGTAGAAGGCGAGTGTAAAATCATTTGTGAAAAGACTCTCAAAATACCTGACCAGGATTCGAAACTCAATCTCCCAGTCATCAGCAAAACGGTCTATTGAGATAGTTATGAGGCGATTCAAGCATTGAAGTGGGTTGGATATTTATTAAAGTCAAACCCACGTTAAATCGTCAAGCTCGCTTAGTCATTTTCATTTTTTATTTCCATTTATTTGATATATTTAACGTGCACTTTATAAACCTACTGATTATATTACCATATGATTAATAAACTAACTTTCATCCACAACAGATACAACACCATACCTCCAGCCTTGAATTCATCACTGTGGAAGGAGAAACACACATTTCACCAATGATACATTTTTCGGCTATGTAAGGAATCGAACCGGTGACTCTTAACTCAGTAGACACGTTGCTAACTGAGCTAAGGTGTCGGACCTCGTTTAGTTTCTTCTTCTGGTGATAAGGAGGTCATGGCTTGAATCACTACCAGGTGTACGCAGGGTGTGTTCTTCCTAAATTGTTTCCCACTCTTCTTATATGCAAATACGGATACATTACTTCTAAATTCGATCATCCTTATTCCTACCCCATCATCGTAGCTAAATGTATATAGTTCGGACATTAAATAAGAAAGAGTGGAAACAAATAAATGTTTATTTTAACTTATATTTAAGTGGCGGAAAAAAATTCACCCTCACTAGTGTGGAAAGAGAGCGAGAAAACCACAGGTGGGAAACCACACCCCTGTCAGATTCGAGTCCCGACCTTCTCATCAAAATCGATCAAATGAAATGTGAACTTAATGCCTCAGACCGCACGACCACATCTTCTTCTTTCTATACTAAGATTAGGATAGGAATCTTGTATCAATTTGCATATGTGGAACCTAATATGACGAAAAAACTTACTAGATCTTCTATGATATATTCACACGTCAAGTCATGTTATCTTCAGCTGTCACTTTTGATATATGTTATCAAATAACACTGATAGAACCAACAATTATAGACAACAAATAATATTTTCCTATTTTCTAAAAGGTTCTTTGTATTAAAATCAAACTGTAGTGATATCCTTAAATATTTATAAATATGTGTCATAATGATTTCAAGTGCTTTTCCCCGTGTTCTACCTCTTACTACCCATCTGGGATATTCTCGTGTTATCTTTACTTGACTATGGATGAGAAATTTGGAATTTAGAGTAAATTTACAAAAGAAGAGCCTTTTTTTTATGAAATGCTACCGCAGTACCCCCAACAGTGTTTTGAATCCCGAGCTCCTATCAACAAAAAACAGGCAAAACGAGACCTGTGACCTTGTTCGTGAACCCACCGGCGTGGGTTTGGGTCTTATTGAGGCACACTAAATTCACTCTTAAGATTCAATACAATATGGTAGAAATTTCTTATTAATAAAGTGTACAAGTTGTACTACGCACGAACACGGCATTGAGCACCTTGGATAAGTAGGTAACGTCGCTAGGGAGCGTTGCTACGGCTGGGAACGGATATGACGTAGCACTTACACCCGTGTATAAACTAATATCCACGATGTATGCCTTAGGCCTCTTAGTAAAGCATATTGACTCTACACACATGAGCAGTATTAACTTTGTTAATACTTTATTGCTAAACAATATATATATATATATATATTTGTTTGGTGAATATGTTCTTATTTAGCAATAATACTAAGCCAATTAAAATATAAACTTACTACAAGAAGTGATAAAATTTTATATTAATAGTTTTTAAAATAACAACATATTATGATTAATCGTGTCTTGATATGATTTATTTAAAAAAAATTGTATCAACTACGGGTTGAATTAATTTCAAATCATATTCTATTCTATTAACTGTTGCATTAAACACGACCCAACACCCTTGCTTAGTAGGACACATAGTTTGTTTACAGGGCTAAATGTCTTGATTTTGGTTCTAGGCACGGTTCACTATTTGGTGTATTTGAATTTTTGGTATGGGTTCTGGGGGGTGTGTACATCCTAGATTTAAATTTGTTTGTAATTCTTGTACTGATATAAACTAATATAGGCTATAATCGGTATGAAAATATATCAAATGGTAAAAAAAAAGTTAAACTAAAGTCGAATTTTCAAGGTATGGACCTTTTAGAAATACAAACATATCTTTTGTGGACAAAATTGATTACATTTCACGATATTATTAATGTTATTATATAGGTAGTGATATTATCTATCAAAAGTGACATCTAAAGGTCACATCACATGAGGTATGAATAATTCAAATTTGATTCAGTAGCTCTTCTAGATGTCAGACTAGGTTCTTCCTATTAAAATTAGACTGTAGGTGAATTTCGAAAGCCGTTAATATATTTTTTTTAAATGTGCCTTGACCCAGGGTTTGGACCTTTTATCTTCTGTTTAGGGTGTCACTGATTGCTCTCCCAAGTATGCCATCCAAGAGAGGAAAGGAATGTTAGAACAAAGCTTCAGGGCTGACATATAATTCATGCTGGGTCCACGATTAACTGATAGATCACGTAAAGCTTCCTTAGTGTTCAACTAACGTTACGTAATGGAGAGTTTTCCTCGTGTTTGTAAATGGAGGTCAGTCATCTAACTATTTAACTAGAGTTGTCCAAGGAAGAACTTTTCACGTTAAGTAAATGTTAAGGGAAGGGTAGCACGTGTTCTATATAGATAGCGTGCAGCGCAACAGGTCTATATAATGCATAATTTGTTTGTTCATGTTAGGCAAACGACTTCTTAGGTATAGTTTGTCCGCATCTCGCGAACTCTAAAAGTGTCGAAGCCTCTTGTTTCCCTTTCTTTTTAAATTCAGTAAAGCTTCAATTGCAGATTCTTGCACACTGATAAGACCTAAATTCTTGCGTTTCATTTCGGTGAACGATTTGTTTTCAAGCAGACCAAATTCCCTGTCAATGTTTTCTTCAAGTTGTTCCGTTACATAAATTCTGATCAAACACCCGTTTCTTTACAAAAAGTGAAAGTCGCATTAATGTCAAGTGAACGTGGAGTTTATTGTAGTGTCGGTATCTAATGGCAGAATATCGGAATTTGTTTGACTGATATGCAGTTGTCTGTTGTTGAGGAACATGCGGGATGATTGACATGTGCGATGGAATCAATGTGACTTCATGGCACAAACACGTGTGTTTATCGCTATATTGGGTGTGCTGTTGTAACACAACTATTAAATATTTGTTACCGTTAAGTCGGCCGCCTTGGTAGTTAGAGATTTTTGCACAATCTTTCAGTTCAAATGCAATATTTAATTATATGATGCGTTATTTAATTTATTTATCTAGCACCACGTCTTACTACTGGTTCGGGTTATACACTTAAGTACTATTTACGCTAATGGGTTAGAAATTGGGAAGGTTGAATTTAGAGGAAGTAAACCTTCATTTTCGTGGGGGAGTGGAAAACTATTCAGGAAAAACCATCCCCAGTTCACCCAACTATGATTCGAACTTCGATCTCCTCATCCTCAGCAGTTTTGCTCAAAATGAAACTAGTGCGTTAGCCAACCACACCATCGAGGTGGGTATGCCTTAATTTAAAACACGGCTCACGCTAAAATAAATTCAAAATATTCCAACAGAGCTCTTTTTCCTTAATAACCCTTGAGTTCTATAAATAAAATTAAATGTGTGGAAATTTCAACGAATTTTCAAGCCTTGTGTGGAGCTACAAGATTAGGTTTGATAAAAAACGATCTCTAGATCTATCCTTCCTCTAACGAATACACTATTCTTTTGATTGGCACACATCAACATTTTTTAGGATATCTGAGATCTAGCAGCGATCTTTTCTCTTTACCTTGAGATAGGAAGTTTAATATTATATTTCCATTTTTTCTTATTGACATAGCAAAGGGTGATTGTATATCAAAAGGGAGGGGAGTATAAGCTTAGAAAAAATAAAGAAGTAGCCCTAGAAAACGACACAGACCATTGTATTTTAAGATATGTGGCCTGACAGGGATTGATACTTTCTCGCTGATCAAGGTGGCCACCTTAAGAGGTCAACCTAGACGATAGATAATACTCGTTGTGTACGTGAAGAAATCCCATATTATTAAAGAAGTGGTTTGTTATTTCAAAATATTTCTCAATCTATAATTTGTTTAAATCTAACTATGAAAACGTAGAAATATCTCATTTCAGACGACGTTTGCTGTTCTTTAATCAAAGTAAATTGATATAAACAAATAACTTGCATTCTTAAAGAAAAAAGAGTATTTTTATTAGGTCATAGAAGATATTTCTAAAATATTTGATGATTGTTTTGAAGTTTTATAAATTCCATTACAATAAGAAATACCGCAGTGTGAGAATTTCTCCATGCGGAACCCTTTGTTGGCATACAAAATCACGATATCTGTTAATCTTGAGTCTTAGTTGTGTTTTTTTATCGTTGAGGTTCTATCATCCCTTCAGATCTGGTTTTTATTCTCAAATGGGTTGAAATATTTCATTTATTGGCTCGAAAGTACTGGATTTGAATTATAAATTATCCGATGTTAAATCTAAATTCAGGAACTAAATATTCTCCCTTAAGTTAATTCCATATAACAATAACATTTTTATTTATCATCGCATCCTACCAAGTGTTCAGGTTTCACGCATAAGTGATAAATACTTTAATGGTAGTAAGGATGAGGCAGAAAACATTTTAGGGGTAATCTACCCGCATTTGCTTGGAAGGAAATTGGAAAAATATTTAAATAAAACCACCCTCAGTTGACCCAACTGGATTTATTACCCTGATCTCCACGTCTTCAGCAGGCCTGTCTAACACGAAAGTGACGCCTTAGACTATTAAGCCACTGAATTGGGTGATAATAATAGTTCTTATTGCTTATTAAATAAATTAGTTTTTAACTTATTTCAGTATACATTGATATAAATGTTTAAATTTAAATTATTTAAACTAAGTAAAGAATTTGAGGAAGGGATTGTATTCAAAAAGTAAACCAGCGCTTTAGACAGAAATTAAGTTCAGATTGACCTTCCCGAGAAATAAACTACAGCTTCCTAAGGGAAAGTTAAGTGTTCGTATAATGTCTTAAGCTAAATCAATTTTTAATTTTAAAATATTTTAGTCTATGTTTAATTAAACAAAACTCAACATATAAAATGTAGAATAAAATAAAAGAACTTACTCTATAAGAAGAATGCTTTGTTTTAGTTTTGTCACCAAATAAATTTAGTTAAATTAAATTTCACAATAAAGTTTGTAATAGCATTGTAATTATAAAATGATTCAAAACACTGACTTCAAAATTAATAAGCTAACTTACTAATGAACTAGCTCACTACCCGCTACCACAGTATTAAAAATTGGACATATTTTTAATATTTTATTTAATAAAATAACGTTTCACAAAATACAATTATTTATAGATATTATTTAATTACTGTCAATTTCTGTAATTAATGAATAGTTAAAAATTAAACTGTTAATTTTTTCAGTAAGAAATTTATTGGTTGAGTGGTGGTAGCACATTTACCTAGTTTTTATTAATGAGATTTAAATCAGTTTTAGTAAATACGTTATAGTCGTGGATAACAAATTAGTTTAGAATATTACATAGAATAAGCTTAAAATCCTTAGTTTATTTAAATAATCAATTTTGAATTGCTGGTTTAGTATAAGCATAATATTATAATTATCTCAGTTTTTGCTTTGAATGTATGAGGTAATTAATCGAATCGAATCAAGCACGAGAGGAAACAATGTATTTACTCCATCGACTTTGAATTTACCGTGAGTGGATTTTCTATAAATTTATAATGTTTAATCACCCAGATAAAATTTTAAAAGCTCTAAAACCTATAAAGCCTACGAATATTGACACGTTTGTTCGTCTATTGAATCCAATGACCCCTTATACTAGTTTTAACACTAAAATTTATCAAATGATTACCAAACAATTCGTGAAATATTAGACTATACGTCATTTGAAAGAAGTAAAATTATCACTTATTAAGGTGGCCCCATGGTCTAATCCGCTACCTTCGCAGTAAATTAGACTGCTGATGATGGAGAGATTAAGGTTCGAACCTTGATCGGGTGTAGTGGGGTAGTTATTCCAAAATAGTTTTCCATTCTACCTGCACGAAAACGTGTGTACACTTCCTCTAAATTTAGCCTTCCTACTCCCTAAAACCATAAGTTTAACTAGTACATGGGCGTATAACCCAAAATTGCTCTAAGATACGGTGCTAATAAAACCTAAAACTATACCATACTAATACGATTGTACTAGTAGTAATAGTAGTATTACGTTTAATATATGGTCTATTAACGACTTGACCTATGGTTTAGGGCCTAGAACGGTATATTTGAGAAAACTCACCCTAATTACATTTAGTATGCTATAAACATAATGATATTTTATTTATTATTTAGTAGATGTATGTAACGTGTATTTTCTGAACCGACTTATCATATCAGCACACTATAATTGTTATGAGCGAGAGCAAAAGGGTCTAACAATTTTACCGGTAAAGTTATTGTCACATACCTTCTATGGTTCTTTTACATTCCACGGCTTTACTTCCGCTTACTCGAGAAAAATCCGTCGAACCGCGGTTGGGTTTGAACCCACGAACATCGTGTCCTGATGTAATCAATTTACCCCAAGGCCACAGAGGTTGACACCCTTATTGTGCTAAATAACAGGAAACAACACCAGCCTCAGTTAAGATTCGAACTCTTACCGCCTTACTCTCATAAATCCAGTGTATAGTGAGCCTAACTTTCTAGACGCTACCATCATTGGTGCAGATGCATTAAATTTATTTAGTAAACAGCAGAATTTAATGTTTCATATGTTTTCATTATATACATTATTAATGATAGTAAAATATAAAGATCTGATAGACATTTTGTTGCAGTGCATAAATAAACCTTTAAAACTATTATAAATGTGTATTTTATTATAATATTTGTACTGGCCTTGCATTCAATTATATTGTTTTCAAATAAGGAATTATGCAAAAAAAAGTTTGCAAATAAGTACCCAACATTTTATTTGTATAAATAGGGATGAGATATATAAGGATAAATAGCTAAAGGGATTACGTACAGATAGATTGAAGGATGTGTATATATATATATATATATATAATTACTCTGTGGTCTTCTTTGGAAATGAATTAATTCATCTCAGTGTAGCTCAACTATTTTTGTGGATTTTATGCCCTTGTTCGTTGGAAAACCCTTATTCTTGGTACCAGTAAAGTGTGTTTTGAGGGTAGATAGAATATGCTTAGGCCCATCTAAGTTTTTTTTTAAAGTCGTGTACAGCTATAACCCTCTGTTTAGAACGTGCACGTTAAATTCCCCGAATAACACAAACGTAGTTCTGAAGCACACAGTATGGTGAAGCTACTTGTATCTCTCCCGGGTTCCTTCTCATAATCTGAATTCTAAAAAAAATTCTATGCACGTAATTGTAAAAGCTCGCGTCCTTCTAGCCTCGTCATAAGCCAAGATTTAAAACAATTTTGAGCGGAGAAGGAAGCTACCAGAATCTAAATGGCCCGGGAGTCTAACATGTTTGAAGATAGGGTTTCCGTGTTGAAAATGTTTTCCACGTTCTCTCCACTAAGATATGTTTTTTATTAAATTATATAGCTTAAATAAAGTCATATCATATGTGTTTCGGAAATAGGAAAGAAAACGTTGAACGAGCAAAGAAATCAGAAAAATGTTGATTTTATACAGGCCTTTTTTTTTCTTTTGCTGAAGGTTATATATTACAACTATTTGTTTTTTTATATCTTATTTGTACTATAATTGTTTGTTTCTAACGTGTTTCATTAATCATCCAGGATATTCGCATTAAATTACATTATAATTATTAACCCGCCTCGGTGGCGTAGTTGGCTAACGCGCTAGTCGTGTTGAGCCATACTGCTGAGGACGGGGAAATCGAGGTTCGAATCTCAGTCAGGGTGAACTGGGGGTGGTTTTTCCTAAATGGTTTTCCACTCTCCCTCCACGCAAATGTTGGGTTCACTTACTTTAATTCAACCTTCCCAATTCCTAATCCATTAGCGTAATTAGTACTTAAAGCGTATAACCCGAACGGGTAGTAGGACGTGGTACTAAATAATAATAATAACAATATAATTAATAGAAAGGTAGAACCTAAAGGTAAAATGCTTGCATAAGGACACAATTTTCGTGATTTCAAACCCGGTTGAGGTTGATGGATTTATCTTGAGTGATACAAATCTGTAGCACAACTTACTTCGGAGGGCAAGTAAATCCGTCGGTCTAATGTCAATATGGGGCTTCAATAGAACCATGGCAAATATATTAAAATACCGTTCCCTCCAAAATTGTTAAGCCCTCTTGTTCTCACCCATATAAATTATCGTGTGCTTATATAATCAGTCGGTTCATAAATTGCACATTAAATACCTCAAATAAATAAAGTTAAGTATGCATGCATATAATTTCATAACATGTGTGTTCATTTTTCCACACCCTCCAAAAGCCCCTATATGACTTTTAAATCTGAAACTTTGCATACTTATAGTATAGACCATGGGACAGAACCTAACTGAGCCATATTTTCAATTTATTGTTTTTGTTTATTTCATAAAAAATACAGTTAATTTATTTCCCTCTCACCTTAACCACGCTTACGTAATAGTTAAATGAATTATTTTGTTTACAAACAAAGCCCTATCTTCCACGCACTTATCCATTATTGATGGTTAGGTTTTGTCAGGTTAGCTAGTATTAAAAACCAGTGAAAACATAATTTAAGATCAATATCAATCTATATGAATTTATTTAATTGTTTATGATAAATTTAACTAGCCCAAGATACAATAGTATTATTATTAGCACCGCGTCTTTACTACCCGTTCGGGTTATACGCACTTACGCTAATGTGTAATGGTAGGGTGATTGTGAGATGAAACGGAGGACCTACAGTTTAACGTAGAATCCGAACCACGGAGGAGACCTGGCATTCCCCACATTCACAAGATATCTTGTCAGAGGTGAAGGAGGGGTTTGGTAATCAGATAAATCCTTGCCGGGACCGAGGATTGAACCCCGGCCGGCTACAATAGTAATTAAAGTCCGTTCACCGTAGGAATTGTTTTCTGAAAGGTATTTTTCCCTACCAGAAATCTATTATATAGTAGGATATTGGTATGAAAAAAGACCTTTCAGAGAGTAAATCTTACCGTGAAAGGAGTTTAGCCAATAAACATATTTTAAAATTACTATACACGTAGCAGTGGCTGGGTGACCTAAAGCGTGAAGCTCATATTCTACTTTGGTTCTGTTAAAGGGAGGCCAGGTTTCAAAGTTCAATGTTGTTGACCTGACATAAAGCTTCGAGAGCTTGGTAAAGGTCAGCTTCCACTAGATATTGATGCCTTGTAGGGCTCTAAGACTTTGTTTAGTTTTATTTAAAGAGCTTTCATTGATGTGGGGGTGATTTGTTTTATTTTTTATTTTATCGTTTAAAAAAATATATTAACTGAAATGTCTCAGGAAAAACCAATTTGTAGTAGTTATTGTTTGAAATGACACAATTTTACTACTTTTTTTTTTAGAGCCTGTTCGTAGACAACACATATGATATAATCCTGATAAGGATTCGAACAATGTCCTGGGAACGTTAAGCGTAATTTGGAAACATTTTCAGGTTGCTACTATAAAAAAAAATCTTGGCAGAAAGTAGTTATTTTTTTTAATAAAACTGTACC
Source organism: Timema shepardi (assembly GCA_902151425.1). Taxonomy (NCBI): domain Eukaryota; kingdom Metazoa; phylum Arthropoda; class Insecta; order Phasmatodea; family Timematidae; genus Timema; species Timema shepardi. The sequence continues at coordinate 197,110 of CABFVX010000157.1, read as the reverse complement.
ATAAAAAGATGTATTTGCCGAAATGTTACCATTTGGGAAATATAGTTACAATGAAACTGTTGAAGATGTATTTTTAAATCAAGATGGATGAGAGAGAAAGCGAGAGAGAGTTAAAAGACAGAGTAAAAAAATAAATAAAAAATTCTACAGTGTTGTCTCTTGAGGAACCCCCCCCAAAAAAAGAAGTTAGAATCATCTGTAATAAACATGACATATAATGGTACTCTAAGGAATTGGTCACACAAATCCCTCCTCCCCTATTTCTTTACTTACCTTTCTCCTCCTATCTTTACCTTCTTCTTCCCTCCTCTTCTTTTCCTACCCTCTACAACATTCGTAATTTTTGTGTTTTTTTTTTCCTTCTACTTATTTTACCCGCATCCCCTTGATGATTTGTCGCTGCCTTGAACCAGAAGAAAATTCAACATTTATTTGTATCTTGGATCTTTCTCTATCTTTCTTTCTTTCTTTGTCTCTTTAGATGTGTCTCTGTCTTTCGTCCAATTTTCTTAAATCGAAGATATTTTTTTTTTTTACGTTTAAAGGACGTTGTTATATATAGTGGTACCTCTCCCGCCCCCTTCGTCAACTTATTGCTTTTAATCGATTGCTGAACGCCCGTAATGGATTGGTAGGCCAACACCTTAGGACGTAATAGTCTTGGAGACAAAACCGGTCCTTCACAAAAGAACGGAGCCTTAGTCTGTGTTTAGGAGAATAATAGAGCAATAGCGGGTATTTTAGGACTATCAGCAATTATCTTTATCGTTATTTTAGAAAAAAATATTAACTGTGGAAGTTTTTTATTACTATACATCTCGTATATTACGTTAGGCGAGACATGCAGCGTAAATGAGAGATTCTAGACCCTTTTTCAGGTTACTGACTGGTAAACCCATTGGTAAGAGACCATTGGTGAGACCTAGACACAGATGGGAGAATAACATTAGAATGGGTGACCTGGTGGTCTAGGGGTAAGGTGTCAGACTTCTATGCTGGCGGCCGGGGTTCAATCCTCGGTCCCGGCAAATATTTATCTGATTATCAAACCCTTCCTTCACCTCTGACAAGACCTCTTGTGAATGTGAGGAATGCCAGGTCTCCACCGTGGTTCGGATCCCACGTTAAACTGTAGGTCCTTCATTTCATCTCACAATCACCCTACCATTACACATTAGCGTAATTGCGTATAGCCCGAACGGGTAGTAAGACGCGGTGCTAATAATAATAATAATAATAATAAACATTAGAATGGACCTGAAAGAGATACGGTGTAATAAGATAGACTAGCTAGAACTAGCTCAAGATAGGGATAGGCTGTAATGAGGTGGACTGGATAGAACTAGCTCAAGATAGGGATAGGCTGTAATGAGTTGGACTGGATAGAACTAGCTAAAGATAGGGATAGGCTGTAATGAGTTGGACTGGATAGAACTAGCTCAAGATAGGGATAGGCTGTAATGAGTTGAACTGGATAGAACTAGCTAAAGATAGGGATAGGGTGTAATGAGTTGAACTGGATAGAACTAGATCGATATAAGAATAGCTGGCGTAATTTTATAAGTGCTACAATGACATTTAAATTTCCAAATGCCATAATCATAGACGAAGTAAGTAAGTACTATTATATTACTAAGTTTTAACTTATCATCTGTGGCCTTGTGATCAAAATCCCTGGCTACAGATCCAGAGGTCCCGGGTTCGATCCCTGTTGCTTCAAAATTTGATCTGTGAAGCAGTGGGTCTGGAACGGGGTCAAACTAAGCCAAATGAAGAGCTTCTTAAATAACAACGTAGCACCTCCGGTATATAAAAATGAGATTAACAACTTGAGGATTTGAGGTGTTGACCACATGACACCCTCTATCCACAAATGTTGACACTTTTATCGCTAACGGTGGCGGCCGCTCGGTCGTTATAATTTTCTTGTGGAGTCACACCATGGAGGTTTTTATTATGTTTGTTATAAATCATAAGAAAAATGTCTTCAAACTAATTTAAAGGTTTTTTGTATTAGTTTTAAATCAGTGGAAATAATTCAATTAATTTCAAGCCCAAAAAAAAAATTTGCATATTTTATATTTGATTAGTTTGTATTTCTTCACCGAATTGAAACTAAATACAATCAGAATCACATTATTTTTAAATATTATTCCTACAAACTAAATTAAATTTATAATGTATTAGTTTTTATTTAGTTTCAAATAAATTTAAAGTATATAATAAATTTTCTTCACTTTATTTAAAACTTTCCATCACTATAATTATTTTATTGCTTCATAACAATTAAGCAACAATTTACTATGGTTCTCTTTTACACACACTCACACACATACAAACATTTAACAATATTAGCTGGTTTCTTTTTCCAATCGAGAAAAAAATTCAACAAATGACCCTTAAAAAACTGACAGGTAAAAAACTTCATTAGCTCTACAATAACTAAACTTCAACAAAACAATATTTAATATATCCATTAAATATTGATATCATGAATCATATTTTCTCCCTTTGGATTTTCAAAATTGTTTACAAATACGTATCAGGAATAAATCATTAATTACTTAATGGCGTTACTTGTATATTATTTGATGTAGCATTGTAATCTATAATAATGTGCATACTTTACTTTTTTATGGATAATTTCCAATTTTATTTATTTTCTAATTATGTTTTAACCTCAAAACAATTGGGTTGTATTATAAATTTGGAGTAATATATTTATTAAGCTATTGAATCAGTCCATTTATTAAATTATAATATAAATTGAATTGTACTATACATGTTTATGATTTTAGCGTATTAGGGCGCGTCCATACTTGCAACAGAACCCTGGTACTTAAAGCTTTGTTATATAAGAGTGTTGCTATATAACTCGGCTACCTGATGACACTGACGTGGCCACGCCGGTAGACACTCAGACTAAATGCTAACACACACTCTGGTTTGCTCGAAACGGAAAGATCGGGGCGGGAATCTCAAATGCGTATACAACAGCTTTTTTCATTTCTCTAGCATCACGTCTTGGGAAGATTTAATTTAGAGGAAGTGAACCCGCATTCTCGTGGAGGGAGAGTGGAAAAACCACAACCCCCAGTTCACTCGGCCTATATTTGAACCTAGATCTCCCCGTTCTCGGCAGTCTAGCTCAACACGAATATAGCGCGTTAGCTAACTATGCCACCGAGGCATGTAAAAGCTTTTATTTTCCTAAATGATTCCCCGCTCTCCCTCCACACAATTGTGGACATGTTTTCTATTAACTCCACATTTCTCATCCCTACTCGACTTGTGTTTTTAAATACGTACAACCCTTACAGTTAAGGGGACACTGGGTAAAAATATTGAAGTATAGCCCTATACTGAGATTACTGGATTTGTTAGGTGCATACTTTGAGGTAAATTCAATAATTGTTTTTAAGAACAAGAGAAAACATATTGTAAGTGTACTTATAGTAAATTTATAGTGAATTTATATATTTTTATTTTTTCCGCATGCGATGAAAAGAGATTTTTTGTTTGTTTTACTACCGCGTTTTACTTCCTGTTCAGGCTATACGCATATATATGATAATTATTCTGATGGAGTAAGGATGAATAAGGAAGCATTATAAAGGTGATCTTCCACCATTTTCGAGGAAGGAGGGTGGGAAACAATTTTAGAAAAACAACCCTCAGTAGACTCGACTGGGATTATAACCCTAATCTCCCCGTGATAGGCAGGCCAGCCTAGTACGAGAGTAGAGCCTTAGACCATTTGGCCACTGAAACGGGTGGTAGAAGTAGTTAAAGCTGTGTGTGCTGGTAGGGTATTGCAGTGAATTCTTAGGGTTCGACCCTTTAAAATGGGTAGTAGGGAATCTTATCTATTGTACATAGTTACACGTCTCGGTGGTGATCTGGCGGTCTAGGGGTAAGGTGTCAGACTTCTGTACTGGGGGTCCGGGGTTCAATCCTCGGTCGCGGCAAAGATTTATCTGATTACCAAACCCTTCCTTCACCTCTGACAAGACAACTTGTAAATGTGTGGGAATGCCAGGCCTCCACCGTGGTTCGGATTCCACGTTAAACTGTAGGTCCTCCATTTCATCTCACAATCACCCTACCATTACCAACCCGAACGGGTAGTAAGACGTGGTGCTAATAATAATAAACGCCTCGGTGACGTGGTTGGCTAACGTGCTAGTTTCATGTTGAGCCAGACTGCTGACGACGGGAAGATAGAGGTACAAATCTCGGTCGGGTGAACTGGGGGTGGTTTTTCACAAAGGATTTTACACTCTCCCTCCACGAAGATGTGGATTCACTTCCTTTAAATTAAATCTTCCCAATCCCTAATTCATTAGCATAATTCATACTTAAGCGTATAACCTGGATGGGTAGTAAGACGTGGTGCTAAATAATAATAATAATAATAATATTGTACATAGTTGTTTGTAAACGTATCCCAATTCGAATGTTTATTTGTGTATTAGAAGGTCACTCTTCATATCTAGTTTACCTCGTAGGTAGTCGTGATAGTGTAGACTGATTAAAAATATTTTACAAATTTTATTATCTAAGAACTTCCGGTATATTTCATTATACCATCCAATTTTGTCAACTACTTGCGAGTAACGTTCATTTCATAGCCAGTGTCGAGGTTTTTATTATTATCAGCCAGTTTTACCACCCTAAGCAGTTGAAACTAAGATATTTGTTTAAAAGACAAGAGACAGTTAATTCATACAATGGTAATAACCTTAATCATTTTACTACCTGTGTAGTCACAACCTGTCAAGATAGGAAATCCCACGTTAGTTAATTTTCGTTTTACTCGGCTAATTTTAAAGATATAGCGTTGAAACAAAAACTATAAATTATTAAATTATTCTAAAAATAGTCCTAAAGTGTAACAAAATTATTATTTTGATCTATAACTAGTTTTTTGTAATAGTATTTTTATAAATTAGTCCCATGGCTTCTTTGGTGCTGACTGACAGCTTTGAAAAGTTACCAGACCAAATCATGTATCCCTACGCCGAACCATATGATCTGCAAAAACATGTGTTTAGCAGCTGTCACTTCTGGCAGTCCAAAATTTAGGTATATACCTAAATGTTGACTGTCAGAAGTCAGCTGTGAGTTGTCAGTCAGCACCAAAGAAGCCATGGGGCTAATGTACATCCACTACAACCTAGGTTATTTGGCTTGGTCACGAAGTTGTCTTGCAGGAAATCTTCCTTCCAGGATGTAGATTAAACAAGTCCGTGGAAGCATAATGTCTACCTATAGTATGAAACAGGAAAAATGTAGTTTTAAAAAGCAAGTCAATTTTTTCATGGCACATTTGTATAATGAGTGTGTAAAATCGTCAGAGAAAGAGGGTGAGTGCTATCAGCAGATAGACAAGAGCCCCTCACGATGAACCTCTCACTTTCTTCCCTTCCCTTCTATTTCGTACATTGGCATCTAAGTGTGACAGTGCTTAAACTTCTTAGGTACATCAAGTTAAAATGCAACCCATTTAGCAAAGTAGCTTCTAAATCTCCAAGTAGGTAACGTCGCTAATATTCATATGTTATCACTTTTAATATGGTAAGTAATAAATGAAACCCCTAAAGGCAAGAGTTTCCACTAACGCTACTGTAAACAAAACCAGTTGTGAACTTAGAAAGGCGCTGGCAGGCATTTCACCACGTCCAATGAGACGCCTGAGATCAAAGCAGTATGTCACCATTATGGTGTGCGTGGCTGGCTACTTTATACAGGTACTGGTGTGATTTAACTACCAACAAAAATAAATAAATTCCCTCCATTGTCCAGCGTCGCTTTGTGTCACAGTTAAGGGGTATTTTCAACCCCTAGCCACCAACTACCCTCTTAGATATTAATACGTATTACTCTTAGTTTATTTATATATTTTTTATTGATTGTTAACTCATAATTATCACTCTTTGGTGTGTTTTTATTTAAGATAATCCTGGTTGGGTTTTAAAATACAAAATTAATTCATGGGTAGTGATGTCTAAATATTTGGGTGAAGATGATTGTTTACATAGTGACATTTTCATAAGGTATTACCTAAATACCGTATGTAACTATATCTCGTTTAGGATATGTTTAATCATTTCTGAACTATTTTAAAGTAATCAAGACATATTATATATAACTCTGTTGCCAAAAATAAGTCTAATTCGATATTTTCTATACATTTAAAACCAGCGGCAAGTCAATAATGTCAGCTAACAAATGTTTTATCTTCACTTTTAAAAGGTGACCTGGCGGTCTAGGGGTAAGGTGTCAGACTTCTGTGCTGGCGGCCGGGATTCAATCCTCGGTCCCGGCATCGATTTATCTGATTACCAAACCCTTCCTTCACCTCTGACAAGACATCTTGTGAATGTGGGGAATGCCAGGCCACCACCGTGGTTCGGATTCCACGTTAAACTGTAGGTCCTCCATTTCATCTCACAATCACCCTACCATTACACATTATCGTAAGTGCGTATAACCCAAACGGGTAGTAAGACGCGGTGCTAATAATAATAATAATTCACTTTAAAAGATTGATCTTACTGTGAATACATTTTATCTGTGAACTGATGTATTACTTCGTAATATCGCAGATTATGAAACTTATCAACATGAAACTCGATATTTGAATGAAATGGCAGCTTTCTGTGTTTGAGACGATGTGCTTAAGTAATAGGAGTATAAAACGATAGATAATAGCCTCCCAACTTGTTTGAGACTCAACGTAAACAAACAAAAGAGGGAAATGATAAAGTTATTGTGAGCGACACCGGCCTTTGTTCAAATCATTCTACCCGCTTCGGTGGTAGAATGATTTAAGGCGTCACTCTCATGTTAAACTGGCCTACTGACGACAGGGAGATCGGGGTTCGAGTTCCAGTCGGGTCTAGTAAGGGTGGTTTAAAAAAAACGTTTTCCACTCTCCTTCCGTGCAAATGCGAGTATATTACTTCTGAGATCCTACCGTCCTCATCCTTACACCATTAGAGTAACTTGATATTCTTATAACCTGAACAGGTCGTAAGACGTGATGATAAGAAAAAAACATGTTATATAATATCTAAATTTGTTTATGATTAAAATAAATTAGTGGTATCTTTCTTTTGTACCACCATGTTTTAATATCCATTCGGGTTATCCACTTATATACTAATTACGCTAATGGTTTTAGGGATTAAGTAGATTACATTTTGAGGAAGTGTATGGTAATTTCTGGAGTGGAGGGGGGGAGGAGAATGGAAAACCAGTCCGGATAAAACACTCTAGAACACATGACTGTGATTCGAACCTTTATCTCGTCATCGGAAGTCTTGTCTTCTGCGAGAGTGGCGCGTTAGACCATGCGGCCACCGAAGATGGTAGTGGAAATATTAAAATATATTTTATTTATTACATACTCTTGAATAAATTATCAATATCGAATATATAAGTTATTGATAATATTGTGTGAGTAGAATACGTGGGGTGGGGCACGCATGATACTGGCACAGCCACCTGATTGTATTGGTGGGTGGATGATCGCTACCAGCAATTTCCAGAATATGCTCCTCTTATGATGTGTGTAGCGCTACTGTTAACTCACACGTTCGACGAACAGTGTTGCCAATTTATATTTATTTTTATTATTATTTAGCACCACGTCTTAATACCCGTTCGGGTTATACGCTTTAAGTACTAATCACGCTAATGGGTTATGAATTGGGAAGGTTGAATTAGAGGAAGTGAACCCGCACTTGCGGGGGGGGAGAGTGGAAAACCATTTAGGAAAAACCACCCCCAGTTCATCCGACCGAGATTAGAACCTCGATCTCCCCGTCCTCAGCAGTCGAGCTCAACACGACTAGCGCGTTAGCCAACTACGCCACCGAGGTGGGTGCCAGTTTATAGTCTTTAGCGTTAGTACATGGACCTGAAGTAGATTCTATTTTCACCGGTAGGATACTACTTTCTGACATTATATTGATAAACTCAACGATTTTCATAATAAATAATAATTGATGTAAAATGTGTTACTTTATAGCAGGGTCACGGGATATTACTTTTAGAAAATATCCTAAAATTGGATTGTACAGGTGGTGAAATTATATCATAATTAGTATCCAGATCGTAAAGTTGGTGGGTGATCTGGTGGTCTAGGAGTAAGGTGTCAGACTTCTGTGCTGGGGGTCCGGGGTTCACTCCTCGGTTCCAGCATAGATTTATCTGATTACCAAACCCTTCCTTCACCTCTGACAAAACATCTTGTTGAATGTGGGGAATGCCAGGCCTCCACCGTGGTTTGGATTCCACGTTAAACTGTAGGTCCTTCATTTCATCTCACAATCACCCTACTCCATTACACATTAGCGTAAATGCGTATAACCGGAACGGGTAGTAAGACGCGGTGCTAATAATAATAATAATAATAATAATAAAGTTGGCAACACTGTTGACGAAAGACAAGAGCAGAACTGCAATGTGGTCACGTGACTAGCTCTAAACCATTCCCAAGAAATTAGCGTTCACAGCGTCGGCTCTTTCACACTAGTAAAAATAAACCCACAGATTTCTCCGCTCTTCTCCAAAAAGATCTACGTGGGAAGAACCAATCGAATTTAAAAACCAACCAACTTAAGGGTGCTACTTGGGATAGCAGACGTTTACCGAGAAATTATGAAGGAGTTTGATATTTTTTGATATTGCTCTCAACAAAATGTAGGAGAAAATTCTGATAAGTTAAAAAAAATTAAAGTGTTTATTAAAAATGCGTTAAAATTTGCATGAAATCTATCAACCAATCTTAAATTATCTTAAAATTTTATTTCGTCGTCCTATTAAAAACATGGCTTTATTTAATAGAGGAAGGCTAGATATAGATTTTTACACTTTTTTTAAAAATCTCAGCCTAAATTTTTTTTCGTGGAAACCCTCATTGAATTTTTATTAAAAGCTCATCTCAGTTTATTAAGCAGGACAGTTGATGGAGACGACTCGGTAAAAGAAAAATTGCCATGCTGACGTTAAGCTCTTACCAAAATAAAGTTAACAAATTTCTGAACCCTTATGAACCCTATAGTTTGACTTTTATATATATAAAAAGACGTGTAAGACTTGACTTCTAATTACAGGAAAATTTGTTTTCGAATCCCTGTTGTGTTTATTGAGGGTGTTTATTTCTAAATAGTTTTACACTCTCCTCTCCACGCAAATATGGGTAAGCCTCCTCCAAATTCAATCCTACTCATTTCCTAACACATTAATGCAATCATATATGCGTATATGTGGAACGGTTAGTAAGACTCGATTCTAAAAAACAACTGACAAATCACCTGGATAAAACCACCCTTTATTAAATGAGATTATTTCACCAATTCATTTTTTAACACTATAGCTTTTGTTGTCCCCCAACCCCCCCCCTTTTTTTTAAAAAAAAGTAAATCGGGGGGAACGGTTTGAACTGCCAAACCGCAACCCGTTGTGATTATTGACGGGTCAACCACGGATGTATGCCAATACGCTAATAACCTTTGCATTGTTGCATTTGTATCTCAATAAAAATAATGTATGCCATTGTTCACACACTTGTGAGCATGTGGTCCACATGTCAAGCTCATCTAGTCTAGTTTCACGCTTACGGGCAGGTAAAAATTGGGATTACGTCCGGGTGCATCAAGGATTTTTTTCCCCCCTTATCACCGCGTCTTGCTACTTATTTAAGTTAAACACATATATTATTATTAATCTAATGGGGTAGGGATGAGTAACGAAGCAATTTATAGGTAACTAGCTGACCCGGCAAACATGAGACCGGCTTCGTTCTCATCCCTACTCCGTGCTGTTTACTGGGTCAGAAGTGACACCTGTAGACAACTGGCGGGGATAACTAATTAAATGACGATTGATCAGTTATCGACCGGGGATGAAAAATGATTAAATTACTAAAATGGCTATTAAAAAATAGGGGTTGGTGATAAAAGGGTAAGAATTTAGGGTTGTATGTATTTTTTAATGCGACATAATAAAAAAAATAAAGATATTAAAAAAATGTCTAAAAATTATAGAAAAATGTTAAGGGTGGACCACCCTTATCACTAAGGGGTATGAAAAATAGATGTTGGCCGATTCTCAGACCTACTCAATATTCTCACAAAATTTCATGAGAATCGGTCAAGCCGTTTCGGAGGAGTACGGGAACGAACATTGTGACACGAGAATTTTATATATAAGATATACCTGCATTTGCTTGGATGGAGAGTGGGAAACTATTGAGGAAAATCCACCCACACTATACCTGAGCAGAATTCGAACCCTGATCCCCCCGTCGTCAACAATTCAGTCTAACAAGAGAGTGAGGCTTTAGATCATTTTACCACGGTTTGCTAAACAGTCTTCCCAACTCTTTCTCCGCGCAAGTGCGAGTACACTTCCTCAAGTTAATTTGGGCTGGGAATGGAACACATGTTTATGTCCGTATTTTTTAAGTTTTTTAAACAAAAGCTTTTATGGTCAGAATATATTAAACATCGTTCCAGTAGATAAGGTTAGTTTAATTTTCCATACATATTAAACACAACAGTTATTCAATATGTATGATGAAAATATTTTCATTTGAACATAAACGTTTTAATGTCGAGAAAAAATAACTTTTGAATTAAGCGTTTTATTTTTTTTAATTATATAAATTTATTAAGTTTATGTTTTTTAAATTTAGATTCTCTCAATATTCCATGTTCTTAGTTAAAATATCAAATTTGTAAAATAGGTTATGACTTATTTAGTTTCTAAATATATTTATAGAGTTAGTTTAAATAATAGACTTAAATAAAATATTTTAGAGTCACAGAGAAATTCTTTCAATTGCTAAATGAACAGAGTGGCTAACTACAAATTTTGTAAATAATATATATATATATATATATATATATATTTGGGACGAATATATTGTATATTAGTTCATCCTTCCCTGCAATTAATAAATATTTAGTTACATCGGCCGTGTGAATAGTATTAGTAATAAACAAATTGTTCTGGGTGAAGTTAGCCTGCGAATCATGTTCTGATGTAAAATATGTGCTTAGAAACATCGCTTCAAATATATCAATCTAATAAATCAACACAGGAATCAGTGTGAAGAGTCGTGCTTAGTTCTCTTGATTTTTACTTTTATCTCCTTTACCAATAGCCAGTGGTGGCTCGTAGCTAAAATTAGTGGGGGTGCTGCTCCAGAAAAATGTTTAGCCTGTGTTTTAAAATTGTGTAAAAGGAAAAAAAAGCATGTATAGAAAGAAGAATTTATTCAAGAACTTGATAAAATCTTAATGAAAAAACAAACATTTTTTCTTATTTTAACTTAAATTGTTACAGCTCAAACTTGATCTATTCATATAAAAATGAAATCCATTCTTCTGGTTTTAATGTTCACAAAAAGTTCGATAATTTTCTCCTTGATCTCTGGATGACAACTGTGCATTAATTTTTCTGTTAAATAAATGAAATGAAAAAAATTGAATCAAATAGAATAGCTGGAAGCAGAATAATAATCTAATTCTTCACTCTTATACACTTTATTACAGTCAAGAATATGGTACACGGTTTTTAAGCACAACACACGCTGAGTAAAAAAAAAAAATCCTTCCACCATAACGCCAGAGCCGGCACTGCGAGATCAACAATGCTCTCTCTAACTGGCAGTCCCGGCTTCCTCCCCACCCCTTCCTATGTGCACATGCGCACAACAGTCAAACACCACGTCGCTGGCACTGTGAGGCGCACAGTTCCATACAAATATTTTTGTATTTTTTTCATAAATTGGGAGATGGCTACTGAAGTACTGACATTAATCTTAAGGAATATATATTGTACTACCATAATAAAGAAAGAATTAAAGAAAAAAAGGACTCATTATATTAAATGTTATCGATAATATCAAGTGTAAATAGGGGGTGTTGAAGTTCCGCAGCGCCTATACACGAGCCGCCACTACCAGTAGCAGAACTGGATTGGCAGGTTTCAAGTGGCCCGGGACCACATGTATAACTGCCCTCCATTCGTAAATACCATTATTTTAGCTTAATATGAAGTGTTGAGGTTGCGTATTATTTTTTGTTTTATTACTAAATTTAATAACAAGGTCAATTAAGTTACATCATCGATGATTAAATCTCTATGTTCCAATTATAATATTAATTTATACTTTCAATTTAAATGTGCGAAAATACTTATAATTTGTTTGACAATAGCTTAGTGTCTATTTTTTATATATTTAAGTTTGTAAAATTCACTACTTGTGTAGATTACAAAACTAATAACGGTAATTATTCACGAAATAAATGCATTTTTACAATGACTCAAGAAATTGTTTACAAACAACATCAAGAAACCACAAACTGAATGATTTATATTTGATACCATCGTATATATTCACAAATTATGTTTTCTGGGCAACCTCAGACTTACTTACCGTAATCTTTTGTTACAATTTATTAAAATCATGTATATAGAATTTAATGTTTTAGTTTAAAGTAGTTTTTAAAGCACCGTGTCTTACTACCAGATCAGTTTATACGACTATGTACCAATTACTCTAATGGGTTAGGGATTAGGTAGCCTTAAGTTAGAGGAAATTCATCCGCATTTTTGTGGAGGGAAAGTGGAAAACTATGTAGGAAAAAAACCTCAGTGCACCCGAAAGGGATCGAACCCTGATCTCCCCGTCTTCCGCAGTCTACTCGGCCACCGAAGTTGGTCTTAAGGTTGTTAGAGCAGCCCGAATCAAATCACCCCACTGGGATATAGACATGTGTTCTGGAGGCCCAGTCTACCTCTGACCAGCGTCTTCAAATTAAACTAAACAGTTGTATGTATTATCATTGATCTTGGTCAGGTACAAGGTTTCATACGCCTTAGGCATTAATTAAAACTTTCACCTCACTTGTATTCTGACCATCCAATCGCTTATCTATCCATTGCCGTGCCTACCAACAAGCTTACCCATTCCTAATCCTAAGGCGTATAAAATTTACTTGCACGATGTATCTAGATGTTGCTACGCCAGTGAAAATAAAATTATAATAAATGTATGGTAGACCTGCCTAAAAATTAAATAGACGATGGACAAAATGTAATATTTAAATATTGGCATTTATTTGTTTAAAAATAAACATTTGCTTATTTTATTTAAATACTTTATTGAACACTAATAAAATCAAATGTTATAGGAATACGCCAATAGTATATTTGAAACGTAGGTGACCACCTCCAGTGATTCCCGACCTGGGGGGTGTGGAACAATTAATGAATAACATTAAAACTAACCTAAAAACTATTTACAAAGTAAGATTTTTTTTTCTCGTGGTATTGGGAACATTTTTTACTAGTTGTAATAATTCATCTATTAGGTGACCAGCCAAATATAATATGTTCGTACACATGCATAAGTTTATTTTCAAACTCGCAAGACTCCGATTTGAGCCCCAATAAATATCTTCTTCTCTATACCCCTTATCCCTTAAGATACCATTGCGGCCACTTGCAACATCCCGGAATTTTCAACTCTTAACTCTCATAGAAACTAAACAGAACTATCAACTTGAAGTGGAAAAGAAATTGATCTGTCAAACCTCAAACACAATATGTATTCAAGAACTGATTAAAATAAAAGTGCCATCCATCACACAATTTTGTTTCTATACCACTATGCTACATTGTGCTACAGTGATTTTTGTACAACATAAATAAATGAAAAAGAAAACAATAATTTTCATAAACATTCTAAAAACTTGTGAGGGGGTGGGGGCGAGGGTTAGAAGGGTGTGGACATTTGAATATCTACCACAGGGAGCGTCATCTGAAAAAGTTTGGAAATCATTGGTCTAGGAAGGATGGTCTGAAAGGCCTTATTTCTTATCATAATTATGCCATATAGTAGGATTTTGGTAGGACATAAAACTTTTCAAGCGTTCCTTTCTACCACGAACGAGGTATAGGTTTGCAAAATTTCCTGTATTTGATACATAGGGCTTATATTTGGGTTTTTACTCAAGCACCGGTCTTAAGTGTCAAGATTATGACAGACTGGAATGCCAGTGACAGGGAAGTCAATGTTCGAATCTCTAATGCGTTAGCTAGGGATGATTTTTCGCCTGTGATGTATCAAAATATTTTTTTCCCCCCGTCTTTAAGTTGGTCCTAGAATTTATAATTTTATTTACTTTAATGAAACCTTTGTTTAACTTTATGTAAATATAATAATTTACATTATTTTTATAAATTTGTTGTATTAATCTTTGGTTATATTTTTAATCATTTTCACCCAGACGCACTATACCCACCAAAAGAGTTTTAAATAATTTAACTATGTTTTAAATTGGTTTCACTCTTAGAGTAATAGAAACAAATGTGATTCTTGGGAGGGTGACCTGGTGGTCTAGGGGTAAGGTGTCAGACTTCTATGCTGGCGGCCGGGGTTCGATCCCCGGTCCCGGCAAAGATTTATCTGATTACCAAACCCTTCCTTCACCTCTGACAAGACATCTTGTGAATGTGAGGAATGCCAGGTCTCCACTGTGGTTCAGATTCCACGTTAAACTGTAGGTCCTCCATTTCATCTCACAATCACCCTACCATTTACACATTAGCGTAAGTGCGTATAACCCGAACGGGTAGTAAGACGCGGTGCTAATAATAATAGATTCTTGGGCATAAATAATAATATACATTATTTTTAATCATTGCTTGGAAACCCAACATTTTAAGAAAGTTTTAACTATTGAAGATGGATTGAATTTTATCAATCCACACCATTGTTTTATGTTTACTTTAGATGAAAATAGTAGGCTATAAATCACACGATCTACTCTAAGCCCCTTTTTTTCTGTTTGGTTTTGGTTTATTTTACCTTAATTTTGTTTCGCAGGTGCCCAACCCCGACCAAAAGGCCGCCGTGGCTGAGCTAAGCCCTCGAAACGCTGGGGACGAAGGGATACTACTTTTACTCATTTTATTATTTCTTTAGTCTAACAAAAACTAATCAAATCAGTTTCACCATTCAAAATTATCATTCATATATAGACGCACTCAATTTATAAATATATATAAAACAAATATTAAACCTGATATAGCATTGAAAATAATGGCTTTTAGTTTTAAGAATTGCAATATATTTTCGTTTGAATCCCATTTAAAGCATTTAAAAATCACAAGATAAATACAATACTGTAATTTTTTTAAATAATAGTCATAATTGTATTGGCCGTTAATAATACTGACCATGATCAACCTGGACCTATATTTGTACAGATGCATAATTTATTATCTTTTTTCAATAATTCACTTTTAAATAATGTTACATTTCTTTATATTTAGAACCTTAATTTTAGCCCTTTGAATTAATATTTTTTTAAATTACAAGAACTATCACCCTGGTATTAAAAGCTAGCTACATAGTTAATTTATATATCAGAAATTCATAATTACAAATTTGGTCACTAAAAAATATGTTTTTTTTAAGTTAATTTGCACCCAAGGGTATAACTCGAATGATTAGTAAGACGCGGTATAAAAACATCCCACCCAAAATTTAGCTATACAAATAGGCGTTACTCCCAAGATAAGCCATACAACCTAATGGAATAATGAGGGAAGAATGAATTTTAAGGAAGTTAGATTAAAAAAATTATTGGAAATAAAGGTAGATGGGGACTCATAGTACACTCAGTTGGGTAACTTAAACCTGTTTTCTGGTCAAATCATGCCACTTATTAAAATATCTTCTCGATCCTCCTTTACCCCTTGTGTGTCAAAAAATATAAATATTAAATGTTGGTGATTAAATGTATTTTATTAACCAAAATCAAGAATATTTTGATTTATCATCATGTTTTTGTTATTTAACTTTATATAATTTATTTTAAACAATACCACTATATTATATTTTAAATCAATTAACTGGGCTAGTGGACATTGATGCCTGCGGATCATAGTTAATATAAAGTTAATGGTTATACAAGTGATAATGGTTATACAAGTGATACATCTCCACCATAGATTTTTGACTGTATTTTTTTAACATTACTCACCTTGATATCTTCAATGGATGAACAATAAATCTTGACATTGGTGATTTCGAACACTTGGAAATGGCGGAAACCTATTATTTCCTACATTTGGAGTGGTCATTTATATTTTATGGAAATATGATTCTAATTTATATCTTAAAGTGCGCAGAAGGGAGTGCATATATTTTTTACAGTTTTTATAGAATTTAAATTTTTTGGCCAAAATAAATCAAATATATCTCCAGTAGCAATATAGAGTTTAGTTTTCTGCACATGCTAATATCAACAGATATTGAATATCTGTCAAGGGTGTCCTGGAATTTTGCCAAAAGTTTTCTCTTTATTTAAAAGTTTTGACCAAATTCCAGGATATTCTTGACATATATTCAATATCTGTTGATATTAGCATGTGCTGAAAACTAAACTCTATGTTGCTACTGGAGAAATATTTGATTTATTTTGACCAAAAAAATGTAATGCTATAAAAACTGTCAAAATACTATCGCTCTCTTCTACCGCACCTTAACAGTAGGGTATGAGGAGGGTATTTTAGAATAAGTGTACACCCATGAACCCGGAGAGGTAAAAAGCGATACGCTGCAATGCATGCGACAAAGATTCAAAATCAATTTTTATCTTAACTTGCAATTACTATTACATGTCTGACGCCTTAGGCCATGTGACCACTAAACCTGGGTAGATTATTGCAAATAAAATAATACAATTTGTTTCAGACTCTAATACGATAGGGCAGAGATCGAATCCTGTTCTAGTGCACCGGGGCTGACTTTGTTTTTCTAAAGGAAAACATGGGCAAATTTAATTAAAAATTCATCTTTCCGTCTCTATTAGCTTCTATTGGAAATAAAAGTCCATAAAAACTCATACACGGCTAACTAATACCAAATTTTTTATTTCACTAACTTGTTAGAATCAAGGGTTCAAAAACTTACCCTCATCAGTGGGCAATTGGACCAAACATCGAGTTCGTTTAGTTTGAGTTACTGGTGTTAGGGGGTCAGGGCTGGAATCCCGGTTGGATGTCCTGAGGATAGTTATCCCAAAATGGTTTACCGCTTCCCTTCCACGCAGATGTGGGTACATTTCCTCTTAACTACTACGTTACTAATACCGACACTATTAGTATAGTTAGATTAATATAACCTGGGACCTTCTTTGGTGGCTGCATGGTCTAAGGCGTTACTCTCACAGTAGACTAGGCTGCCGATGACGGGGAAATTGAGGTTCAAATCTCTTTCAGGTGTATTGAAGGTGGTCTTTCCAACATGCTTTTCCAATCTCCTTCCACGTAAATGCAGGTACACTTCCTATAAATATAACTTCCCTCATCCCTAGAACCATTAGCGTTATTAGTGCAAAAGAGTAAAATCCAAACGGGTAGTAAAACGCGGTGCTAAATATTTATACTTTTGAGGAACATATATATATATATATATATATAGAGAGAGAGAGAGAGAGAGAAAGAGAGAGAGAGAGAAGGAGATGGAGATAAAGAGAGCCTGGATGCATAGTAACACAGAGTGCATACTTTTTTTTAAAAAAACATTGGATGGTAGAATAAAATGAAATGTTAAAAATCCATTTAAAGTGGCATTATCTACCGCAAAACCTCATACTGATGGTACTCTAAACCGAAACCTAGGTAAGGGATAGCTGATAATAAAGTGGTAATTACTGATGTTCTTCAAAAATATATCTGTCCTCAAGGTATTACAATCCTATAAAAGCTGTGGATATAGTATATTTAAATAAAATTATAATTCCATACAGAAAAATGAAGAGTTAGAACAGTGCTGTACATTGCTTTCATATTTCGTGGATAAGTATGTAATGAATTATATTATATTCCCCGACCTCAATATATATATATATATTTGAAAATTATTCTAAATATTAATTTTAGTTGGTCCTAACTTAAATATGCATAAAAACCCAAGATAGCTAATTTGGATTTTAGTGTTAAAAAGAACGAATTGAATTAATTGAACTATGTTGAAAAGATAACACAGTGTTGTTAATAGCATCAATTGATTATTATATTTCGCTGGTCAAATGGTTCTAAGCCCTAAGGTGTCACATCCTCTAAATTCAATGTGCTCCACCCCTATCACATTACCATAATTAGCATTTTTTTACCCGTCTCGGTGGTGTAGTTGGACAACGCACCGGTCGTGTTGAGCTCGACTGCCGAGGAAGGGGAGATCGAGGTTAGAATCTCGGTCGGGTGAACTGAGGGTGGTTTTTCCTAAATGGTTTCTCACTCTGCCTCCACGCAAATGCGGGTTCACTTCCTCCAATTAAACCTTCCTGATTCCTAATCCATTAGCGTAATTAGTACTTAAAAAGGCGTATAGCCCGAACGGGTAGTAATACGCGGTGCTAAATAATAATAATAATAATATGTAGCCCAAATGGGTAACACGCGGTTATAAATTAAAATAATAGTTTTTCAACATGTTTTACTACATTCCATGGTTATCCACCTCTAATTATACTAATGAAGAGGGAATGTACCCGAGTTTGCTTGCAAGGTAAGAGGTAAATAGCTTGGGGGTAAAAACCACTTCGATGGCCACGTGCTCTAACGTGCTACTCTCGTGTTGGACTAGACTGTCAAAGATGAAGAGTTCGGGGCTCGATTCTGGTTGGGTACACTTAGGATTTTTTTCCTACATGGTGTTCCGCTCTTCCTCCATGCAGATGTGACTTTATTTCCTCTAAATTAAACCTTCCTAATCTCTAGCCCATTAGTTTTATCAGTTCATAGGTGTATAGCCCGAACGGCTTATAAGATGCGATTCTAAAAGAAAAGAAAAGTAAAACCAATCTCGGTACACTCGATTGTGATTCGAACCCAAATCTTCCCACCATGAGATTTTTCGTTCGTGAAGAATATATCTCAAATATAATTTACTACGTTACATTTTAACCAACGATTGATCTGTGGCAATAATACTGTTCAATATTTCATGCTTTGCACATTCAATAAACAAAATCAACGAACGATGTAATTTAGTCTTACTACTAAAACGTTTCTTAAATAATTCTCTCCTAAATGGCCCTTGAATCAAAAAATATCTTCCTTTATGGTGAGCTCTAGGGCTGAATAGCAACCATTTTACTTTGAAGGCAATCAACAAGTATATTTTCTTCTTTCTTTAAATCCTCTTTCACAAAATAAACCGATTTTCTTCTTAGCTATATATATAAGTTATTATCTTCGAAATAAAATGGAGACAATTTAGAACAATAATTTTGGTCGTTCTATTGTATTTCAAATGGAAGAAATAATAATCCTTAAAATTGTATGTGCACTCGGTATTATAATGGTTGTTGGATTGTTTTTAGAGCTTAATGAACATTTATAATTTGTATGTCAAATAAAATTGAATTTTATAAAAACACAACCGGTTATTATATAATATTATATGCTTGTAAATGATTTTATACATACTTATTACTATAAAGGGGAGGGCAAAGTGTCTTACTAACCGTTCATATTATCTGCATATTTACACTATAGGGATAGGAATTAGGAGTATGCATTTAGATGAAATATACCCGAGCTTTCTCGAGTGGAGAGTTGGTAGCCCTTTAATAAAAGTAATTCTCAGTACACTTGACCGGGATTCGAATACCGTCCCCTCCATCACCGTCAATTCAGTCTATTAAAAAATAGACGCCTTAGACCATGTGGCCACCGTATTTGGCTTTTTGTATTGCAAATCAATCATTATAATGGAACAAGTCAAAACAACAAAAATATTTAGAAAATATGAAATAATTAATTTAATTGCCAATTGAAATATATATTTGATATTTAATTTTTATTCTAAAATTGATTATATTAAAATTAATGTTTGATAAATATGATGGTGAAACTGGTTAAAAACTATTTTTTCTTACGTTTGTAAATTTTATGTTTTTATAATGTTTTTTTAAGATATATTTTTTGTTTATAGGATTAGATAATACGTTCTGTTAGATAGATAATTGGAATAGTTAAGTAATGCTGTATTATAATAACTATTATTCAAAGATTGATTTTAAACAGTGATAACTTAGAAAAACTTGCATTATAACCTTTATAAATTATAATTTTAATGAAATATAAAACCACAAGTATTATTATAGTTAACAAAGTGTTAGGCCTAATAATAATAATAAACATAATTTTAAAATTTTACCTATTAATAATGTAATACTTTATTATTGTATATGTCATGTGAATGCCAATATAAATAGTTTTTTAGCATACTTGTCAAATTAAAATAGCATAACATAGTTAAAATTTTAATATTAACTCATAACCTTCAATACAATGTACGTCATTTTATTAGTCAAGCCTATGGAGCCTTTTTGTATTTTAGTTTTTAAAGCTAACATATTTTTTAATATTTTCAACTATTATATGGGTTAAAATATTAATAAACTATTAATAAAGCATCAATAACTTTTAATATGAATATGTGTTTATTATTACTCCATCCTCTAAATAAGTAAGTAAAACTGAACTCAGAATTTTTTAAATTGTTTTTAGCACCTTGTCTAACACCTTGTCTTGAACTAAATACGCTAATGGACTTTGCGGTTAGAAAGGTTATATTTGTAGGAAGTGTACCCTCATTTGCGTGGAGAAATATTGGAAAACTATGTTGGGGAAAACCACCCTGAATACAGCCAATCTAGATTTCTGTGTCACTGGCAAGTATAGTCTGCAAAAAGATTATTGACTTAGACTATGCGGCTACCGTACGGGGTCTCTGATGGTTAAATACTTGTATAAAAAGATAGAGTTGTAAAAAAGATCCTTATATATAATTTAAATTTAAATATGAATTACGTTGGTCATAAAATAAGCCAAAGTTTAGCTGACCTACTTCAAATAATGTAAATGAATTAAGTTGAATTCTTGTCTGTGTCTTCTTGTTTGTGTCTACCGCCTCTACTACTTATTCGGGCTAGCAACATATTTACACTAATGGATTAGAGATGATTAAGATATAATTTAGAGGAAACGTGTCCCCATTTGCTTAGAGAGAAAGTACACAGCCATTTGCTGGTGACCTGGCGGTGTAGGGGTAAGTTGTTAGACTTCTGTGCTGGGGGTCAAGGATTCAATCCTCGGTCCCGACACAGATTTATCTGATTGCCAAACCCTTCCTTCATCTCTAACAAGACGTGTATTAATCACAACTTGTGAATGTGTGTCATGCCAGGCCTCCACAGTGGTTCGGATCGCACGTTAAACTGTAGCCGGCAATATATCCCAGACTAGATCGAAATGTTTGTCTACATGCATAACGAGGCGGGTGATTAGTTATTTTGATCAAGGTTTTTTAATCTTCGTAGATAGCTATATTTAATTTAAATGTTGGTGTATAAGGGTATTTGTTGTAAATCAAAATGTTCAAATTATTAGTGAAGAAGTAAAATATATATATTCGCAAAATTTAATCTAGCTTCTAATTTTATTAATTATTTATTAATTTTATTTATAAATTTAAGCATTGATCAAATAATCATCGTTACCTACCCACTACGGTGGCCACATGGTCTAAGTCGCTATCCTCACAATAGATTATACTCTCATTGGCGGAGAGATAGAGATTTGAATCTCGGTCGGGTGTATTGTGGGTGGTTTGTCCAAAATAGTTTCCCAATCCTCCTCCAAGCAAATGAGGGTACAATTATTATAAATATAACATTCCCCATCCTTAAAAGCATCAGCATAATTAGTACCTAAGTGTATAACCCTAGCGGGTAGTGAGACGTGGTGTTTAAAACAACACCGTTACCTACCATCTTGGCCGGTCCTTGTGTCCAAGTGGTCAGAGTGACTTGACTACATGTTCAATACAAAGCATGTTCCCAGGTTACACGGTTAAAATTAGGGATGTAATAGTGAATTTAAAAAAAAACTAACCTAAAATGTATTTAGTAGGCATGCATGTTTTAGCCTCCTTTTCGCGCAAACAGCAAAAAAAAAAGTATTAAATAAAATATTTTATAAACTTAGTTCAAATGGTCGGGCTCCAGCCTGTAGACAAACATTGCACCTATCAATGACAGGACGAGTGGCTGACCGACATTGTGCCACTGTTGTTTCTTCACACGTTTGTGTTATCCTTTGTCGTAATGATGGAAGGACAGGCTCTTTATACACTTTTTGTTTGAGAGCTCTCCATTCTAAAAAAAATCTAATGGCGTCGTTAAATCAGGTGAACGCAGAGGCCAAGCTAAGGGTCCAGCACGACCGATACATCTTCCAAGACAATTAATATTAAGCCATTGCCGAGGACCTCTGCAATAAAACTTGTTTTTATTTAATCTTTTCTGTTTGCGTGAAAAGAAGCTAAAACGAGCAGATTTTCAAAATACATTTTGAGTTAGCTTATATTACACTACCAATTTCCAAAGCTTAGCCGTTTAAACCGGTAACACCCTGTATATCGCGGGAGAATAAAACAATCTATAATTGGTGTATTGATTTGTTCCATTAATCAAATAATTAAAATCTTGGTGCAATAGTTTTTCTAAGTATATGTGTTGTCCTAGGTTAAGTTCAAATGCATGTCTTTGACTGAAATAATCTTGTATTCAGTAAGAGCTCTCAAAAAGCTATCTAAATAAAGTACAAAGCAACCAATACATGTGATAGTTCCTCTTGAAAGGGGGAACGTCATGGTTTCATTGATTTTTGCGCGGAGGCCTGTACATCACTGGTGATATAGGGGATCTAAGTGAGGGGGTTGGAATAAAGAGAGGAGTAGACATGTAGGTACCACTTTCGTTTGTCGTTCTTCTCCCTCACTTCAGAAAAGGGCTTGAAAAATGTGGCTCACGCATGCCCCGAATACAATTTCCGCCCCCTTGACTTACAAACATTGGACGTTTGGCAAAATACTCTTCCGTCCCGTCCCGTTCCTATTTATGCGCGTGTCGTAGCATCTCGGGCTGGGTTCAACAATCGTTTAAATCCAGAATAGCTCCATCTCACTTTTACAAATAGGAAGATCTACGTTTTTACGACGCGTCATGATGCCCGTTAGGTCAGCGTTTTTTCAACAGATGTGCCGCAAAAAGTAAGCAGATGTGCCGTGGGAGTTTGTGGGAAACTATAAAAAGTTACAGAAAACAAATTGAGGAATAAAAGTAATATTTTAAATCAATGTTAAACATTTTTTAATAGCATAATTATTAGAATTTTTGCTATTGAACTTTTAAAACTCAATTTTAATACTCGTTATTTTAAGGGTAGAATCTCCCCTTGAAAGACTTAATGGTGTGTCTTGATAATTTTAACGCTTTTTTAGTGTGCCGTTAGTTGAAAAAAGGTTCAAAATTGCTGCGTTAGGGCTATACGCGTAAATTAGTTAAGCAAATACGATAGGGATGATTAAGGTAGAATTTGATAAGAAATGTATCCACATTATCTAGGGAGCAAGTGGTAAATTATTTAGGAAAAACCAACTACTGTACACCTTACTGGTATTAGAACCACGATTTCCCCGTCGACGATAATTTAGTCTACTGCGAGACTGACGTTTAAGACCACGTGACAACAGATGTGTATATTTATGCAATAGAATAGACTGCCGATGACTGAGAGATTGGGATTCCAATCCTGGTTGGGTATATTATGGAAAAATTTTCCTAAGTGGTTTTCACTTTATCTTTCTCTCTCTTTACGTACAAGTGCGGGTAGGTGTGGATTCGGAGGGAGGGGAGGGTCAAAGGGTCAGTTAACCCCCCCTGTGAAAGTTAGAAAATTAATACAAGATAAAAAATTAAAATTAAAATTTTAGAAAGAAAATATAACACAGATAAATTATCCGGTTGTTTTTAAAATCTTTTTAGGATAAGTCACCTCTTAAGCCTGGTCCACACGTGCGTTATTTGTTCCCGTTTATTCAATGTTCTATATGACTCACGCAAGTGTAGAAAAAATATTCGTTTTCATGAACGAATGGAAATAATTTGCCCCTCCCTGGAATAAATTCCCCCTAGATGTATTTCAAATCCTCTGATATTATCGAATATGAAGCTGAAATATGGCCTTATATCAAACTTCAAATGACACCTAGATGCAGTATATTGTCAAAAATTTGCCAGAGAAGGCCACTTCAAATAACTCTATACTAGGGTGACCTGGTGGTCTAAGGGTAAGGTGTCAGACTTCTATGTTGGAGGCCCGGGGTTCAATCCTTGGTCCCGGCACGGATTTATCTGATTGCCAAACCCTCCCTTCACCTCTGACAAGACGTGTATTAATCACAGCTTGTGAATGTGTGGAGTGCCATGCCTCCACCGTGGTTCGGGTCCCACGCTAAGCAGTAGGTCCTCTATTTCGTCTCACAATCACCCTACCATTACACATTGATGTAAGTGCGTATAACCTGAACGGGTAGTAAGACGTGGCGCTAATAGTAATAATAATAATAACTTTATACTAAAGGCATCTAATTGGCAGAAATATCACGGGAAGAAATATCTAAATAGCTTCTAGTGTCAACAAAATTTCAAAAAAGTCTAGGGAAGGACATCTCCAAAAAGCTCCTAGATATACGTCATTTTGAAGAATTTTCAGGCGAGCACCACCCCAAATAGTCTAGTTTCTGAAATGATTCAATTTTAAAAATGTTATCGGTGGAAGACCAATTCAAAGATTATGCGCTATCTAATCATCGTTAAAAATTAAGGTGAGGACCACTCTAAATTGCTTTGAGGGGCAACCAAATTTCAAAAATTTCTAGGTGAGGAACACTTTAAATGACTTATAAAATAAGATTTTATTTTCAAAGGTGAAATTCTTCTCATAGCTTCTAGAGTGAACCATTTTTCCGAAAATTGTTGAAGGAGGGCCACTAAATACAGTTTATAAAAACTATCTGATTTTAAAAATTTGGGGAGGATGACCCCGGTTTAATACATATGATCAAATATGAATGAGAAACTATTAAATGACTTTAAACAAAATCTATCATTGTAAGTATCTATGTTATTTATAATTATTTAATATAATTTTAGCATGAGGTATTATATAATTTTATATTTTGCTTTACATGACATTTAATATTATATTTATTTTTCCTTTTATAAAACAAAGATCAGGGAATAAGTTTTGCGCTTAATAAATATTAATTATTATAAAATGTGTTCCTAAGTGAACAAATATATAACTATTTCAGGCATTACATCGAGGTTAGTTTGACAAATATGACATGTACTCATATTATCTTTGATACTACAATAGGGGCAGTAAATAGTGGTTGCTTTAGGTCAATTTGAGTCGAATACAAAATGTAGGCTATTACTTAAAATATTATATAATAAGAGTTTTTTTCATTCTTCCATTTATTTGAGATATTTGACCTGCACTTTCTGAACTGATTTATTTTATCCCCATAATCATTTCTATGAGTGAGAGTGAAAGTACCTACCAATTTCGCCGGGAAAGGTATTTTCACATACCTTCCAGGGTTATTTTACATTCCACAATAGACACGGGACAAACGGCTTTACTTCCCCTCCGAGGGAAGTTGTGCTACATATTATTATCACTCAAGAAAAATCCGTCGACCCCAGCTAGGTTTGAACTCATAATTATTGGGTTCTGAGGCAGGAACTTCCCATCAAGATCATAAAGCTTTAAATAAAATCAGTTAGAAGACAGGATTTATCTTAAATCACTAAACAAAATTCCATAAACCTCTTAAATGTCGCATAAACCCAAAATGTCCATGTCTGTCACACATGGTGGTGTATTTTATGATCTAATTTTGATTCAAGACAGCTCCCATTTTGGCTTTATTTTTTTTGTAAGGATGTTTCAAATGCTGGAGATGCAGTGAGAGCAATCTTTCTCTTTCTTTTTTTTTCCGCCTCCTTTCTTTGCACAGTTTTCACCACATCATTCGTCTACCACCATTTCGTTTCTCTTTCCTCGTTTCTTATGTAACTCCTTGGTAATTTTACTTTTCTTACAGTTTAAGACAGTGAATTATCTTGTCACTTTGTCTTACTTTTATTCGGATTATTCTAACCATTAAACATTCTTTAAATTGATATACTATTTCCAATTTTTTTCCCGTGTTTACTATATGAAAAACACGAGTGTTATAAAATGGATAGACACATTTATCTCATTATTGTTATGAACATTGAGACAAACTGAATCTAAGTAAATAATTATAGTAATTATTATCAGGAAATTCATCTTATTTTATGCAACACATATTAATACCAGTTTTCACCATACACATTTTGTGACATAACATACCTTTCTCCTTGTTATTTAATAGTTTTATAGTAATTTTAATTGTAAATATTACTCGAAGACAAGCACATGGGCACATGGAGCTGTGAATGTTAACCAATAACGTCGTATTTCCATAACGTTTATTTTATATAAACAAACACGGCATTCGAACGTTCTACGAATCTAAAAGTACATGGACATATATCAATAAACAATGGGAGATTATATATTGGATATTAACCAGTGTGGGTTAATTAATCCTTTCAATTTTCGTCGAGATGAACAATATATACACACAGTGTCTCACGTACGGAGGCCATTGTCTTTGTTGTGTTCAAGCCGGCACAATCAAGAGAACTAGTGTGTGAGAGAGATGATATTGACCAAACAAGAGAGAGGGAATCTTGTTGAAATTTAAATTCCACTAGCTATTAATTTCATGATCTATCAATTTAAAAAGAAAATTTAATATCTTTTTTCAACTCTACTATATTTTCAGACTATTTTCGCTTTTCCATTATAATTTCTTACCTCTCCATTTGAATCTCATCAGTTTAAATCTACAGTTTCGGGAGTGGTACTTATTTTGGGAAGAGCTCACCTCTTCGTTTCCGGTAAGGAACGTTTTTGAACTATCCCTGGTGGAAATTGGATAGCCCAATTATAATTTTGATCGAGCTTACTTATTTTGGCATCGTTTTAAATATATCCTAAATCCACAGTTGTAAATTTTACCACAAGAGTAAATATTATCAAAATAGTATTAAAGTTGAAAGTTAATGTGGCAACAATTAGTCCTGGACCCAAACTAGTAATGGGAATTATTGTGAAGGAAGATCCCAAATATTAACTGCATTATGAAGAGTTTCATTTTCCAATGAATTTCCACAAATAGTTTTTTTTCAACAGAAGAGATATGTCTATTTTTATCTTAGATGCATCCCTCCCCATTTCAAGCCATCCTAGAGCATCTATTAGCCTGAAATATTCTTCAAAAACTGAACTACCATCATGTTTACACATATTGATATTAAAAAGTTTATATTTATAATTATTTTACTTTTGTCAACTTTCACTGTCATGATTTCAATCATTGTTAAATCCATAATAATTTATTCTTAATGTATCAAGAATATAGTTATGTTTTTCAATATTTTTATTTTAATTATTAGGAACATATTAAATTTTGGTCAACTTGAAAACAATTTTTTCTTATTTGCCTTTAATTTTTTTATATATAAGTTTTTCTTAACATTGATATATGAACATTGTTCCCAGATTTAAAATGTAATAAAAAAAATGTTGACATATATTTATATGTTTACATTTCAAGTATATTTAGTTTATCTTAGAACAGTAGCTAACAGCGCTCCGTACACAGGTGATGTTGTTTAACCTAATATTACATGAATGATCCAACAAATCATACAAAATATAATTTTATTTATTTCACATCTATCCTTATACATTTACCGTATTAATATTGAAGTGTTTATTTATGTGTAAATTATGTTTCCCCTAAGTATTGTTGGTGTCCAACTACCAGTGTTGGTCATATTGTGTCAGGTTGCTATGACAACCAGGTAAGCCCAATGAGGTTGTTCTTAACTTACAAATACCCAGTAGTCCGGATATTGTAAGAGTTCCATGCATCTGGGCAATAAGTTGGTTTTACCACCCCACCCCCTTCCTATCTTTTTCATAGGCCAAGCTAATATTACACTATATTTATATAGAAACGGTGAGAGTCTGACTGCAAACAAGAAGTATTATCTAAATGGTGATCGTCTCTGAGGTCTAGTGGTTACATCTCCTGGCTATACAGATCTAGAGGTCCCAAACTCGACCCGCAGCGCTTCCAGTATTTCTGTGGGTCTGGAGAAGGGTCAACTTAGGCTCGTCAGGAAAAATTAAGGAGGGGATACTTGAACGTAAAAGTAGTGGTTTTGTTCTAGAAGATTGAGCTCAACGGATGTAGGATTCATTGTGCTGACCACATGACACCCTCTATCCGCAGGAGTGTATGGTATCCTCGCCATAAGACTGCGGCTGTTCGGTCGATATATCTCACTTGCGTGCTGACGCCATGGTATTTTTTTCAATCTCAAAATTGTACTTCTTATGAAAATTTGATTGTACTTTAATGCACGTGTTTTGCAACTTAAATGTATAAATGTGAGATTAACATTTATACTTATGATACAAAAAAATACACTCGCTTTTATTAGGGTCCCATTCTCAAGGCAACATTGAAGCAACTGTGATGACAATATGATTGGTCTGAAGATACTGAGAGATTTGGTTGCACTCCCAGCTCCCCTTGCACTAGGCAATATATAAGCTATTTGGTTGCCAAACGATATTTTCCTCCATCAAGTTTAGATCAGCTCAAGGTAGACCTATTTGACTTGTGGGCATACATAGGCTATAGATAAGTAAAAAATTTTAAAAATAGGGAAATGTAAAGGTCACTTTTTAAATGTGAAACTAAGTAGAAAATAAGTTTTTTTTCTGCTGTCACATAACAATACTTTTAATTTTTTTTAATATTTATCAAGGTCGTTACATAAGTGAGCAATGACAAATGATGCAGACGTTTAGAAATCCTGTCTTATATAAAAAGGGTTTTGAGTTTTTAAATATTGTTTTCACCACAATGTAAGCGAAAGCTCTGACTATTTAAGTTTAAAGTGTTTTTTTAAAATTGTTATTAGTTACATAAGACCTAATAAAACAATCCCACATTATCTTAAAATAATCTGTATTGACCTTACAAAGACATTAGGCCTAATTGCATGATATAAGAATGCTTGATCTAGGATTTAACCTTTTCATCTAATCTCAAAAATACAAATCTTCGCTTAAAGCTTCGTTAATTAAAATACAAACACTTTAAACTCAAAGTTTAATCTTTTTAAGGTATCAGAAAGCAACGAAAATATTGAAAACATACACTCACTCAAACTACACCAGGAAAATCACCACGCAATGATAGAGACGCTTTGTAACAAAACAAAGTCACACTTGCATTCCCCCACCTAGCAGCTAGAGCTATATGGTTGACAACGTTCATTCACTGTGCAACAACTGTGCAATCTTCTTCAGATTGTCGACAAGTGTGATCAGATTAACGGGATAAACCGTCAGTCAAAATATCGCCTGGTCGATCCGAGTATCGTCTGCAGTCTCATTGCGTTTACCCACTAACTGGGAGATATTTTGAAAATTTGGTCGAAAGAGACGAAATTTTCAATACGGTTGCTTCAAGATCGCCTCGTGAATGAGCCTCTTTAAATGGTTATTTGTAGTTTGATACGAATATAAAGCACGTCAGGTTGTATTCTCCCTTCCTACTTTCCCTCGACACCTCGGAGAGAAAGAATTGAGACCGTAAAAAAAAATTGAACTCGACAGCATTTCATGACGGCCTGAAACCAAAAAAGTTGTTTTCAGCAATGCCATATGTCTTTCTCTACCTCGGGCTAGAGCTGAAACCATTTTACCGAATCGGGAAAAACTTATTATCTAGGGCTTTCATAAAGTCCCCCTGAAATGTTTTTGGAATTAGATAGCCAACTGTAAATTTAAGGGTAGTTTACTGAAGGGCAATAAGAGAAAAAAATCTATTTTCTTGAAATTCGCTCTAGCGATTTTAATCAATTTTATATCTAAACTTTGTTAATTATTATAAAAAAGATGGCAATTCTCATTCTTTCTTGAAAACTACTTTGAGGCTACTTTACATTGAGGAAATTTTTAAATTATCATAATTGTTTCGCAACTATTTGAGATATTAAATAACTTATCATTGTAAAGTTGTAGTAGTACTATTAAGGACACAAATCTTTTATTTAAAAAATATTTTTATAGAACCATCAGTTTCTCAGCTATAAGCAAATATATATACATATATATATATNATATATAAATTCTATTAAAGACACACATCTTTTATTTGAAAAATATTTTTATAAAATCATCAGTTTCTCAGCTATAAGCAAATATATATATATATATATATATGCTTATAGCTCGGAAAATGGTTTTATAAAAATATGTTTCAAATAAAAGATTTGTGTCTTTAATACTAATTAAATTAAATGAATTAAAAAGTGTATGTGTATGTATATATATATATATATATATATATATATATATATATATATTTTTAAGTCAGGTCTTTAAAATTTATTTTAATATGATCTTTGGTGAACAAAGATGCTTCACTTTTCTCAATCTTACTGCAGTGTTTCTAGTTCCTAATTTCATAGAGTAAGTAACAATGTAAATTATTTCAATTATGATCTTTGTTGTAGTGTTTTACAACAATGCATAGACCTATTATTCCGTTTCACAAACCTTACGAGTTTTTAGTAAATGTATATTTTAAGATAAAAGGGGGAGAAAGTCAGTGTGGTGTGCCGTTCCATTTAGTTATAATATTTGCCGAATATTAAACACCTGGCACGTTGTGAAAAGCTAGCTGGCAGCCATGTACCTTTGTTTGAAGCAAAGAGAAGCGTTTCTCGGGGTAGCCACGCAATAAATTGTGTGACTTCCCCAAGCAAAGCCAGGTACTTTTACTAGTTGTATATAAATTAAGGTTGTAAAGTGATTGCGTACTATTGTTATTGGTCTCACATATCCTTCAATGTCTACGAAGAAATTCAGATATATTTTTTATTTGTAATATTATGGGAAATATCAATTCACATGCATTTTATAATTAAATTAACTTTAATTCAATTATATATGTATTGTATATTTTAACACTAAAGGTAGATTAAAGAAAGAAAAAAAGAATCAATTCCGTATATTCTTTTATTTTACCCATTGAATCCAAATAAAAAATAAAAAAGTACTTTCAGAAAAACAATAGATAACATCTTTTATTTTTAACTCAGATAAACAAACATTCTCTAACAATCTTTCTCCTGGTAACAAATGTCAAAATGGTTGGGGTGGAGGGAGGGAGGGCTACCTGATATTCTTTGGCAAGAATTTTAATTTGTCTTTTACTCTTTCCCCTCGTTCGCTTCATTCACCTTCTCCTTTTTTATTTATTTCCCTCTTGTCATTTTCTTCTCATCAGTCCGGGGAAGAATGAGGGAGAGAAGTTGTAGGTGGGAGGGAGAGTGAAGGAAGACAAGGGGAAAGTTAAACGTGATTTGACTGTTTAAAAAAAAACAAATGCACGGGGTAAAATGCTACGTTCGCGCACGCCCAGGCAATGGCTGCAATATACCATGTATTCTGGCTTAGCGCCCAACTAAAGGGGAAAAATAAATTGGTAGGTAAAGTGGAAAAGTTGAATGCGTTTGTGAATGAACTCCTTATCTAGGATTCTAGCGTCGCGTCCTCCTAAACGAATACTGATAGGTAATGTGAATTCTTCGGTAGTTTGCGGTAAATAATGTGACGGTCTATAATTCTACTTTTTAGCATATGTTTCACGTGGTGTGTTTTTTTTAACATATACCGTAGCTTTAGTAGAATCTGTGATAGTAAGGACCTTTAAGTACATAAAAATATATGTTTTATGGTAAAAAATATAGCAATTAATGTGGTATGGACGAGAAAGTTAGTTAAGTTCCAAATATTTTTTTTTACAATTTTTATGATAAAAAAATATTTTTGGCTCAAATAAATAAATTATTGTTTCAGAATATGCATTTAGTTTAATTTTTTTAAATCATAGTTTTAATATTTATATAATTTTGTCATAAACTTTTTCAAATGAAGAAATAAAGTCCTTGTCAAATTACGCAATACACATGACAAACATCTGTTGATATTACTATATTTATAAATTTAAACTAAACGTATTTATAGCAGAAACATTTTATTTATTTTAACCAGATGATTTGATCGTAAAACTTAAAACGTAAAACTTAGTGAATACTTAAGCTTTCATTTCATTGGAAGTATATTGTGGATATTATTTTAAAGGCATTTGACCCCATCTGAGTTATATACTAGTGTTCAGAGCTTCCGGCTATAGATTTGGAGATCTCGGGTTCGATCCCTGGAGCTTCCAGATTTTTCTGTGTATTATTGAGTCTGGAATGAGGTCAACTCAGCTTCGTGAGGATAAATGATGAGGCAAATCAATAAAAAAAAGTGTGGCTACGTTCTAGAAAACTGAGATTAATGGCCGAAGGTATCGATGTGCTAAACACGTGACACCCTCTATTCACATAATTGGCGCTATCTTCGCCAACAAACGGTGACAGCTCGTTCGGTATGACGCGTTGGCGGGATGACATCATAGATTTTATTTTTCTAGGCATTGGTCTAGCAAAAGTGACAGCTGCAGATCATATGACTTGACGATTGAATAAATAAAACTGGTTTTAGTAACTTTTGTAACTTTCAGTTTTATTATTTTCTTTCTGAGTCTTGTTAAAGTTGTGTAACTTGTACGTCCAAACATCTCAAATTAACTCAATATTAATGTTTACAGTGGGTTCCTATCTGAAATGGTGGGCATTCATCACACAAAGGTGTCAGTTTCATCTCGTATGATTAGGTTTGTGACGTGATTATCAGGTTTTTAATAACGGGTGAGTGTACTAAGATGCCTATACCTAACTAGTTTTATATATATATATATATATATATATATATATATCAAATCTCATAAGGATCCCAACAAATCATTTTTTTTAATATATTTTAATATGATAGAGACCACTTTTAGCTATAATCTAAAGTGCATTAGAGAATAGAAATGTCTTATGATTTTCTAACATATAAAAACACTCATTCAAATTTAGTTAAATTTGACTTTCTGCTTCCCCCCTCCCCTATACCCATCAATTCATAGATCCGGCATCTTATCTCAGTCGGTAACGTGTCTGCCTACTGAGTTAAAGGTATCTGGTTCGATTCCCTGCATGGTCGAAAATGTATCATTGGTGAAATATGGTTTTACCCTTTCACATAGATAAATTTACGGCTGGGGACTGGATGTTGCACCTGTCCTAGTATTATATTAGACTATAATGCATATGAACAGTGACCTGGTGGTCTAGGCTTAAGGTGTCGAACTTTTGTGCTGGAGGTACTGGTTTCAATCCTTGGTCCCGGAACATATTTATCTTATTGCCAAACCTTTCCTTGACCTCTGACAAGACGTGTATTAATCACAACTTGTGAATGTGTGGAATGTCAGGTCTCCACCGTGGTTCGGATCCCACGTTAAGCTGTAGGTCCTCCATTTCATCTCACAATCATCCTACCATTACACATTAGCGTAAGTGCGTATAACCCGAACGTGTAGTAAGACGTGGTGCTAATAGTAATAATAATAATAATATACCAAAGTGTAACTGAACAGATAATTGGCAAATGTTGAAAATTACACCTCGACACGGACATCAAACCCGGGACCTTAGCCTGAAGCACAAGCGATCTACCACTGAGCTATCCAGAATTCGTCCCGTGCTCATTATTTACTCATAATTTAAGGCAGAGTCTGTGATGGACATGTGGTAATCATCAACTAAGAAAAAGCCATCAGATACCACAGCCAACGGTGACTTTATTTTTAGTTAACGATATCCACATGTCAATCACAGAATCTGCCTTAAACTACGAGTGAAGAATTACCCTCAGTACGAAACGAGTGAAATAAGTTCAAAAACTTTCATTGAGATAAACAAAATTAAAAAATAGTTATTTCCAACTACATTTATTCTAAGAATCTTTCTTTTTTGGGTGGTGTTTAATTCAAAACATCCCCCATCCCTCTCTTCCCTTTCCTCAATCACTTAATATTATAGATTCTACTCTGACATATTTCTATTTCTATAAGTATTCCCTCTTTATCGCCATCTTTTCTTTACTTCTTTCATTCCCGAGAATTTGCTTTGGACAGGTTTTGTCTTGTATTTTTACAAACACTTTTTCCCCTTTTACCTTCTCTCTTTGCATATTTCTAAGTATTATTTTCTTTCTCACCTTTTCTTAAAAATATTCCAATATTTATTTATTCAAATCTCGTAGTATTTTTGTATACATATTTTGAATTATATTTAATGTTTTTTAAAATGTCATGGATATTGATTGATAACGAGGAATATTAAAAAAATAAATGCACTGTATGCTTGGCTTAAAGGGGAAAAGTTTAGTTTAAATGCTATATTTTTTTTTGTTTAGTAAAAAGGATTTAATTGCTAGATATCAGTGTTTGGAATGTCAAAGTTTAACGGTTAGATTTAATTAAATGTGTAGGCATCCTTAACTAAGGGAAAATCGGAAAAAGGAATCAAATAACATTGCATCATAGTGGCTAAGAAAAAAGAATTTCTAACAAATAAATACCTGGTATTACGAGTAAGGCCTACATGAGGATGAATTTAAGACACTCCAATAGAAAAAAAATTATCCTACTGACCAATTGAAGCCATGTCCTGTTTTAACTCAACCGTTTGGCATTTAATCTCTCTATTTATTTGTTTCGCGGTTACTACCAAATTCGTGAACCAATTTTAACGAAATTTGGTAAGTATATTCTTTGAACTCAGGCTGAACGATGGGTTTAGGAATTTATCTGTATTTTGTTCTCTTTAGAGCGCGTATATTATATACAAATTAAGACTCTCCTATTAAATAATTTCTGAACTCCTCCCAGAGGATACCTTAGGGTTTTTTTCAGTAACGAAGGATATGGGTCCATTGGACTTGAAATCAGACTTTTTTCTGGGCCGTGGAATTTGCGGCCGTATTCCTTCATATCGTTTATTTGTATGGAGAGGATTTTGTTCACCTAACAGTAATGCTCTTCTAGTTTAAATTTCCTCGTCTCTCTTTTATTCTCAAGCGAGGCCAAACTATTGGAATTTCCATCCATAAACTATTATAAGGTCAAGTTCTACTATAGAGGCTAGGTTGGTTTGGATTGTTTAGGCTAGTTCAGGCTAGTTTAGATTAGGTTATGCGAGGTTTTGAAAAGTAAGCATCAAAATGAGGCCTTTAGAATGTTAGTGCATTGCCGCGATCCAATTTTAGGTCGTAAATCGAAATAATTTTCCAAATTATAATCCGTAGTAAACCCGACGGCCGAAGGTCTAACGTAGCCGTTTACCCAACCACTCAGACCACTCAGCCACAAGTACCTATGATGCTTTGATCAATGTTCGATGCACCTTCCTGTCCACCTAGGCTAGCAATATTTACACTATTATAACTACCGTACGACTGTTGGTGAAATGCTCGCTGCTTTATTACATCATCTCTTTGTTGGATTCTGCTTTTAGCACCACGTCTGGCTATATATCCGCGTTATGCGCATACTTCTCACGCAAATGTGTAAGGAATGAGATAGGTTAGATTGAGAGGAAGTGTACCCGTAATTGCGTCTAGGCAGAGTTGAAAATCATGTCGGAAAACCACCTTCAATATATACGTCAGGGATTAAAACCCCGATCTCACTGTCCAGCCTATTGCGAGATTGACAGCTTAGACCCGGTGCTAACAAACGTTTATATCGCGAATTATCATAATTTTGCGCTTGCATTTTCGATAGATCGCACAAGAAATGGATGTTGCTTTTTATTAAGTGACTTATCGTCTAAGAATATTGCCTCGAGCTTAGGATATTTTTTGTTTCTCCTGTAGCCCCTTTTCCCCTTCCAGGACCAAAGCGGGCATACAAGTGACAAGGTAAATTGATAAAGAAAAGATAAATGAAGAGTGAGCCGATAGGACGTCCAAAACGCATATATTATTAAATAATATATACAGTGATGATATCCAAACCCACTCACCAGTAGCGTAACTAGAAAATAAGATTATCTCCAGAACGGTATGATACTAATATAAAACCTGAATAGAAGTGAACAGATAATGGGATTAGAATAATTTTATTTAAACAATAACAAATAGATATGTATCTCATCCAACATAATTAAAACTATCAATAATTTCAAAAAAGGCTTCATGAAAAACAATAGTTTACTCGTCCAAAGGACTCACAATAATAAACTTTTGTTATTATAAAGCTTGGATAATAGCAAAATGATGAGAATTCAATAGTCAGATGGACTCCCACTATAAGATATGGTTATATTCTCGTATAATGGGGACTCAAAAAGTCTCCGAATTTCATAAATAGTGGACGTAAACTCACCATTACTTCAAATAACAATATAAAAGGTACTGAGCAAAGTAGAATTTATTATGTAAATATATGTATATTAATTATCTCTCTCTAACAGACATAGTATTATCATAATACTAATAGCACCAAGTGAATATATTTAATTTTAATTTAATAAATGTATCTCATATCTAAATTATTATACTAACCTAATATGTATAAGGAAAGTATTAAAGATATCCCATGTATAAATGACATCGCCACTAAACATAAAATAACATAGCACCAAAATAATAACCTTTTAAATTTAAATGTCTTAAATACTTGTAAAACCTACATGACTTCATAATAGCAAATATTTGAGCAAGCTAATAAACTTTAACTTTAAATATCTTAAATATTTGTCAAACCTACATGGCTTAATATTATAAAAGATTTGAACAATTTAAATAAACTTTAAATTTAAATATCTTAACATATTTTCTAAAACTAGACGATTGTATTTAAATAATTTTAAGCAAAATAAAAATCATTTAGCAGCAGGTTTTGGAGTAAAATCCATGATAAATAGCCAAAAAGAAATTTTGCATAATAATGTCCGAAAAATAATTTTGAAGCTTACATTTTATATTTGACACCTAGTTATGTCCCGGGCGGTTATCCTGCCAAGAGTGGCTTGACCACTGATCTACTGACAGTATTTATTTGGTAAACTGTGTCTCAAAAAGGGGAGACGGTGGTAGGGGTCACACATAAGAGACGGATAGGTAACAAACGAGAGGGAAGAAGTAATCAAGAATGGGAAACATGTGACGAGCAGCATCTTGACGATTCTAGAACAGTTATTTTTATGTCACGCGCAACATTTTAGCACTGTAGACGTCACACATTTTTCTTCCCGGCATCCTCTGCGAATATCCGAAGTTGATGCACCTGTTGGCCTCGCGCCTCCAGTTTAATCAACAAGTGCGTGATGGTCAGTCGTTGCTGGGAGAGAGGGAGAGCTCGGGACGTAAACAGAAGAAAATGGGGCAATGGTAAGCTTTCGATATCACTTCTGTAGTTGTGGTGGGATACGACTTGAACCAACATAGTGTCCAGTGTTTTCTTGATTTAAAACGCTGTAGCTTTTATAAACGTTACACTTCTCTCGAAGAAAAATTATCCCGTTCTTTTGCAATCCAAGTGAATGCATAGTTCTAGTTTTGTTCTACAAACAGTGTGAGTCATAATTTTTATCTGAAGATGATGAAAAACAAATACAAAGTAGGTTCACAAATGAACATCTTGATATCTGCATTTGAATGGGAGGGACAAGCTACTAACCAAACACGAAAACCATTTTTAATAAAAATGTGACCTGTCTAGGGGTAAGGTGTCGGACTTTTGTATTGAGAGTCCGCGGTTCAATCTTAGGTCCCGGCACAGATTTATCTTATTGTTAAACCCTTACTTCACCTCAGACAAGACGTGTAATAGTCACAACTTGTGAATGTGGGGAATGCCAGGCCTCCACCGTGGTTCGGACCCCATGTTAAACTGTAGGTCCTCCATGTCATCTCACAATCGCCCTACCATTACACATTAGCGTAAGTGCGTATTATCCGAACGGGTAGTAAGACGCGGTATAATAATAGTAATAATAATAATAATTGTTAATAAATGTGAATGCCATTCTTCTCATTATGTTACACACACAGTTTTTTTTATATTCTAGTATAGTTTTATTCAATAAATTAATCAATCTTGTATTGTATCCAAAAAGTGCATGGTAACAGCCCGCTGTTAGCTATACCGACTGAGCGGCCATCGTATGTTGGCAAAGATAATGCCAACATTTGTGGATAGAGGGTGTCATATGGTCAGTCCAACGAACTCTCCAGTCGCTAATCTCAGTTTTATGGACCGTAACTGCTACTTATTCATTCAAGTATCTCCTCATTTGTCCTCACGAGGCTGAGTTGACCCCGTTCTAAAAAAAATCCACTGCCTCAGAGAAAAATTCTGGATCTAAAGCCAGGAACTCTGACAACTGGCCCACAAAGGTGGTCATTATTGTATTTCTTAGCATAAAAAAGTTCATTTTCACGCATTTACTAAAATGTTTACATCATTCCCGACCCACAGAGTTCATCCCCCATTGAATAAAAGTTTGATGTCATGTTACAAAAACATGCTTTAAGACCAATTTTTAATCTGGGTAGCTCGTGAATTTTTTTTTACACTTTTTAAGTATCTGCCAATGACAATTGGCTTGGAGACCCCGGCCTTAGACCATGTGGCCACCGAATCAGGCCATGACACAAGTTGTTAACGTGGTGTACTTAGTATTTTTTTGAATGGAGGTAGCAAGGTCTAATGTTTTCAGATATAATAGATTATTAACCTCATTTCATAAGGCAGATTGCCTCCTTTACTAGAATTTAAACCAAAATTATACATTATTAAGTTCCTAATACTAATTAAGTACTCTGGTATTTTAATTAGTTAATCTCAATTTAAATTAAACTTACTATCCTTCACTTAGCCAAAGAAAATAACTAATCATTTTCACTTTAAATTATTTGGAAGGGTTAGATTAAATATAAGTGTGATCTATTTGAAGAGAAATAATTCAAATAAAAATTCATGATTAATTCAAGATTTTCTTAAAAACAAATAAATAGGCCTACATTATAACAATGTTAAACTAGCTCTTTGGGAATTTCTCTGAATTTGAGATCAAAAGAATACTTCTACAATATAAATAAATGTATTTGAATAGAATTTCGATCTAGTTTCAAATTGCTCTTGGTAAATTATAAGTGGATCAAAATCAACTGCAGTATTCCATAGAATCTCAGACGCTCATATTCACTTATTTTTACTGGTTTCGATTCTTTCTACCCGTCCTGGCTATCCATATTTCTACACTAATGGGGCTGGGTTGGGTAAGGTACAGTATAAAATAAATGTATATAATCATTTTCATGGATAGAGAGTAGGTAAGCATTACGAGGATAAAACAACTTGATATAACATACCACTAAAAAAATTAAACCGAAGCTTTTTACATTGGATACTACTGTCCAAGTTTCAAATGAAGGTCCTTTTAGAAAATACCAAAATAGTTGTTTCTTTTCAACATTAAAATCATCTTAATATTTTATAGGTATTGATAATATGTATCTAAAGTGACACCTGTGAATCACATGATTTGAGGTATGAATTAATGAAAGTAGATATAGTAACTCTTACAACTATCATACGAGTATTTAAAATTTTACTGTAACTTCCAAATCTCTTAACATACAAAACAAAGCCAAACATATAATTTATCTCACCCTCTGTAATTATATTAGTCACATTTCGAAACCTAACCAATGTACGGTACCTGTAGTTAATCTTTCTATCCACTTTACACCGAGCTCAAGGCAAAAATAACTAGACAATTTTAAATTTAAAAAAATTAATTACTTTTTTTGGAAGTGTGAGCAGTAGTGAGAGGTAAAACTGCAACTTTTTTTTTCCATCTCTTTAAACCGTACATTGTTTTTACCCCTACCCACCCTTTTTTCCCCCGCTTTCCCCCCCTCCAATCCACCTCCAGAGAATAGGTGACGTACGAGTGACATTCATGAAACAGTTGGGCATGTGCCTTTCTCGACCTGACAGCCCGGTGCCATACAGATATAGAGGGGGGTTGGAGGGGGTGGCTGGACACACCATACGTACTCAACTCCTGTCATGTGGGGAAGAGGGGGAGGAGTTCATGTGAATAGGCAGAGCTAGATGTCACTTTGAATTCTCTTGGGTTTAACAGAAGAGAGGGAGGGGGGGGGGG
>CABFVX010000157.1:81215-156833 GCA_902151425.1 Timema shepardi | reverse complement strand
GGGGGGGGGTATTTTAACCATTTCCACAAACAGTTGTGTATCCTTAATAGAATACACATTTACGTTTGGAGTTTCGTTGGGCGGTATTAGCTTAGTTAATTATTTAATACCGATGTATCTCATCATGAGAAATCCACTTGAGACACGCTATCCTACTATACACGTAAATTATACAAGATATATCCTTTGTATTCAAATATTCCCTATCATGTCAAAAACGATGGATATAAGCAGGTAAATAAAGTAAAAAATATTTCCAAAATTCAAACGTGGATAAAAATGTTGATTCATACCATGCGTGCGAGACAATATTACTTATCTGCTCGCTTATTTACTCTATGGCATTGGGAACTTGAAATGTCATTGTTGCACTTACAAAGGTACGCCACCTATCTCTATCTTGAGCTAGAACTATCCATTCCACCTCATTACATCCTCTCCCCACCTTGAGCTAGTTCTATCCAGTCCACCTCATTACACCCTATCTCTTTCATGTATATCTAGGTATTCCCAATGCCATCTTACCATTGAGTTTTCCAGTCAAATTAATATACTTTTTTTTAAACTTAAGTAACCCGCTCTTGTGGACACGTGGGTAAAGGTGCTCGTCTTGTCTTATCTGGTTTCAAGTTGATGAGGAATTCAAGGCTTGACCCGCCTCAGTGGCGTAGTTGGCTAACGCGCTTGTCGTGTTGAGCTTGACTGCTGAGGACGGGGAGATCGAGGTTCAAATCTCTGTCGGGTGAACTGGGGTGTTTTTTCCTAAATGGTTTTCCACTCTCCCTCCACGCGAATGCGGGTTCACTTCCTCTGATTCAACCTTCCCAAATCTTAATCAATTAGAGTAATTAGTACTTAAAGCGTATAACCCGAACGGGTAGTAATACGCGGTGCTAAATATTATTATTAATTCAGGGCTTGATTCGTGGTCGGGTTTACTAAGGTGTATTTTTCTATTTGGCCTACCACTCTTATTCTTCGCGAATGAGGGTACAATTTACTCTGAGCTCTAGACTTATATTTGCCCTATTAGTATAAATATGCATATAACCAGGATGGTTCTTAAGATGTAGATGACGGATTAACATAATCAAGGATATTGTTAAATAAAACTTTAGAAATTCTCTTCATTTATTTATTGTCCGACTCCCTAGCTCAGTCAGTATTGTGTCTGCCTACTAAGCTAAGTGTACCAGGTTTTATTCCAGTCATGACCGAAAAATTCATCATTTTTTTTGAAATTGTGAGTTTCCCCTTTAACACTGAAGAACTAACGACTGGATAGCTGGGTTTTGTGTTTGGCATAAATTTAATTAAATCTATAGGTCATGTACTGATATGATTAGTCGGCTTAGAAAGTGCACGTTACTTAACTAAAACTCTATGCTAATGTTATTTAGTGTTGATAAGCTGATTATGATAAATAATAATTATTATTGATGCGTCATGATAATATATAAATTATTAGAATTGTGTCATCATTTCAAATAAGTATTTAATTTTGACAGAATTGTCAACAGCTTACTAATTGGGGCATACGAGCCGTGGAAACTAAGCCACTGTTTGATCATAATTCTGTGCTTAAGGCTGTGTCACTCTGTGCTACTTTACTAGCCAACATTTGGCGCTACTTACTTGCCAGTGGCCTACCTTGAGAGTCACGTGACTCACTCGCTAGCGAGTAGCGCTCTAGTCGCCCAGTGTAACCGCGGTGCTGTAACGGATGTTATTTATCACCACGTGGTTGTATTGGCGTGTGCTGTATTTATTTCGTGTTTAAATCCAACCTACTCAACCACGTGATTGGTTGTAAGCGGAATTCCTACTAAAATCATGTTGTTTTTAAATATATTTAATAGCCTTAAATTGTAGATCATTATGGGTTTTACTTTACTTTCAATTAAGAATGATTTGCATCAATGGTCACATAGTATAAGGCAGAGGACGGCAACCTACGGCACGCGTGCCAAGAGTGGCACGCGGAACGATTTTCAATGGGGCGCTGAGCAAGTTGAAGGTTGAATAAAAATAATATAAAACATTTGGTTTTTAATTTAAACGATTTATATGAGTAATAATTTTAATAACAACGTGTTTTATGTTTGAATGATTCCATTGTTTTGTTTAAAAATTTCAAAATAATGTTTTCAGAATTTAAATTTTGCTGAACACATTTATAACTTTTGTATTTATTCTGATTTCTATAAAAATATTAAATATTCAAGAAATAGTAGTTATTTAATTTAATCAATTTAGACACATGTTCTCACATTTACATTTTACAAGATCAACTTAAATTTGTTTTAATAGTTGTAGGCTGCTAGTTAACTAGTATAAAAATAAATCTGATGTGTGTGGGCCTAGGTTGTTTGGCACGCTTAGCGGCTTTGCAATATTACTTCAGAGCAAGACTAATAAAAGCATGCCGACCCCTGGTCTAAGGAGTCACCCTTTTAATGCACTGGATTGCCGGCGATGGAGATATTTTGGTTTGAGTTCTGGTCGGGAGTACTAAGAATATTTTTATAAATGGTTTTTCACTCTAGTTTCAATCAAATGCGGGTACACTTACTCTAAGATTTTACCTTCCTCTTCCCCACCTCATTAATATAAATGTGCTGTTTGGCAGCTGCCACAATATTATAATGA
This sequence comes from Timema shepardi, assembly GCA_902151425.1. Lineage (NCBI taxonomy): Eukaryota > Metazoa > Arthropoda > Insecta > Phasmatodea > Timematidae > Timema > Timema shepardi. Next base: position 154,184 of record CABFVX010000157.1, on the reverse strand, counting down.
TGGTTTTCTTTATATACATATACATTTATATATATATTTATTACGAGACTGACGCTTTTAATAGTGGGAAAAATGATCACCCTACAAAAGGGGGTCCTTAAATTATGTAAGGGCTTTTGGGTGGTGTTTAGGGGTTTCAGTATCAGTATTTACTTCGTTTTTTCTACCTGCGGGATCCATGGTGGCAGATACCGGGGGACCACCATTACATCGCGTTTCCATTACATCGCATCTTTGGTACAAATACATTGCAGTTCCATCACATCGCGTTTCCCCCACCTCTCTACACACAGCTAACCCTACTCTGACGTACAACCAATAGGAATGAAGGGGCGTATATATACAATTACATGGCGTTACAAATACATCGCATTTCCATTATATCGCAAGGTGACCTGGTGGTCTAGGGGTAAGGTATCAAACTTCTATGCTGGGGTCCGGGGCTCAATCCTAGGTCCCAGCACAGAGTTATCTGATTGCCAAACCCTTCCTTCACCTTTGACAAGACGTGTATTAATCACAACTTTTGAATGTGGGGAATGCCGGGCCTTCGTCGTGGTTCGGATCCCACGTTGAACTGCAGGTCCTCCGTTTCATCTCGCAAACACATTAGTGTGCGTATAACCCGAACGGGTAATAAGGCATGGTGATGATGATGATGATGATAATAATAATAACATTATATCGCGTTTCTCTAGGAGAGTGGGCCTGATTTTCAACTCAGACTTTCACTTAGAAGTTAGGGTTAGTTGCAAGGATAGTGCACCTATCTCTCACCTTGGACTCCCACGTTGAAGGTAGGGCTAGTATAAAGGATGGTGTGCCTGTCTCTCACTTTGAGGATGGGGCTGATTGAAACGATAGTGTGGCTGTCTCAAAAATCTTACTATCACTTTGAAGGTAGTGCTGGTTGAAATAATAGTGTAACGTATTCAACACTTAAATAAACTTCACCATGACCGAGATGCCTAGGCAACTGGATCTATAACACTCCTAAAATAAATACACCATAATTTTGTTTACTACTTCTCTGGAAAAAATTGTTTAGATAAAAAGATATATTTTTAATTTGTTGATTATGTTCTTATTTTATTATTTCCTCTTTGTTTTTTATTGCACCACAGCAATTAGAATTTACAAATTCAAATCACCAGTTTTTTTATGGACATGCTAGAAACCCTCCTCCTCCCAAAGGGAGTCAATTGACCCTTCATTCCTATTGGTTGCAAGACAGAGTAGGGTTAGCTGTGTTTAGAGAGGTGTGGGAAATGCACCGTGATGAACCTGCAATGTATTTGTAACATAAACGTGATGTAATGAACAAGCGATGTAATTGTATATGCCTGCAGAAACCATCTTAATTATTTTACTAATGTTTATGGTGAGACAAAAAAAAAGGCATAATATTAAAAAAATGTTTTGATATAATTCATTGACTAAACCTCTGTATTCACTAATTTTGGCTGTTTTATAAAAATAATTAAAATAAATACTTCATATTTTGCCATTATTACCTATCCTTATGTCTAAAAATAATTAAATGATTAAAATGTATTTATTTAACAAATCGTGAAAAATTATGTAAGATATTGGGAGGTGGAGGGGTGCGGGCTGAAGGGAAATCTTACGTGGGGAGAGGGGGGCTAAAAAATTAATATTGTAAAAAAAGCTTTACGTGATTAAAGTGCAGCCCCCAAATAATGGTCATCGGGTATTGAATGTGTGAGTGCGTGCGTGTGTGATTAATGAAACAATGAACAATATATAAATTGTGTTAATAGAATTAGTTTTAGAAATTACACCTACAACCTGGTCTTCTTTTAGCCACGGGAAATTTTAGCGCGGCGTCGTTGAATTCGTCCCTGTTTAATAGTTATGAGCAAGGTTGGTAATCATGTACGTTCTACGCATAGAAGCACTCACGACGTTTACACAAAATTGAATTACAGCTACGTGAACACGTCTGAAACCAACAGTGCGACAACGCCCTGTATAAATAAGGTGTTAAACAAAAGCGCGTCATTTAAACTAAAATAGAGTTAATGAGTGCCCTCACCGTATTACGCGGGAAAGTTTTAGTATTCAGCCAACCGACGAAATAGTTCGTAGCATATGCAAATATGTAAACAAAGAATTGAAGCAATGTNATGGGGATTGTATAAATTATATTTAAAAAAAACAATGTGAACTACATTTATTCGTGTGTTTGAATTAGCGTTATATAAACCGAATTATTAGATTATGTTACAACATTTTATGCACTAAAAATACGTCTAGAATTATTTTAACTATCTTTAATCAAAACGGTAGTACAACATAAACAAAGGGGAAAAGGAATGAATGTGCAGAAAGTAACTTAAACAAAAAGTGTCATACACGTAATAAATAAATAATGCCCACATTTCTATTTCATCATGAGTTTAATTTAAATCAAAAAAAGGTTTAATCTTCAAAATACAACATATATGTTCATATATAAAGTATATAACGTATATATTTTCTATTCAATATATATTATGTAATTTTATATATTGTTAATTTCATTTGTGACAGACATGACTTCAGACAATGAAAATTGATACATGGACACTGGAATCGAACCCGGGACCTTGGGCTTAATTGCGAAAATGCTCTAACCATTGAGCTATCCAGGAAACGTCTCGTGCACAGGGTTATTCTTCACTTATGAATAATTAGACTCTGCCTTAAAATATGAGTGGAGTATAACCCGGGGCACGGGACGAATCCTGGATAGCTTAGTGGTTAGAGCATTTGCGTATTAAGCCAAAGGTCCCGGGATTGATTCCCGTGCCCAGGTGTCATTTTTCAATTTCCAGAATATGATATCTAGATGGAGTAAACCTCACTAATAGCAAAAGCTTTAGCTATTTTATTTTTAAATGACTTCAGACAATTTATTTGCATACAATTCCATACAAATCTATGTACATTAATCAAAAATATAAACATATTCAATTTAACATTCACCAATACAGCGAGATTTCAAAATTTCAAATTTTAAAATCACATATTTTATTTATATAAAATAAAAGGTGCCCGTGACAAACATGACATTAAATGGACAAACATTTCAGCATTGTCCAAACAATAAATATTTGCTCGATTTTAGTTAAAGCAGAGATTTGGTGATTTTTTATTTCCTAAGCAACAATAGAGTTATCTGCTTCGATACCAAACTTTAACAAAATCAAGATGTGTTGTTTTTTATAGGAATTTATAAACAATGTGACAGACATAAAATAAATTTGTGACATACGTGACACCTCTGAACTATATGATAATATATGAATTTTCACTTACTCAAATATATCTAAAACTCAGGGTTGTTGAGAACATAAATTACATAAAAAAATACACACATATTTACATAATATAGCACTTCTAATAAACCTTTCTTACGGCCAGGAAAAACAAAATCCACACTTTAGAAATAACCATCTTTCAACAATAAATTTTCAAACGTGTATGTATTTTTCTGTAGAATTTATAACTTCTTTAAACTCTTCAATATTATGCAGATAAATTGCCTTAAAATAATGTTTAAATCAATATATATATTTGCTTTTATTAACTTCAAAACTAATCAAAATACTATAAGGGTTTTGGTACCATATTCTAAAAATTGAAAAATTGGTATCAGTCTGTATTCCAAAATTACCTTCAGGTTGACGTTAGTGAGAAAATGAACTCATAACTTTTTTTATTCTTCCTGCTCTGGTGGTGTTGGTGTTAGGGTTAAAATCTCGCCCTGGCACACCTAATATGTTTTTTCTTAATTTTGTATGCCCTTTTCCACCCCCCACACCCCTATCTACGTAAATACTTTTAAAAATATCTCAATGTTCTCTTATATTTATTCTTACCATATTAGTGCGCATATATTATGTCTGACGCCTAAGCACAGTTACTAGCTTATCTGCCTAATGAACCAAGAAAGAGCCCCACGGTTCGATCCTAGGCATGGCCGAAAATTTTATAATTGCTGGAATGCTGGTTTCCTCGTTCAAAGTGATGAATTAACGATCGGGGGAGAGGGGGTATGTGTTGTGTGTGTATGTGTGTTAGGTTTAAGGAAGTTTATCTGAGTAGGTAGCAGCCACCCATGCGTGACCCTACTGATACGCGTTGCTAAAGGAATGTCTAGAGAGTGTAACAGATATCAAACCTACCTCGGTGGCAATATATTTCTAGTCTACTCTAAGGTATCATTCTCGCAATAGAACGAACTGCCCATAACGGGATATGGTAATTTCAATCACTGTCGGAAGTAAAGAGTTTATTTTTCTTAAATAGTTTTTCACGTCCTTCCACGTAAATGCGGGTGCACCTCCTCTAAATTAGATCTCCCTTAGCCATAACAAGTTAGCTTTATTAGTATAATATATATGCATACAGCCCTGACTGTTAGTAAGACGTGCTTCTAAAAAAATATATTTCAAAAAAAGAAATGCTGCCATACAGAAACAAGTATATCATACACCTGCTTTGGTGGCCGCATGGTCCAAGGCTCTACTATCACATGACGGGGAGATTGAGGTTAAAATCTCGGTTGAGTGCACTGAAGGTGTGTTTTTATAACATGGTTTTCCACGCAAATGTGGGTACACTTCCTATAATAATAGTCTTCCTTATCCCTAAAACCATCAAGGTAATTAGTGCATAATCGCATAACCTGAACGGGTAGTAAGACGCAATGCTAAAATATACAATAATAATAATAATAATAAACATACAATGGTGATATTAATATTGCATATTGTTTGTGTTATCAGCCTTTCGCCTGATGTCTAGGAATGTTAAACAGAATATACAAAACAATAGACAGTGCTAAACAATTTATATAATCGGTACTTAATCATGTTTGATATAAAATATCTTTATAGCCCCTTTAGTTATGTTAAAAGTGTAGAGATAACAATAACACGAGCATCACAGTTTGCTTATGATAGAAAAACTGAAAGCATCATTACTAGCGTGTATTAATGAACCCCAGAAAACTAAAGATAGACAATATGCAGCAGAATGCCAATTAGCACCCACTCAAACGAATCATTTGGATGTATTGTAGGCTACTATTATTGTTTAATATGGTTTAAAACAGTGTGGTCCAACTGGCAGTCCGCGGGCCAAGTACGGCCCGCGCTCACTGAAAATGTGGCCCTTACAGTATCCTGAAGGAAAAATTAAAGGGCAACCTTCTGTTGAGATTTGCAAAGAAATCAAATAAAGATATTTATTTAAAAAAGTCATGCTTACATTTATCATGCAGTTATTTGATTAATAACCATATGTATAAATACACATCTATAATGCTAATTTGTTTGTGAAAGTGTGTGTGTGCTTGCATATTTCATAGTACATTTTATGGAGAACTAAACCTAAATTTGTATATAAAGTAAAATTTGATAAATTCTACAAACAAAAAATACAATTTGTATATAAGTAATGAAAATAAATATTTATTAAGTAGCCGACCTCGGTGGTCTTATGGTACAGTGTTCGCTGTAGGAGCCAATGCTCGTGAGTTCGCATCCAGCTGGGGTTGAAGATTTTCTTGAACGATAAAAACCGTAATACAATATCCTTCGCAGGGGAAGTAAATCCATTGGTCCACGGCTGTCTTTAGCTACCGGCGGGAACGCTGAAGTTTGGCGAACCTGAGTTGAGGCCGGTCAATAACACAGCCACGTGCTGAATACCGATTTAGTTCTGTTTGTTTTACTGTCCGGTATGTTTGTTTATTGTTGATTTGTAATTTTGCGTGGTTCACGCTTTCGTTGCATCATGATTTGGGTCAGATAGTAAACATTCAATAGATGAAACATTTTGTGGATGTGATTAGGGATTGTCAATTAACAGCTGACGTGATTCCAGAATCCTTAGTTTTGTACATTTGTGGTTATGATTACTAGATATTGTCTGTTCGTTTGGAGTGCAGTAGTTGCTTTGATTTTTTTATTTGGGCATAATACAGATGCTAACTATTTCAATGATCTTATTAGAGGAGGAAAAACTAGCCCATCAACAACCGTTTTGACGGTTGGAGTTATTGGTTATTAAGTTATTTATGAAGTTATTAAGTTTATTCAGAACAAAAATCAGAATAAACTCTTACTGTGAACCCAGGTTTGAACCTTGGTCGGGTGTACTGCGAATGGTTATCCACTCTCCCTCCATGCCAATGATGGTGCACTTCCTATAAATATATCCTTCCTCATCCCTAAAACAACTAGCGTAATTAGTATGTAAGCGTATAAACTAAACGGGTAGTAAGACGCAGTGACCCACTTCGGTGGTCACGTGATCTAACGCGCTACACTTGCATTGGACTAGACTGCTAAAGACGGGGGTATATTGGGGCTTGCCCCGGTCAGGTGCATTGTGTTTTTTCCTAAATGGTTATCTACTCTCCCTACGCGTAAATGCGGGTGCACTTCCTCTAAATTGAACCTTCCCAACCCCTAACACATTAGCGTAATTAGTACATAAGCGTATAACCCAAACGTGTAGTAAGACGTGGTGTTAAAAAAAGATGCAGTGTTAAAAATAACTTTTTCCCATGTTTGGTCTATCAATACATTTGTAAGGATCCCACCCGCCTCGGTGGCGTAGTTGGCGAACGCGCTAGTCGTGTTGAGCTCGATCGTTGAGGATGGGAAGATCGCGGTTCAAATCTCGGTCGAGTGAACAGGGGGTGGTTTTTCCTAAATGGTTTTCAACTCGCCCTCCACGCAAATACGGGTTCACTTCCTCTAATTCAACCTTAGCACTTCCCAATCCATTAACGTAATTAATACTTAAAGCGTATAACCCGAACGGGTAGTAAGACGCGGTGCTAAATAATAATAATATTAATAATGTAAGGATCCAAATTTAGATCAATTTACTAACAACTGTTTCTGCTTAAATACCTTGCAGGATTTTTCTTTTCGTCAACGCTTGGAAATATACTTCTTATCAACTACATCAAGTATAGGAATGATAAACTTTACAGTGAAAATTCATGTTCAGAAAAGAAGAAAGGTTAAACACTTTACAAAAGTAATGTTTAAAATTCTATATAGCAAGGCTAGTAAGTGTTCAAAGCAATTACATAAATAACACTCTTGATTTTATTAAAATCTTTGCTCAAGAGCTACACCTGAACATGAGAATTGAACGCGGGACATTTGGGTTAGTGAAACAATGAATGCTATTCTAATTGTGTACAAAATCCTTACCTAGCAAATTATTATTTACATGTTTATTTGTTGTATTTTTCAACCTCTGATATATTTATGTTTAATGATATACGTTAAACATGTTTAGATTAATTTTCAATATCGTTCAAAGTTATTCATCAGTTTTTAAATTCAGAAAGCTGTAAATTATCCATAAGAACCAGCAGATTGCTAGGCCTCATGACATCACTACAAGCGAAGTTGCCACATTTAACACTCTGTCCTGTAACTAAAGCCGGCCATGTTCGGTCCTATGTCTATTGTGGCGTGTAAAAGAGCCCTGGAAGGTATGTGAAAATACCTTTCCCGGCAAAATTGGTGGATCCTTTCTTTCACGTTTATAGAAATTCTCGTGTACTAATATAATCAGTCGGTTCAGAAAGTGCACGTTAAATACCTAAAAAAAAATCAAATAAATGTATTAATTGATGTGGGGATATAGTAAGTTTATGGGATTAATAAATATATCTTTGGCCCGCGGTGCAAACTAATAATTACATTTGCGCCTTGGGATGAAAAACGTTGGACAACCTTGGTTTACACGATATGCTGATAACGTACTTTCCCGTACACACAAAGTTCGACTTTTCAAAAAAAGTATATAAGCTTCACTCTTTTTAATCCACTAGAAGCATGACGTAGGCAGTGGTTCTCAAACTGCTTTCCGTGGAACCTCAGGTTTCAACGGAACTGCGTCATGGGTTTCATGAGACGATTATGCGTAATGGCGGTAAAAACATTATTAATGGTTTTTAAATGTATATGCTAAAAATTCATAATCATCTATCAAATTAGCAGCACATTCAGTTTAATAATAAAATAAAATGACGTTTTAACATCATTCAAATCTGAAAAAAAAATTATTAAATATGTATAAGTACCAGTACATTTTGAGGTCATTATATGGTTTAGCTAACGCGCTAGTTTCGTGTTGAGCTAGACTACCGAGGATGGGGAGATTGAGGTTCGAATCTCACTTGGGTGAACTGGGCAGTGTTTTTTCCTAAAAGGTTTTCCACTCGCCTCCAAAGCAAATGTGGGTTCACTTTCTCTATATCCAACCTTCCCTATTCCTAACTCATCAGAGTAGTTAGTGCAAAAACGATCAACCTAACGGGTAATAAGAAGCGGTGCCAAGTATAATATTATTTTTCCCCTGCAAAATTTATAAAATAAGCGTAAGAAATAAATTAGTTTATATTTAGACTTAATTCATAACATAAGCAAACTAGAAGTATAAACCTTCTAGTTAAAGCTCAAAAACATGTAGTAGATTTGTAGAGGGAAAGGGGACGATAAATAAAAACACAAGGGTTCCTAAAATAAGGTTTCATAGCTTTTATAGGGCTGCATGTAGGGATAAGATAATTTGAGAACCACTGAGCTAGAAGATAAATAGGAATTAACAACCCAAGTGTTAAAAGAAGCAAGGTCTTACAAAAGTATCCTATTTATTTTGTACTGTATTTTATTTCAAATAATTGATCGTGTAACTAGCACTTTTGATTGATTTTTTTAGATACCACAAGGGTATTAACTTACTCTATAGCCCTGCCGTGTTATGATAACAATATCTCTTAACTTGTTTGGGCTGATATTCAATAAATACATAAATAAGTGCAAATGAGGTTTATATGAGGCCATTACATTAATTTAGCAATAATTTAGCAATTTGTATGCGTAGAAAATTCACGTTAAATGCTCCAGTAAAAAATTCGTGTCTAATACATCTTGACGTTGAGTGTATGTATGCTATATCCTCCAAGCTGTGACGTAAAATAAATAAGAATTTATTAGAAATGTTATTGTAGTCTTTCTGTTCTTAAAATTTATTTGATCTTACATCTTGTGCTATCGCCCCTAACCATGTATTTCAAAAAATAGTTTAAGGAAGGTCGGCAAAAGTATAACTTTCAAATCCCGGATGGGATTGGGGCTATGACGACCTTATCACAAACAAGCAGATCAAGTCAAGCTAGGTTAAGCTTTATTTTTTACTGAACACATAAATATTCTTGACTTAAAGACACATATTTTTGGCTAAGCACATTGTCTTCTCTAAACACGTATTTTTGATCATGCAAAAATAAGTTTAAAAAAAATACATTTAAATTCTGTATAAAACTTTTTTTATAAGAAGAAAATGGGGTATCAACAGGTAATTCCTATTTCAAAATTGTTATTTATGCCCAGAGCTGGTGGTAAAAGTTTCCCCTCCTTGTATTATGAGAGGAAGGAAAGCATCTACCGGTATTCTATTTGTTCGCTACTTGCGGACCTCAGCCCAGATCCGTTCTTGTTACGGGAAATTGGATTTTATCGGACTTTGGGTTAGGGTAGGGTGGGGGGAGGGTTTGAAGGGAAGTGGGGGTGGCTAAATGAAGAGAGGGTCTAGCCTAGGTTTTGGAAGAGGAGGAGGCTGTGTGTAAAAATGAAGGGAGAGCCGAAAGATTTCGACGGTGGGTATTCTGAAAGAAATGGCTCTTTATTTCGTTGAAGAGATAGAGCCATAGGGCAAGAAACTCGTTCTCTAATTTTAAGAGAGTAGCCTGAGGCACGGTAACCGTATCATTGGTCATTGGTGGTGATGTACGGTACATACAAACTCAAACTAAATTATATTTTCAATTTCTATTTATACTCCCTGTTTGCTTTAACTATTAATGTTTCTATACACTCTGATGAATACAACATCTGTGGTCTACTAGTCAGAGCTCCTTTTTACATATATAGAGGTCTTCTATTCGATCCCCGATGCTTCCAGATTCTTTTTTGAGTCAGTGATACTTCAACGGAGTTAGATCAGCCTTTTAAAGACAATTGAGGAGCTACTTGAACAAAGAAATAGAAGTTCCGGTGTTTAAAAAAAATGATTTAACGGCTGTCTGATTAGTTGTGGCACTGTCTTCGTCAACATGTGGTGACCACTCGGTCGGTATATCTTGGGCTGATTCCATGAAGTTTTTTATAGCCTATGAGAAGAGTCCTGAGGGCGAATTTTAAGTAACTGAATTAATGTTAATTTTGAAATAGGGGGAAGACCACATTACAGGATGTCTGTTCACATTGAATCCTGGACTTCCGGTGTTTTTCCATCCTTGTCTTGTCTTAATATCCGTATGCGCTATACGCATATTAATCACTCTAACATTGTCAATAATTTATTAGAAATATACCCTGATTTGCGCAAGGAAAAATACGCTGAATACACCCAGGCGTGATATGAACCCGGACCTCACCATTATCGGAAATCTAGACTAAATCAATCTTGAATTCTGTCCGTGCCAATCAATTTGGTTTTCTATTCAGTTTAGAGGATTTTCTTTTACATAAAACTGCTTTTAACGTAATAGCTAATAGCGTCTTATTTTAAACCAGAAGTATTAAAAGTGTAATCTATTAACCAATGCACCCACTTTGTCTAGTATTTTATTTATTGGAGATCATTAAAGGGTACATTCTTAAACGACTTATTATATCAGCACACGATATTTTATATAAGCGAGAGTGAAAGAACCTACAAATTTTGCCAAGAAAGATATTTTCACATACCTTCCAGGGTTCTTTTACATACCACAATTGGCATGGGACAAAAGGCTTTACTTCCCCTTTGAAGCAAATTGTGCTACGAATTTTTATCGCTCAGGAAAAAACCTAGCCCTAACAGGTAGTATGACGTGATTGTAAAAAAAAACTAATATGAATAATTCGGCAGGTTTGTAAAATATGCCCAACTGCAGAATTTAGCTTTGAGTGATAAATTAACAATCTTGGCTATAGTAAAGTGGTCGTGTTACTTTAAACATTAAATTAAATAAATTTTTATAATCTATATTAGAGGCTTTCGAGTGAAAAAAATCTAACATTAGAAAGGAGTGACCGCAGAAGACCTCTTTGGAGCGAGGTTTATAGAGGGAGATAGTTGTCCTTACCCTTTATCTGACCACAATGGCGAGAGGCGCCATCTGTGTCCGATGTGTCGGCAACAAAAACGGGAGGGGTCGCCGTTCTCGATGATGACTAGGCCTGTGTTTGATTACTCCTGGGGTTGGTAGTAACGAGGGAAGAGGGGACGAACAGTTATTCTCTTATGTGTACCAGGCCATCAAACTGGTCGGAATGGTTGAGCGTCGCGGTAGGGGGTAAGGCCTTCACGTCCGCAAAAGGAGGAGAAGCTGCAGGGAATGTTCACTAGGTGGCAGGGGAGCGAGTGGAATGAATGTCTGACTTTTCTTTGGTGTTATTTTATCTTCTTAAGGTTTATATACCCCCGAAATTCACCCTCGCCTTACTTTTCGCCCTATGTGATATATATCTTGAACGAAGTACACTTAGGTCCTTGCCGGAATGGATATCGGCGCGAAGGATGTTTAACGCAATCTGGGATTATCCGAGCTGAAATACACCAGGTTGCTTACAGGACATTTTGGCGCAGTTGTGAAAATATTGATCAATCCTAAATTGTATGTTTGTTTATTTATAAATCCCGGGGTTCAATCCTCGGTCCCGGCACAGATTTATCTGATTACCAAACCCTTCCTTCACCTCTGACAAGACATCTTGTGAATGTGGGGAATGCCAGGCCTCCACCATGGTTCGGATTCCACGTTAAACTGTAGGTCCTCCATTTCATCTCACAATCACCCTACCATTACACATTAGCGTAAGTGCGTATAACCCGAACGGGTAGTAAGACGCGATGCTAATAATATTAATAATATTTCTGAATCGCGTTTACATTCAGTGTCTTTTCAATGACCTGATAGTTACGTTAGGTTACGTTAGTTTATGTTTGAGAAACTGAGAGGGAATCACCTGATGGTTAGGCTAGACTATGTTATGTTAGGCTAGATCTGCAAACAATAAAGGATAAATGTCTGAAGGTTTTGTTTATATTAGGTTATAATAGGACAGAACTGCAAAAATTGAAGGAAATTGCTTGATGGTTAGGATAGGTTGGGTTAGATTATGTTAGGTAATGTCTTCAATAGTGAAAGAAAGAATTCTGTTAATTCTTGTTCTATACTTCCCATCTCGGCTCGTGGTCCAAACGGGTCGCTTTAAAGGGATAGTTAGCCAAACGTCCTACGGGCAAAAGTAATAAGCAAGGCAAATTATCAACAACGCAAAGACATATGTGAACTTCGTAAAAATTGTGTTAGGTAAATATAATATTCCAATTTTAATGAAAAGAAACTCTTAGAAAATCTAAACATATTTTATTTGCAGACAACATGGAAAATATTTTACTATATTATTAGTGTAATTTTATAGATATTGATAATATATATAAAAATATATAGCTGAAGATCAGATGAGCTAAAGTGTTAATACATTAAAGCAGATCTAGTAACTTTTCTTGTTGTCGGATTAAACTCTTCCTATGACAATTGGACTGTGTTCAACTGATTATGGTTTCTATAATTTTATGTATGAAGGGCTTGTTTGTTTTAATAAAACTGGCTGGGTTCAAGATTTTTTGAAACTACAACCATTGACGATAGATTGGCACGTCCATTCACGGCAGGAATTGTTTTCTGAAAGGCCTTTTTCCCTACCAGAAATCTAATATATAGTAGGATATTGGTAGGGAAAAGGACCTTTCAGAGAGTAATTCCTACCGTGAATGGAGTATAGATTTGTACAGAGCTCGGTTGCCGTTGATGAAGAGGTTGGAGTTTGAATCCTAGATAGGTACTAGGTGCTAAACTCATTTATTCTGGATTTCCCATGACGAGGAGGTCGAGTTTCAAATCCTAGCTGGATGTGCTAAGAGCGTTGTTCCTATAGGTTTTCCCATCCTCCCTTCACACAAAATCAGGTTCATTTAAATAATATCTCCTCATACCCATCCTATTTTTGTAGCGAAACTCGTTGTCTGAAGGGGTAGTAAAGAAGGTTAATTTTTTTTAAATCAATAAATTTGAAAATGAAACGCTTACTTTAAAACTTTCCCTTAAATATATTTATTATAAAATGATGGACGTTATTACCTTTTCCATTACGTCGGTTGTAAGCTAAAGTATTTCAAGTATTAGAGGTAAGATGTACAAACTTTATATTTTTTCCCTACGGTGAATTCTTTTAGCTTGTAAATCGTACCACCAGGTTGTGCTGCAACATACATCTTTGAACTGTCAGGGGAAGTGGAATTAGTTTGGATTCTGCCCCCGTAAGAAAAACTGGAAAAAAAACTTGCTTCTTCTGCGTCTATGCTCTTCACCCTCCCTACCATCCCTTTTTCCTCTTATTTTTTTAGGAGCAAGGAAGAAGAACAGGTCGAGTTTTAAAATGCCATTGTTCTAATGTTGTCGTTTGTCACCTAGATGGGTGTTTCAGAGCAACAGTGGTCTATATCTACGTGTTTGAAGTCTCAATCTAAACCTTTTTTTTTGTTCATATTGGAGGTTATCGCAGCGTTTCTTTAACAATTTTATCTTTGACAAGATGTTCTTGAAATATTGGTTAGTTTTTAGGTAAAAATTAAAGTTAAATATTTAACTCTGCGTTATTAAGAGAGATTATTCTAAATTATAGAAGTTTAGTTAATAACCGGAGTTATCGTGGAAAAAACAAAAAAAAAATACTGAAAGATGTTCTAGTTGCTGCCATCTTTAAACGGATAGACCTATTGAAAAATATGTATTTACCTTGTCCAGCCTAGGTTCAAAGAATGCCCCTGACAGATCTCGTTAAAATTTGTCCACTCATCTGACATTTATCGTGGAATACAGATTTGGACAGTGAGATGAAGCTGCAAATAATAAAGTTACAATAAAAACCATGATTTTCTCGGTCAATAAACATAGCTAAGAGCTCATTAGGAAAGTTTAATTTTTATATTTTGTCTAGCACTGCGTCTTATTACTATCCGTTTGGGTTTTACGCATATGTACAGATTACGCTAATGTGCTAGGGATTAGGAAGGTTGAATTTGTAAAGTAAATGTACCTGTATTTGTATGATGAGCAAGTTGAAAGCAATTGATGAAAATCCACCCTCAGTACACTACCCTAATGGGATTCAAACCCCGATATTCCTGTCATAAACGATCTAGTCTAACGCGAGAGTAACGCCTCAGACCGTGTCACGTTTAAATATGAGTCTAGCTCAACAAGAAAAAAATTATCTCTATTATTATTCTTGTGCAGTGATATATTTAGAATAAAAGCAATAAAAAAATACTATTCGAGCCTGTGGGAGGGAGAACCAAGTTATCAGTCTCGTCTTGTCTTATTGTATAGGCTCTAATAATGATAATAATAATAATAATAATAATATTTTGCACCGCGTCCTACTACCCGTTCGGGTTATACGCTTTAAGTACTAATTACACTAATGGATTAGGAATTGGGAAGGTTGAATTAGAGGAAGTGAACCCGCATTTGCGTGGAGAGAGAGAGAGAGCGGAAAACCATTTAGGAAAAACCACCCCCAGTTCACCCGACCGAGATTCGAACCTCGATCTCCCCGTCCTCAGCAGTCTGGCTCGACACGACAAGCGCGTTAGCCAACTACGCCACCGAGGCGGGTTTATAGGCTCTAATATTGACCAAGTGTTCAGAGGTGTTTTTTTCCTGCATAGATTCTCACTTTCATTGCAAGTCTATGACGTTCTCTAAAATCCACATTTCTTATCCCTTACCAATTAATCTTATTAATTTATTTTTTAGCACCGCATCTTACTGCCCATCCGTACTATACGCCTAAGTACTAATTACATTCATGTTCTAGGGATTAGGAAGGTTCATTTGAAAGGAAGTTAACCCGTATTTGCGCTGGAGGAAAGTCAAAAATCATTTAGGAAAAAAAAAAAATAAAAAACCCTCAGTGCACCCGACCGGGATCAAACCCTGATCTCCTCGTCTTGGGCAGTCTATTCCAATCCAAGTGTATCGTGTTAGATCACGTGACTACCGTAGCTGGTCCCAAATAATGTTGATACTCAGATAACAAAGATGGTTAGTAAAACGCTGAGCACGGAAAACTATTTTATTTCTTTTAACATTCACAAAATGTAATAATATAAGTATTTTATTGACCTTATTAATATGTTTCAAAAAATGGCAGCCACAAATCAAATGATTTAACATATTTTATTATTATTATTATTATTATTATTATTATTATTATTATTATTATTAGCACCGCGTCTTACTACCCGTTCGGGCTATACGCACTTACGCTAATATGTAATGGTAGGGTGATTGTGAGATGAAATGGAGTACCTACAGTTTAACGTGGAATCCGAACCNGCACCGCGTCTTACTACCCGTTCGGGTTATACGCACTTACGCTAATGTGTAATGGTAGGGTGATTGTGAGATGAAATGAAGGACCTACAGTTTAACGTGGAATCCGAACCACGGTGGAGGCCTGGCATTCCCCACATTCACAAGATGTCTTGTCAGAGGTGAAGGAAGGGTTTGGTAATCAGATAAATCTTTGCCGCGACCGAGGATTGAACCCCGGCCGCCAGCACAGAAGTCTGACACCTTACCCCTAGACCGCCAGGTCACCGAAAATTAACATATGAAAAAGAACTGTGTAATTGTCAATTCCTAATATATTGTGGTGAGCATATAATACTCTTGTTTTCTATTTTCTCTCAATTCAACATAAAAGTACTCATTCTTCATTTCGGTTCCTTTAGATCGGATATTCAATAATACCACCGTGGCATAAGAATACCAACCATGCTTTATCTCGGTGAAAATATTTTCCAAAATAAGTTTAAAAAAAAGTAATGCACCTATTGAAAACGTTCGATTTATGTATTAATAAAAACGTTTACTCTACGTTAGTCATATATCTTAAAGAATAAAAGAAATACGTTATATATGAACCAATAATAAGTTTTAAAACAAAAATAAAATATAAAATAAAAACTAGAAATAAGATAGACGAATAGGAATATAAGGACAAGTATAAGGGAAGGAGAGGGAAGTACAGGAGTGGGAAAGAAAGGGATGCTAGCGGCTACAAAACTTTCAATAAAACCCTAAAGATTTACTGCACCATAAATCGTGTTTGAAGAAAAGGGTGGTGATATGTTCTGACCTATGATGATTCAAAGAAATACATTGAGTTTCCCCTCTTAGAAAAAATTTCTAGATCTATGTTCCCTATACTATTTTTGTATTAAGGTTGTATAGGAATGGAGGAGGGGAGGGGGAAGCACTTCGATTTTTATTTCTATTTGTGGTACTATTCCTGTGATAATGGCTATCCGCTCAAATTCGTCTTTAAAATGGAGAGACAATATGTTTGATGAAACGAAGGTGTTTTGTGTATCGCGTCTTATTACACATTCAGGATATCCGCATATTTACACTAATGGGATATGGATGAGTAAAGTCTAATTCAGTGGCGGCTCGCGTATAGACACTGCGGAACTGCAGCACCCCCTATTTCCACTTGATATTATCGATAACATTTATTATAACGAGCCCTTTTTTTCTTTAATGCTTTCTTTATTTTTGTATTACACTAAATATTCCTTAATCTTAATTTCAGTACTTCAGTAGTCATCCCCCAGTTTATGAAAAAGATACAAAAATTTGTGTGTGTAACTGTGCGCTTCACAGTGCCAGCTACGTGGTGTTTAACTGTTGTGCGCATGCGCACATATGAGGTGGCTGGGTAGGAAGGCGGGATTGCCAGATAGAGAGAGCACTGTTGCTCTCGCAGTGCTGGCTCTGGTGTGATGGTGGAAGGAAGTTTTTTTTTAACCCAGCGTGTGTTGTGCTTAAAAACCGTGTACCATATTCTTGAATGTGATAAAGTGTAGAAGAGTCTAGAATTAGATTATTATTCTGCTTTCAGCTAATCTATTTGATTCATTTTTTTTTTCGGTTATTTTATTTAACGTAAAGACTAAAGGCGCTTGCATTACTTTCAAAGGAGAAATTTTCCTCGTTTGTCATTCAGATATCAAGGAGAAAATTATTGAACTCTTTGCGTAAATTAAAACAAGAAGAATGGATTTCATTTTTAAATGAATAGCTCAAGCTTGAACTGTAACAATTTAAGTTAAAGTAAGTAAAAAAGTTTAGGTATTTTTGTTAAGATTTTATCAAGTTCCTGAATAGATTTTCTTTTTATACGTGGTTTTTTTCCTTTTACACAATTTGAAAACAAAGGCGAACCTTTTTCTGGAGCAACACCCTCAATAGTTTTAGCTACGAGCCGCCACTGGTTTAATTTATAAAAAATATGTTCATATTTGAATGGATAATGAGTGGGGACTCAATCATGACACTTAGTATACCCGAGTAGGATACAAACCCCGATATCACCGTCATCGGAAGTCCCGCCCATCGCTGGAGTGGTGCGACACCTGATTTGGTTGTTTGATTCATTTTATTCACTAGCACTAGGTACTAAGCTTTGACAGAGATAAATAGTTTAGGAAAAAAATTGTTAGAAGTAAATAAAATCTTTTTTCTTTCAAATTATTAATAAAAAAAGATATAAAGTGTAAAACAGGATTAAAAGAGAGAGAAAAAAGGAAAAAGGCTATTATTTTAATGTAAAAAGTGTCGAAAAAGCAAAATAAAGTAAAAGTAAGTATGATTTTTTTTTAATTATATTTTTACAGCTTTTAAGATACGATTTTTAGCACGTTTTTCCTTATTCTTACACTATTTGACCTTTTCAAAATGTTAAGACTTTTTACACTTATGCCCTTTTTGCTTTTTTTGCACTATTCACACTGTTTACCTATATTACCCTTTTTGTCTTTACTACTTCTTTTCCCCCTTAAAGCATATTTTGCCTAATTTTTCAACCTTTTTTGTACATTTTGTAGCGTTTAAATTTTATGACCTTTTTCACTCTTTTGTTCTTTTGTCACTTTTGCGTTAGTTACTCTTTATTGATCTTTTTTATCAAGTTTCTAGGCCCAGATGTTAGGGAGATACTCTGATTTTTATATATTTTACCGTGAATGTGATTAATTTATATCACACATAGACACAAATACACAAAATAGAAAGGGAGAGAAGAAAATGATCAGTTCACCCTGCAAGAACATTTTTTACTTTCTCATTACCTTACTGGTGCACTGTATTTACACAGTACATTTGTACTAAATTAGAAAACTGAACATATCAATTTGACAATATAGTTTTATTTAGTAAACAATATATGCATAAGAAAAGTACAAGTCTTACAATAAGATAGAAAATTATAGAGTATTACATTTTTTCACAAGGCAAATAAACTTGAGGGATTACTTGATTACTTGTGGCTACCTGGGCAGTACAGTGGCCAGGCAAGAGGCTGTAGAATTTCTAAAAGGAGAGTAATTTGAGAATTAGTTAAAGCAAAATATAGAGCAAATTTAGAAGATAACATTTATACAGTCTCACTTGGCAGGGTTGAATATTAACAGGGATCCACTAAATTTGTTGGATAATAGGCTGGTGAATCCTGCTGATTGATGGCTAAGGGCCAGGCGTCATTAAGGTACTATGGCCGGACATGTTCCCTTACGGTACTACCAGAGCATTCAATAGTACATTAACATCCTTTAGAACTAATACAAAATTAGGAACCTATTTACAGGCCAAAACAAAATAGTATTATTTGCGCGGACCCCACTATGACACTAGGCCAATTTCCACGGGTTGCTCACCCAACCTAATACTTTCCATGGACAATGACCGCATAATCAAATCTCTATCATTAACAACTGAACTGCGTAAGGCAAAAGAAAGAAATAGACTTCCTGGCGGTAACCATCAATAACAAAGAACTGATGTACATGACGTTTAGGGTGTCATGAATACTTTTCTCTTCAAGATTTATCGGAACTTGTGAGTTAGTGTAAATCAGTAACACTAAAACTTCACATTTTTCTAAGCCGGAGGCTTTAACGTTAGGACAGTGTCCAAAAACACAATAATGCACTCAGCAATTGACTTAATGAGTCATTAAAATCTGACTTGTCCATCAGACTAAAAAAGGCATAAAATAACCAAGGTACTTCTTCCATATTGAAGTTAACTAGTCCTGAACATGACACTAGATTCCGAAAACATTTTCTCTTGTATTTAAAAAAAAGACTTCTGAATAACTATTTGCATCACGTTAAACCATTTGAAAAATAAAGTTTCTCCTAACTTAGTAACTAAATTCTAGGGACTAAATGACGACCGCTGGATACCAATACCCTAGCTGCGGCGTTCTCGTAACCACCGCGTTGAATAGGACGATTCATCCTCCTTCAATGCCGCTATGGAGGCGATTCTGACGACCCAGACTCCATGACCCGTCTTGGTTATTCACCGGCAGAGGTTCGTTGTTGATCCTTGGCTGTGTAGAACCGCTCTCTAGTGTTGAACCCGCGGCGCGTCCCATATATACTCACAACCAGACATGAACAGGGAGGGGAAAAAAAGGGGAACGAATTGAGAAGCGTACGTAAAAATAAGGAAGGATAAACGAGGAGAGGAAAGGAGAAGAGACACAAACTGACGAGCTTCTTCTGTCGGCCACCAGAGGCGCAGTTGCGCAAGAGGTCGAAGCGCCGATCTCCATTTTCAGACTATCTCCCCAACTGAACTGGCGAGTCTTGTGCCACGTGGAACCGCCATTATAGATAATCCTGTGATTTAGAAGTGAGTTAATGATATCTGCAGACATCTGGCCGTGGTGAGTTTATACACACATATCCTATATCAAAATGTATCAGTATTAATTTAGTTATTTGATTTCCACTGTTATTTTTATGCAAAGAAATAATATAGCTGTATATTTTCCTCCTTTTGCCGCATGGCCGGCTGTAAGTTTCTTCATCTGACCCCATCTTATAACAAAGGGTATGCATTCACAGATCTTATTCATAACTATAATAATATTAGTCCTCTTCTTTGATATTTTGAACAGCAATTATCAAAAGACAATTATTTTTTGACTAACCACGTGTTTGAACGTAGGGCAATACGTAGTTTCAGTATACGAGAGAGTATAAACTTTGAGGTATTTTATCTTCAATATCTTGATATAATTCCAACGTGCCACCCAATTACATAAATAGTGAACTTTTTACTTGTAGGTGTTCAATCTATTTGATTAACACGCTACACAGGTAAAAAAAATATTGCGACCGTCAAAAAAATCTAACTTGTTGAATGTCACCGTTTCATGACCCCCAAAGCCCTAAAAATATTTTTGTAATGCCGTTTGTCGGTGGGTTTGTCCAACCCTAAAATTAAGAGTAGTTTACTAAAGAGTGAAAAGAGAATAAAATCAATTTTCTCAAAATTGGCTCTAACGATTTGATTAAAATTCATTTCCAAGCATTATTATTACAAATAAAATGGCTACTTTTTATTTTTCGTCAAAATGACTTTAAGGGTTCCGGTCCGATGCGTAAATTCTAATTTTTATCATATCTACCTAGCTCTTTGAGATATGAAATTACTTACCATTGCAAATATTTAGTTATACTTATATTAAAAATCTTTTATTTAAAATATATTTTAATTAAATCAATAGTTTTTTTTTGCTATACGCAATTTTTTTAACACTTAGGTAAAGTATTGCGACTGTAAAAAAAAATCAACCCCGAGATTTTGGTGGATGTCGACGTTTCATGGCCCCCCCCGAACCCGAAAATGTGTATTTTGCAATACCGTTTGTCTGCATGTCTATCTAACCCAAAAATTAAGAGAATTTTACTAAAGGGCGAAAAGAGAAAAAATCCTTTTTCTCAAAATCGGCTCTAACGATTTGATTAAAATTCGTATCTATGCGTTGATTAAGATTATAAACAAAATGGTTATTTTCATTTTCCCATAAAAATGAATTTGAAGGTACTTTACAGAAGTGGAAATTTCCGTATCTCCGACACCATTTGAGATATTAAATAACTTATAATTACAAAATTTTAGTACTATTAAAAATTTAAAACGTTTATTTGAAATATTTATATCCTCGTATATTTATAAAACCAATAGTTTCTGAGATATGTGCAAATATATTAATACAATTTGGTGAGTTGTAGAGAGACACTACTAAGTTTTAACGCAATAATCTCCATAATGCCATAGAGTAATTAGATAAGTAACTATCTCAAAAAATGTATTTTCTTTTTCCTTTAACCTCTTAGGAGAATGTTTGTACAGCATTGATCTATCTCTATCATTCTAGACTCAATAGTCCAATATTTACCTATTTTATTGGTCAAAATTTATAAATGAGGAATTTAATAGCAATGAGATGACCTTAAGCTGTGCAACCCTTAAAAAAAATTCGGAAATTTTAACTGGGATATGAAATTTTAATACGAAGTGTTGACCTTTGTGTACCCAATAGCGATATTTTTTATTGGTCCAAATATACAAATGAAGACCTTAATTTTTTTAAATAAAATTATAATATCTAAAACCAGGAGTCAAAATGTGTTACGTAAGTATAGCGTAATCTATGCTCGAGTTTTATAGTGTATATTATTTCATTTCAAATATATTACGTGTTTTGAGTAAATATCTCCATTTTTAAACAATGGAGTGAAAAAGTATGTGCGTAGTTCAGTACAATTTATTTATCTACTGATGACACTTCCCCTTTTCCTTTGACGAGTTTACACAGCAGCAACACTACTTGCTCCTTGAAAATATTAACTTTTAATCTCTGTCACTGTATTGGGGGTGTATTTAAACTTGGTCCACAATATCTGCTATAGTTGATTAAATATTTTCATCACCTCTCCATTTTATCGTCACTTCTTCATGCGTTGTCGTAGTTGTCATGCGTCTCCGTCGTGTCGTCACACCCACCAATATAGTGTGGTTGTGGTAGAGCGTGCGTGTGGTGTGTATCATAGGCGTGGAACGCGTGTGGTGTGTCTTTAAATTTGTAGAGATATGACTCAAAGCCAATTTATTTGACCCTGAATGGTTAGTAAAACACAATGCTAAAAATAAAATGTACGTGGCGTCACACGTCACGTGTCTATGGACATGATAATTCTACTCTTCAACATGGACTCTGAATAAATTCTACATTCATTCCCACACACGCTCTCAGGCCTACTTGTAGAAAGGTGGCGCCGTTCAAGAGAGTTTAAATGAAAATTTCTCCAACAAACTGTCTCACTATTAATAATTACAGCTCAAGACTCAAAAGTGACGGTAGGTAACCCAAGATGTTGGGTGTTAGATCAGTCTAAACTGGTCTACTGGTTGATTCACCCAGAGTAGAAATCCATCAGTGTTGATGTCAATAGTGCTAGATGGACATCCGGATGGTGTTCCCGCGCCCTATCTGCCATTTGTGGATATCATTTATTCAGTCGATTAGTTATTCACTGTGCATTATGAACTAGATCACCTGCGATGGTAATGTGTCACCACCCGGAGAACCGGTTAAGTAATGGATGCGGTCAGATAATACAAAAACTACGACACAGTTTAACTTAATAAACGGGTATAAATCATGAATGTTCCCATGAAACATTGCCTACTTGGAATGATCTCCCCGGGGTCACATTTCAGTTTCAACTTAACTATTTAAATCATCGCTTACAATATGACTAGCTATTAGATTACGAACAAACCTGTACCAGTGGTCAGGTGGACATAGGCGTTTGTTTCATGTGCTTAGTTTCCCCAATAATAGTAAAATTGTGGTTCAAATCTCGGTCGGGTGTACTGGGGTACTTTTTCTTAAATTATTGTATATTCTCCATCCACGTAGATACAGGTACATTCGCTTTAAATCCTAGTTTACACATCCTTAACCCATAGATATTCTAAATGGGTAGTAAGACGTGATGAACTTAATAAAATAAACAATTATCATAAATAAAAGTGGTTGATTGGTTATGCTAGCCTAAAAATTGCAACCAATTTGGACCGCATTTGCTATATTTGTAATAGATACCAAATTAAGTTTTAAAAAAAATCCCACATGAACATAAAACAAGAATAGAAATCTTATCGTTCATTAAGGTAAATACATTTTAGAATTATTTATTTTTAATTTTGACTGCAAAACTCAACATAAATCTGATCTTGAAAAAAGCACCAACTTTTGTTTTATTTTCATGGATAAGTATCTCGGTAAAAATATTACTGTTATATTACATACGTATCCGGTAACGGGTGCATGAAATGTTAAAAAGTGGTTAAGTAGCAATCAATTCTAACATATTTATGGATTGAAAAACAAACCATAAATTTTGTAGGTCCTAAAAGTTTTTAATATTGTCATTAGTTCGTTTAATTTTATTTTTGTTCTACAGCTCTTCTTTTCGCTGTGATGTATATAGAGATGAAAATTTTTCTGGAAATATTGGATCGGAAAATTTTCCACATTTTCTCACACATCTCTAGATGTATTTTGTCTGTTTCATTTTCTCCTCATGTTCATTCAACAGCCTCCATCTCTTATTACATGGTAAAATCTTAGAAAGAAAGAAAAAAGCCTTTCAGTTAATAGTTCCATAATAATAAGGTGTCATAAGAATAATTCTGTTTCCCAAAATATTGTTTGAACATAATAAATGAAGCGTATGTTTTTTAAAGTAAACTGTTTATTTACACGTTACGTGAATTAAATACATACAAAAACCAAATGACAGTCTTATAAAAAAATATCCTTTTTATTTTTTAAGAATAATCTAATTTTTGCTCGTATTCAATATATTTGATAATAAATTTAACTAATTCAACAGGTATGCAATTGAACCCCACAAGAAGTCAGCGGTAACCTCTTAATTAACATAATTGTTCTCTCAACCTTAGTCCTGAGTCGGGAATTGTAAGGAGATGATTAAAGTAAAACTATCGACTAAAGTTGACAGGCAGTGAGGGGGTTTGTAGGCTAGAGTGGGTGGAGGGGAGGGTGAGGTGGGAATGAAGGAGGAGGGGGTAGAGAAACCCAGTAAATGTGTTTACTTTCCGAAGATTTACGGCAACGTAAATCTTGAAGTAGACGTGAAATATCCTGTTTGAATCTCTTGCGCTTGTCTTAAAGGTACGATACAGTATTACAGGACCAAATGTTGGTACACATGAAGGGAACATTCCCATTTTAGCCCACGGAACATTTTTGAAAGAGTTCAAACAGCGCTAGTAGTTGCATCCTAATAATCGTGACTGTGGTCGAATCGTCATAAATCATGATTATAATGAACATACAACACCAATTAGATATAACTTTAGTCCGATTTGGATTTTAAGGAATTTTATAGACCGTTATCAATTACTAAAACCATTTTAAACTATTTATATGTAAAGTTAAGTAATCCTTAAATAAAACTTAATAAATAATACTACTGAAACAATGCTGATAATTAAGTAAAATGTTTTCAATGTCAACGGTAAACAAAAGTTTTTATTTCATAAAACTCCTTCTTACAGACACATTTTTATAATTGTTAGCAGCAAACATCGATAATATTTTACTATTTTATTAGTTTTAGTTGGTAAACGATTATACTATTTATCAAACGTGACAACTGAAGATCACATGACCTGAAGTATGAATAGATGAAAGTGGATATCGTCTCTTTTCTAGCTGACAAATGAGTCATTTCCTATTATGTACCAGAATGCAACCATAAATATATTGACAATGTATGACATCTGTCAAACTTGACAGAAAACTTGGATTAATGTAATAATACATAAACATATATATATAATAACTTTTTGAACTGTCAAATAAGTTTCTTCCTGAAGAAAATATAGTAATATTTGTACTTACATAAAGTGAAGATATGTATTCCAACCGTGTTTAAAACTAGTTTTGAATAATTTACTTAATTTATTGTTGCAATCTTTATATCCAAGTTTACTTTTATTACTTTTAATTTAATTTAATTTAATTTAATTTATAGAATATAGTTAGCTAACATTTGTACTTCCCACACTGGTGGTCAACCGGTTAAGGTGTCAGTCTCGCGACAGATTGTTTTGATGGATATGGAGTACTCGGGTTTTGAATCACATCTGGGTGTATAAAGGATGTTTTTCCACGAGTTATTTGTCACTATGGTTTTACAACCCCTTATCCACACACATGTGGGTATATTTTTATATGGGTTACACTACGACCCTTTTTAATATATTAAGTCATTAAAACCTGATAATATAAAGAATTTAAAAAAATTTAAGAATTAAATAAATGCATTTGAAAAATTGTCCTTATATATATTAAGATATTTAGGGTAGATCAATATTTAGAATCCACCCTAATCATTCTACTAAACATAAACACGTATTTTTGGGTGTGTTATTGATATAACTACAAAAATAAGCAACCTAAAAGCTGAAAATTTATAAATGTACCCAGATAAATATTAAGACTTTTTATATACCCACTTTGGGGAGCATGGTCTAACGCGCTACCCTATTCCTGTTGATTAGACTGCCAGTGACGGAGAGATCGAAGTTCCAATCTCAGTCGGGCGTACTGTGGGTGGTTTTTCCACTCTCCCTCCACACAAATGAATGCATAATTTATTGGAAAATATCCTTCCTAATCTTTAAAAGCATTAACGTAATTAGTACAAAGGTGTATAACCCAGACGGGTAGTAATACGTGGTACTAAAAAGAGTTTTTATAACTTTTTAATAATTTTTAAGATTGACGACTTAAATCTCGTGATCACTGGTGTGGGTTATTAAGAAGATATGTAATAATAAGATTTCTAATCACTATGTGCTGTTAAATGTATAGTCCGATTTTCATAGGAAGCCCGTTATTTGAAAACTGAAAACTCATATGGGTGGTCAAAATGGTGGAAATAAAAATATTAAAAATTATATTTGCATACATAGTCGGCTTAGTTAATAATGTATAAAACAATATACAATAATCTATAAGGAAGTAAGCCTATTATTGACACTATTCGATAATTTTTTAAATAATAAATCAAATAAAACATATTTGTAGTCTACAATGCCAAATCTTAGTGACTTTAAATCAATGTTGGTGGTTGAAGAAAGGATTCCTTTAAAATTCAAAGTATATGAGTGATTTGTTTTCTGTTGAAATTCATCACTGAGAAGAAAATTTCAACTTACGGTCCATAGAGAAAATATCAACATAAAATCCAAAGAGAAACTTCACAAGTTTGCTAACTTAACCTGGGCAACGCCGGTAACTTGCAGGTACAGTTCGTATCTCATAGGAATAAACTTGTTTTGGCAGTTACAAAAGTTACCAAATCAATTTTCGCGTATTCATACATCAAGTCGAGTTATCTGCAGCTGTCCTTTTTGATAGATATTATCAAGACATTTAAAAAAATAACACTAATAATATAGCTAAGTTGAGTATTTTTCGTCGTTTTTATGGCAAAACTATTTTGGCCAAAATAAATAAAATATTGCTCCAGTACAAAAAATAGTGTAATTTTCTTCAGTTGTTGATATCAACAGTTTATTAATATCTGTCACGTGCATAGCGGCATTAGAAGGGAAACCTTTTAAAATTAAGATAAAAAGTTGGTCATTAAATTCAAGGACATCCTTGAGAGATAATAAAGAAATTTTGATGTTGCCTAGTGAATAAAATTAAATTCTATGTTTGTACTGGAGCAAGATTTTATTTATTTTGGGCTGTAAAAACTGAAGAAAAAAATACTGGCTTTTTTTTCTCTCTTATCCCCTTCCAGCCCACTCTAAACATCCTGCTCTGAAGATACTTGACCAAAGGTATCAGTATTATTTTATTTGGCTTACCAGAATCGAGGAGGTCAAGTTTGGAAACCCAACCACATGGACTTATGTTTTTTTTCATAATATGATTTTCCACTAAGAAAATAAGTTAACATTAAATTACCGACCTCTTGGTATAGAGGTCAGAGCCCTTGTCTGCTAAATTAAGAGTCCTTGGTTCGATCGCCGGCTGTTACCGGGAGATTTTTCTCGGAAAAGGAATAATTCTAATGGTCAGTGCTTGCTTAATTAAGCTCAATTTAGGCCAATATCTTCACTGGCCTTGGTGCGTCATGTTCTCTAGCATCATCCTCTCATCTCATCGGGACACGGAAAGTACCTCCATGAAAAGGATATACGATTATTACATTCGGTCATCCTTTTGACAAAGGTATATTAATACTTGCTCAGTCTTTCTGCGCACCGAGCTACATATTGATGTAGCCTCGACATGCTCTTAATTAATAAATGTCCTTAAAATAATTCCTTATTCATCCTTACCCGTTTAATGTACATATGCAGATGATCCGGATGGGTAGTAAGTAATACGTGGAGAGAAGGTTAAATATTGTTGAAACACTTTATATATTCTGCGGTGTCTAGATATAGCTTCTCCTGCGCTAATTAGCTTATTCCTGGACCCACCGCCATGAATCCACACTTTAATTGGATTTACAGGTTGTTTTTTAAGTTTGGAATCGTATCTTTTTCATTTATTTTATTTCTACTCTTACCTTCTTTTTTTCTCTCTCTCTCAAATTTACTTGCGAGGCATCCTCTCGGTAAATTTGAATATAATGAATACGAGGTACACACTAATTCTATTCCCACAAATTGAAACGAATGTTTACAGAAATTTAATCAAGAAACTCTCTTTATTTATGAGGTTCGGTGTTTTTTTAAGTTTTTAGTCCTATGATATTGCAAAAGTTTGTTCTGGTAAAGTACAGTTCATCATCTGCCAGGTTGGTAGCATGGTTAGCACCTTACTAAAATAATATATTACTAACCTATTTACGTGTATCTTGTCTTTCTGTCCTTCAGGAATATCTGAAACATTAAACTAATGGAGTTGAGATGAGGAGGTTTTACTTTAGAGGTAATGACGCATCATTTCTATGCAAGGGTAAACCCCACTTCACTGGCCCTATAGTCCAAGGCATCACACTCGAAATATATTAGACTATCGAAGACGGTGATATTGGGTTTATAATCCCGGTTGGGTTTATTGACGGGGTTTTTTCCCTAAACGGTTCACCACTCTGCACCGACGAAAATTCGGGCTCATTCCGCTGAGTTTAACCACTCTCCTAACTACAAGATTAACGTGATTAATGTCTACCTCGTTGTTCTTGTGGTAAAGTGCTCGCCTCAGGACCCAATGTTCGTGGGTTCAAACCCAAGTGGGCTGATTTTTCTTGAGCGATAAAAATACGTAGCACAACTTTCTTCGGAGGATAAGTTAAGCCTTTGGTTCAATGTTGAGAGTAGTATGTAAAAGAACCCTGTAAGGTATATAGAATACCTTTCCTGGCAAAATTGACAGGCCATTTTGCTCTCACTCATAGAAATTTTTGTGTGTTGATTTAATCAGTCGGTTTAAAGAGTGTACGTTAAATACCTCAAATATTTTTTTCTAAACGTGCTTAATCTATGTGTACAAACTGAACATGTAGTGAGACGCAATGGAATTTTTTAAATAATATTTTTTATGTTTTTAAGGCAGACCTACATGAAACAATATAAAAATTACTAACAACTTATTTTAAAGACAATTATGAGGGAGTTAGTTTTTACAGTAGTGCTGAGAATATTATAAAACTGCAGTGGTAGATTACGTTGTGAAATTCCCACCCCAGGGAAACGGGTTTGGATGTGAATTCTGGCCTCCTAGTCAACATAAAACTTACCCACTTCAGTGGCCGCATGGTCTAAGACGCTACTCTCACAATAGACTAAACTGCCGAATACGGGATGTTTGAGGTTCGATCCCAGTCGGGTGCACTGAGGGTGAGTTTTACTAAACGGTTTACACTCTCCCTCTACGCACATAGGGGTGCAAATCATCTAATTAAAACTTTCTAATCCCAAAACATTAGCGTAATTAGTATATAGGCGTACAACCCAAACAGGTACTAAGACGGGGTTCTAATAAAAACTTCAAACGTGGATATTTGGATATTGCGCGAATATAAGTGCGGGTTAGAATATTGACTTACTAAACTACAGTCCAATTTAAATTATAAATACAAATAAGTTTTTTTAACTACATTGCTAATATTTTATAATTATTGTTATATTATAGGTATTGATGGTATACTTCAAAAATGACAGCTGCAGATTACATGATTTGAGTATGAATATGTTAAAGTAGATCTAGTTACAACTTTTATCTTCCCAATAAGGTTTTTCCTATGAAAATTTGTCTCTAGAGTTCCTTGATTTGATCGCCGTGACCCACCTCGGTGGCGTAGCTAGCTAATGCGCTTGTTCCATATTGATATATACTTCCGAGGATAGGGAGATCGAGGTTCAAATCTCGCTCAGGTGAACTGGGGTGGTTTTTCTTAAATGGTTTTCCACTTTCCCTCGGCGCAAATGCGGGTTCACTTCCTCTATATTAAACCTTCCCAATTTCTAACCCATCAGCGTAGTTAGCACTCAAGCGTATAACCCAAACGGGTAGTAAGACGCGGTGCTAATTTTTATTATAAGTATAACCATCGTGTTTGTGTACCGTTTTTTTAACACATGTGCAAACTAACCCTTGGTTTTTATAGGAAGCCCATTTTCGACCTCCACAATTGATTGAAAGTGACTCAAATTTGGCATTATATGAACATGTTTTATAAGAATTATAAAATTATAAATTAAAATTATCATTCAATAAATTATTCAAAGCTTTTTTTATTTGTATCATTATGTCTTACTACCTATTCAGGGTTTACGCACTTGCAATATTACTTCCATATGGATTATCACATTATTAATTAAATGAGCTAATTATGTAAATACAATAATTATTGATGAAACAAATAGCCGAAACTATTGTTAATGCATTTTAGTGGGGATATTCCCTCATAGATATCATATAATATGATTATATGATATCTATGAGGGAATATCCCCACTAAAATGAATTTACAATAGTTTCGGCTATTTGTTTCATCAATAATTATTGTATTTACATTATTACATTGTATTTACATGATTATATGATATCTATGAGGGAATATCCCCACTAAAATGCATTAACAATAGTTTCGGCTATTTGTTTCATCAATATATGCAAACCCTGTACAATTATACATATAAATGTCGAATGGCTGCCAAAATGCCAACTACCGAGTCGCTAATGGCTGCGTTGTCTGATGGCTGTGATCTTAGATAATCACATGTTTATAAGCTGACGACTTCCGCACGTCCATCTTAGACTCTGCCTTAAACTATGAGTGAAGAATGACCATGGGCACGGGACGAATCCTGGATAGCTCAGTGGTAAGAGCATTGGCGTACTAAGCCGAAGGTCCCGGGTTCGATTCCCGTGTCCAGATGTCATTTTTCAATTTTCAGAATACAATAATTATTGTAATATATTTATTCATGTCTTTGTGTCAACATAAGCTTCCAGTTTTCAAATGACGGGCTTCTTGTGAAGAATCAGACTGAAAGTTTGTTAATATTGGTATTAGCACAAAACAAATATTAATTTAATCTATATATTATACGTAAACTTAATCTTTGTACGATTTGTCAATTTTAAAAAATAATACGACCATGAAGAACGTAGCTGTATTTCTGATACCTCAAAGTATCAGACAATCTTACACGTCTTTCAGAGCGACTGTCTTAATTTAATTCGTGACGCAACCCGTTTCGGCGGCTGTGTAGTCTAACGCAACTCTCGCGGAATACTAAACTGCCGACTACAGGAAGATAGGTGTTCGAATCTCGAGACTTATTTTTTCAAAATAATTTACCACTCTCCCTCCACACAAATTCGGGTAAACTTCCTCTAAATATAGCCTACCTAATCCCTAAGACCATTAGTGTGATTAGTACTTAGTCGTATAACCCAAACTGGTAGTAAGACCCGGTGCTAGAAAAAAACCACGATGTATGAACCTGGGAACAAGATGAACCCGGATAGCTCAGTGTTTAGAGCAGATGAGTGCTAATTCGAAAATCTTGCCCACAAGTTTAATTTTTAAATAAATGTTAAAAAATATTAATAAAAAAATATCGTTTTTATACACTATATCTAATGGACAAAGGGTTTGTCTCTCTCGTTTTTAAATCAAACACAAAAAAAGTCAAAGCAATAACTAGATTGAAAGAGGTGTTATAGTTGGATTATATTAAAAATAAAATTTTAGAATAACACAAATTTTTTTTATGTCCAAATTTTGATTTATTATTGGTATGATCAGCAAAGTATTTATGTATAGTAATATTACTAAACAAAATGACATTTGCAGGTCTTATTAATTAACGTTTGTGTAGGGTCTATATAAAAAAAACATTAATAGAACCCCGTTATAGTGTTCGGATAGTTTAAGGCATCACTCTCGTGATAGAATGGCCTAAATATGATAAAGAGATTGGGATAAGAATTCCGGTTGGGCCTACTGAGTTTTTCTTAGAATGGTTTCCCACTCTCTTTCCACGCAAATGCGGGTGTATTACCTCTAAAGTTCTTATTCACTCATCCCCTAACATATTAGAATAGTCATCATATATGCGTATAGCCTACACAAGGTGTAAGATGCGGGGATAAAAAAAAAAGTATCTATGTAAAAAATGTTCTTTCTTTCTAAATCTGAGTGTACTTGAGTCGTTATTTCCTGCGAGGCTTATTTGAATAAAGAATGTGACAGTGTAAGGATGGTTGTATGTTGGGTGGTGAGGGGGAATGGTTTGAATCAACAAGCATCTGGGTTAATAATAAGTACCAAGCGAGAATGCTTCTGCAAAAATAAGAAAACCACAAACTGAGAGAAGCTAAAATACAGTGGAAATCTAGAAAATGTAGAAGTGCCTTGATTTTACATCTATATTTTTTTAACCGTTCAAACAATTGAATACAAATATTAGCACACCTGTCTGGATATAACTAAAATGAAATTATTTGCGTTTGAATTTAATCACTTTGTATTGTAAATATAGGTTTAAAATACAGTTTTAAAACAAACATACAGTTGAATTTTTTTTATGTAATGTTTCTGCATCGCGTATTAGTATCAGTCCAAGCTATTTGTATCTTTACACTAATGGGGTAAGTGCAGTTGCGTGGAGGGAAATTTAAGAATAATTTAAGCAAAACCCTTTCAATATGCTCGTTCGGGATTCGAGCCGCCTTCTCTCTATCTTGAGTTAGCTATATACAGACCCTTTCATTAAATACATAAAATATAAAATATTTAACAGAGAGGGGTTTCGCTTTTCCTCAAGTTTTTTCTCCATGTATCATTGATTATTTTTAATTCGACTCTAGATATATGAGGCCTAATTTACAAGCATAAGTTACTTAAAATATGTATCAGCATCTAAAAGGATTATAAAATCCAGTAGAAATTACCCAAGAATGTAATTCTACAAACTAAACATATCAAGAGCTAACAAAACAGATTACACCGTAGGAATACATTTTGGGTTTGCGAATGGATAATTTATAAACGATGAAGATTACATAATTGGCAGAATTTGCAAAAAGGCCATAATGAGCACCAAAAAAGGCCACAGATTCCTCAGTCTTGGTATGAGGTGTCACCCTCATGTTGAACTTGCCATATAATGACTGGGAGACAGGGGTTAGAATCCCAGTCGGGTCTACTAAGGGTTTTTTCCCTAGTTGGTTTAACATTTTCCTTCCACGAAAATACTGGGGAAATTACCTTTAAAATTCTCTCTTTCTCAACCCGACCCTATTAGAGTAATTCATATATGCGTATAACCAGAACAGGTAGTTAGACGTGGTGATGAAAAAAATGTATGGAACCCTCTAATCCGAATACTTAATATTCAAAGACTCGATAAAATATTGGATTCGAGGATCTAACAAATAAAAAAATACATTAAATTGTATTCATCATAATTTGTTTTAGAGCTCTAATAGACTAATTTTTATTAGTGGCTCATTACCAATATAATTATAGGACAAACTAAACAACCAGAACATTTCTATTTTCTATCACTATATTATGTTTCTATTTCCTCCTATGTTCATAATTTTTTCCGAGACATAGATTCAAGATATCGATTCGTAAAATATTGGATTCATCACAACTTTAATTAATTAAATTGTTTTGTGATAACTTTTGTTTTGAATTTCGACAGTTAAATCCTCTCAGTAAACACATTTTTTTAATCTCCTGCGAATGATCGGTTCTACAAATTATGATGGTGGTACAATTTGGACAAGCAAATCTGTTTTCATGTTTAGAAACATCCGGTAAGTCCATATGAAACATGTGTCTATTCCCAAACTGGGTGAAATGCTCGTCCATTCGAATCTTCATGAAAGCCAACACAGGTAATTGATATCAGCATTACATCAGACTGTGTAAATAATCCCCATTGTTCTCTAGAGCAACTTTGTAAAAAAAAAAATATTGTACCATAATCATCGTATCGACTGATGGACAGAACATATCACTCGTTCGTTACCAGTTATAATTATAATAATGTGTGGAGAAAGAATGAAAGAATGAGCCATCTGAATGTTATATTCAGAGGCAAGTAAAAATATCAGCTTGAAATTAAATTTGTAGCATAATAGTTTTTAAAATTAGCATTTTTTAAATCACTTTAATTCTTTCTTGTGTTCATAACCACGTCTAACTATTTGTTCGGGTTGTTCGTATATATGATAATTAAGCTAATGGGTTAAGGATGAGGATTGAAGCATTTTAGAGGTAATCTATACACATTAGCGTGGAATGAGAGTGGAAAACATTTATATAGAACCATCATCAGTAGACCCGACTGGGATTCTAACCCCGATCTCCCCGTCATCATCAGGTTAGTCTAGCACGAGAGTGATGCCCTAGACCATTAATTTTAATTAAATAACACTTTATAAAATCTAAATATTATGAATTATATTTTAGTAATTCTTCTTAATGAGTTCCAAAGTACAAAACACTGAATTGATACTTTTCAAGATCTTACAAATTCTTGTTTTCCTTTAGTTAAACCACCATTTCAGCCATTGAGAGAAATATTGTCTTGTCTTTAAAAAAATCCGTATCAACACTAATATTGTTTTTAATTCTGCATGCTCAAACTGAATGCCTTCTTTTATTGGCTCAGAAAATTAACATTTTTTGGATAATTTTATAAGTTGACAGTTTTCAATTTCTGGCTAGTAGAAAGTTTAAATTAGGCCTACGATTTTTTTTAACATTATTTTAGAAAGAGATAACTTTTTTATTGAAATTAAGCTGATCA
Source organism: Timema shepardi (assembly GCA_902151425.1). Taxonomy (NCBI): domain Eukaryota; kingdom Metazoa; phylum Arthropoda; class Insecta; order Phasmatodea; family Timematidae; genus Timema; species Timema shepardi. The sequence goes on along the minus strand of CABFVX010000157.1, from coordinate 119,818 downwards.
CTTGATATATTTAATTGAATTTCAGGTTGGAAATTATGGTATTAACTTAAATGAATTCAAAACAATTAACTCTTTGTTTTTTCAACCGTATCCATGTATATAAAAAAAACTTTCGCGGTTACGTTCACCTGATTTATAGAAATATGTGTCAAATAATGTCATCATTAATAAAAAAATATCGATTATATTTAAGAAACAATTTCAAGTTTAACAGCATTATGGATTTTACGAGGAATTATTCAATAATTTTTTCCTTAGTCAAATTCTGTGATGATCATTGTTTAACTTCCCTTCCTTTGACAGTATAGTTTAAGGTGGGATGCGAGATAGTGTAAGTTTTTTTAATTTTCATAGCAAAATATGTTATTGGTCAAAATAAATCAAATATTTTGCAATATAAACAAAGTTATATTTATTCACATTGTGATATCTCAGATCTTGAATATCTGTCAAGGGTATCTTGGATTTTTTTTAATTTAAAAAATGTATCATCAAATGCCGCCATGCTCATGAGTAATATTCAACAACTGTTGATAATACCATGTGAAGAAAATTAATCTCTCTGTTTTGTACTGAAACAATATTTGATTTATTTTGAACAAAAAATGTTTTTCTATAAAAACTGCAATTACACTGGCCTTTCCTCGAATTCATTACATCCCCACTTCCAGATATAATAAATGGGCAGTGTCACAACAGGTGCCCTGTGGAAGGTTTTATTTTTGGGCCTCTTAATATTTTGGGGTGGTGGAGGAAATAATAATAATAAATACGATATTAATTGTTTACATATAATTTTAGTGTACATAAGAAATATTCAAGTTCATTCAAATGTATCTATGAATTAAAATTAATTATTTTAATGGCACTTTTCTGTCTTTGGTTTCACCAAATTCATCTAGTAGGCCTATGCCATCATAGTTATTAATAATCTTCATGATACTACATTTAATCTAAATTATGGAAAAATTGGATAATCGTTCTTGTCAGATAGTTGATCTGTTGCCAGACCACTTTGTATGCATCACATATCAAAGTCAGACCAATTAATAAACAGCGTGAATAATATTTTCAATCGTAGTCTTTGGGTAAAAAAGTGGCATTGGCTATGACATAAACATAAAAAAATTCACTCCCTTTGCGCGCTTTGAGCAGTCCTGTGATTCAGTCATTCATATGTCGGTGATCAGATTGCGTCTAGGGCTGAGTGACGCAATGACCCATCACTAAACCGTTAAATAACGCAACGGGTTTCCTGAACCCGCTCGATACGCTCGGTTCACCGATATCTGAACAGCACTGCAAAGCACAACGGCCAAATATAAAATATAGCTATAATTGACATATTTTTGCTGTCAGTTCCATTTCAGGTCTTCTATTGTCCTGTGATTGTGCATCAATCGCACCTGCCTAGTTACGACACTGCTGGGCTGGTATAATAATTGCTTAAAATAGCGTTTGATAGCGATATGCGTCGATTATGGCAAATAATTAAGTTGAATTCCTCGTAAAATATTAATTAATTAATGTAAAACTTTATTCGGGTGCGGCAGAAGGGAGCGCGAGTAATTTTACAGTTTTTATAGCATTACATTTTGGCCAAAATAAATTAAATATTTCTCCAGTAGCAACATAGATTTTAGTTGTTTGCATATGCTAATAATAATAAATCTTGAATATCTGTCAAAGATGTCCTGGAATTTTCTCAAAACTTTTTATCTTTATTTAAAAAGTTTTGAGAAAATTCCAGGACATCTTTGACAGATATTCAAGATTTATTGTTATTAGCATATGCAAAAAACTAAACTCTATGTTGCTATTGGAGAAATATTTGATTTATTTTGGCCAAAAAATTTCAATACTTAAAAACGGAAAAAAAATACTTGCAATCCCTTCTGCCGCACCTTAATCCGTCACTCTTGTGTTGGACTAGACTGCCGATGACATGAATATCAGGGTTTGAATACCGGGCGGATGTGCTGAGGGTGATTTTTCCAAAATGAATTTCCACGCAAATGTGGATAAACCTCATCTATATTAAGCCTAAATCATTAACTTAATTACTACATTTGCGTATAACCTGAACAGGTAGTAAGATACGGAGCTAAAAATGGTAGATATGTTGACAGATATCAGAGCCAATAATGAAGCATTTAGTCTGATTATCTTTCAAAACATGGATGTATGTTCCTGTTTGGGGTAAATCAAGGCAACGTATAAAGCTAAGATGAAGTCATAAGTTTCAAATACTAAGTAATGGAATTGATAAGGTTTACTAATATCAAAGACTCACATTATTTGAATAACTAAACATATATTTAATATCAAATAGTATAGAAACATGGCTCCTAAAATATATATTTTCTCATCCTAGTTACTTGAACTAAACGTTGAACATAGAGCGAATAAATCAAAAGCCCTTTGGGATTAAAACCTTCAATTTTAAATGTCTGCTTCCTGCAAAGACACTTTACTTAATTAAAAGCCAAAATAACTTCCACTGTTAATTGAATGATAATATATTGGAACAACTCAACCTACCATTATATTCTAGCATCACCTTGTGTTTAATGTGATATTGAATTAGAAAAATTGTACATAATGATAAAACGTCTTAATTTTCCAAAATAGTATTTGTAAAAATAAGAGAGCATCTGCTAATATTTGCGTGGTGCAGTTTCATTAAAGCTGATTTTAGTGGGAAGTGTAAGGAAATCAAAACTTACATTGACAGTGAGTAACAGTTGGCCTTTTCCCCCCAACAGTTTAACCAAAATATGATTATTATTTTTTACTTAGATGATTTCAGAAAATTGTAGTGGTATTCAAGGAGGAAATAATCCATTTTAGGATTAATTAATATGAAAAGAAATAGAAAAAACGTTCTTCGTTCCTTTATTCAACCTCATCGACTGATCTGAAAGGAAATTAAATCAACTAAAGCTACACACTCAAGTGATGCTAAGTATTTGCTTTTAATCCATAAAAGAAAATAGAATTTAATTCCTTGAAATGTAGGAAGTATAATAAAGGGCGTGGCTTGTTTCCAGAGTCACATATGTAATTAAAACAAGAACATTGAATGTAACAAAGACTAGGAAAGGGGAGGCCATTGGAATCCAGTTTGTGAGGAGCATATTAGCTGTCACCAGAAGAATCAGGACTAGGAATTAGGATTTCCGGGGGAGATAGAGAGAGCAAGAGTAGGTTTGTACCGTCATGTAATAAGGATGGACAAGGAAAGGATTCGAAGGAGAATGATGGGATTGAAGTATGAAGGGAAAAGGCAACAAGGGTGATATGGAAGGAGCCGGTATCAGCGCGTGTGCTTGTGCGAGGAGAAAGATGGACGCGAGTAAAGGAGGAAGGATTGAGGAAGAATAGCGGAAGATAGAGGTGATTTTTTGTTAAACGGACCCGACCACAGGCTAGAAAGAGATCATGACGACGATGATGATGATGATGACTAGTTTTAACCTAATAGCTACTAACGCCCCCGTCTAAGAAGTAAGGATGATTGAGAAAGCTAAGATGTGTACACAAATATGCTTGATTAGAGGACGATAATACCTCAGTCATATTAACTGGTAAGCCAGTTTACTAAGCTGAGATTTAAACTTCGTCATCAGCCATCACGTTTATTGTGAGACTGATGTCTTATTCTGAGTTACCATGGGTGTGGTTGCTATGCTATAGCCAGTAGTCATTAATTTAATAAATATGTACTAAATTTTTAAACAAATCCATTGATCTGAATAACAATCTAGTAGTCGTATTCAGGTGATAAATCTTTTAAGTAAACATTTATTATTGCTAAACTCACAAGGTTGTTATTGAATCTTAGCAACAGTTCAGATGTTTTGTAAATTTTCTGAAGCTTCCCAGCCCAATACGCATTTTTATAAACCTCAATAACTTTTTATAACATCGATAATTTTGTCATAATGATGCCCATACGTTCACCGATTGACGTAAATTAAAAATAGATAGTTAAATTATTATTTTTTGTTTGTTAGACAATATTTCTTTATTGGTCTAACTAAAAAATTTCAGCCAAAACATGAAAAAAAGAAAACATCAAAACTAAAATTAAATACTATTTTATTTCTATATTATATATGTGCAGGGATAAATATATCAGCTTTGCAAAATAAGGAGAGGTGATTTAAAATACCCATAATATTAATTTTAACACTCTTCATTACATTTAAATGATATTTAATGAATATTAAATATTTGTAAATAACGCCTGCTGGGTACAGATAAAAACCAGATCAAACGCACGCTACCAACACCCATCGATCCACATATATCGGGGGAGGGGGGAAATAGAGTGGTAGAAAGTATATTATTTTTTTATTACTAACATGTATGGCTAATAATTGGTAGAAGTGATTTAATCTAACTATATGGAATAGGGGATTTGGTTGAATTTTAAATAAAAGCTTTAGCTTTTGCTTGAATATATAATGGAAGAACAATTTGTCAAAGCCATTATTGTTGCCATTAAATGTTTTTGGAAATCGTCCCTCACTTTCCCTTGGATGTGAGTTCAAGAATACAACTGTACATTATACTCTAAAAATAATTTGATTTTGAAAATAAATGTATTCGTTTTTTACTATCCATCAAAATATAGTTTGGTTATTTTGAATTCAATTTTAATTTTGTAAATAGCATTACTGCGCCAGCTCTAAATGCTTGATGCCCCTCTACTATGGTCTCCAAGACTGCTTGATATATTTTCAATATGGTCTCCCGTGTTTACTATACCCATTCGCTATGGTCACCCATGTTTACTGTACCCATTCGCTATGGTCACCCATGTTTACTGTACCCATTCGCTATGGTCAGCCATGTTTAATGTACCCCTTCGCTATGGTCGCCCGTGTTTACTGTACCCATTCGCTATGGTCACCCATGTTTAATGTACCCATTCGCTATGGTCACCCATGTTTACTATACCCATTCGCTATGGTCACCCGTGTTTAATGTACCCCTTCGCTATGGTCACCTGTGTTTACTATACCCATTCGCTATGGTCACCTGTGTTTAATGTACCCATTCGCTATGGTCACCCGTGTTTAATGTACCCCTTCGCTATGGTCACCCATGTTTACTATACCCATTCGCTATGGTCACCCATGTTTACTATACCCCTTCGCTATGGTCACCCGTGTTTAATGTACCCATTCGCTATGGTCACCCGTGTTTAATGTACCCCTTCGCTATGGTCACCTGTGTTTATTATACCCATTCGCTATGGTCACCTGTGTTTACTGTGCCCATTCGCTATGGTCACCCGTGTTTACTGTACCCATTCGCTATGGTCACCCGTGTTTATTATACCCATTCGCTATGGTCACCTGTGTTTACTGTACCCATTCGCTATGGTCACCTGTGTTTACTGTACCCATTCGCTATGGTCACCCGTGTTTATTATACCCATTCGCTATGGTCACCTGTGTTTACTGTACCCATCTCCTATGGTCATCCGTGTTTACTGTACCCTTCCCCTATGGTCACCCGTGTTTACTGTACCCCTTCGCTATGGTCACCCGTGTTTAATGTACCCCTTCGCTATGGTCACCCGTGTTTAATGTACCCATTTGCTATGGTCACCCGTGTTTATTATACCCATTCGTTATGGTCACCTGTGTTTACTGTACCCATTCGCTGTGGTCACCTGTGTTTATTATACCCATTCGCTATGGTCACCCGTGTTTATTGTACCCATTCGCTATGGTCACCTGTGTTTACTGTACCCATTCGCTATGGTCACCCGTGTTTATTATACCCATTCGCTATGGTCACCTGTGTTTACTGTACCCATTCGCTATGGTCACCCGTGTTTAATGTACCCCTTCGCTATGGTCACCCGTGTTTAATGTACCCCTTCGCTATGGTCACCCGTGTTTACTGTACCCATTCGCTATGGTCACCTGTGTTTAATGTACCCCTTCGCTATGGTCACCCGTGTTTACTGTACCCATTCGCTATGGTCACCTGTGTTTACTGTACCCATTCGCTATGGTCACCCGTGTTTGTGTACACCTTCGCTATGGTCTCCAGGTCTGATTGATACCTCTATATTTAGTTTGCCGGCGTTTTCGTGCCTGATTAATGACTTTAAGAATACGTACCTTAAAAAACACGAGGTTTTTGGAATACTCTATAGTCAGGAAATATTATTTGGTAGTAATAACAAAGTGATCTGCATCAATGAGCACGAAAATAAAAGTATTTTCTTCTTGTTGGGTAGGTCAATGACATGGGGGTCTAAATTAAAATCAAGGTTGTGTCCTAAATTGTTACCCGCCTCGGTGGTGTACTTGGCTAACGCGCTATTCGTGTTAAGCTCGACTGCTGAGGACGGGGAGATCGAGGTTCTAATCTCGGTCTGGTGAACTGGGGGTGGTTTTTCCTAAATGGTTTTCCACTCTCCCTCTACGCAAATGCGGGTTCGCTTCCTCTAATTCAAACTTACTATTTCCTAATCCATTAGCGTAATTAGCACATAAAGCGTACAACCCGAACGGTTAGTAAGACGCGGTGCTAAATAATAATAATAATTCTAAATTGTTTATCACTCTCCCTTTAAGCATATGCGGGTATACTCTCTCTAAAGTGTGCCTTTATGCCAAATAATGTTATCAAAATTTCACATAAACCTACTCCTTTAGGTTCCATGACCGAACTTTAAACAAACACCTGCTCTCTTTTAATATTTATTTGAGGTATTTAACGTTCACTTTCTGAACAGACTGAGTATATCAACACAAGAGAATTACTATGAGTGAGAGCGAAAGGTCTTACTAATTTTTCCGGGCAAAGTTTTTTTCGCATACATTACAGGGTTATTTTACATGCCGTAATCTACATGGGCAGGGACGGATTTAATTCTCCTCCGAAGGAAGTTGTGATACTGATTTTTATCGCTCAAGAAAAATCCGTAGACCCTAGCCGGGGTTAAACCCATGAACATCAGATCATGAGGTGAGTACTTGACCCCAAAACCACCGAAGTCGACTCATCTTTTAAAGTATAAACCGCCGTTCCAATTTTTTTTTATATAAATCTTTCGAGGTAAGCTAAACAAATCCGTAACAGAGGGAAGCAAAGAATTCTAAAACATCAACTCAAAATCCGAGTTAATTTGTTAATCAAACTAACTTCTATAAAAAAATATTAATGAACTTAATTGGGCGAGCGTAGTGAGGTTTAGTTTAAACTTGACCATTTCAAATGTCATCCTAATCTCTTTTCCCGGGTCTTAGTTCCACGATACCTGTCAAATTAGTGGACCAATTTTAACGAAATTTGTCAGGGACATTCTTAGAATCCATACCAAACGATTTATCTACATAGATTTTCAATCTATACATTTAATTCATAATGGTGGCAAGTAAAAATGTTTTTCGTATTATATCACATTTCAATTGATTTTAATTCAAAATTATAATCATCTATAGTGTGAGACTGACGTATTAAATCCAGGAAATTTATTTATACTTTTTTAATAATATAATTTCATCGATCATAGTATTTATTGGTTTTCTGGTTATCTTAATCATCAAGGGAAAAGAACAACTTCATATCCAAGGAGAAACTTTTCATCTTGAAATACAAAGAGAAAGATTAACCTGAAGTAACTACCATAAGAACATGAAGGAAGCGGGGTATTCTATTGAAAAAATTACCAGTGATATAGTAAGATTCCGGTAAGAAGAACAGTTTTAGAAAATACAAACATAATCTTTTGGGGTCAACATTGATAGTATTTTACTCAATTGTTAGTGTTATTTTATAGAGGCTGATAATATATATCAAAAGAGTATGTAAATCATATTAGGCGTACTTGAGATGTAAACATATGGTAGCAGTTTTACAAACGTTTGTAACTGAAGTTTACTGTTTCTTCCTGCCACATACCTCACACTTACACTTACCATGGTTCGGGTAGTACTGTTGTAACCAAATACGGACAACCTGGACGGGTAGTAAGACACGGTGTTAAAATAAACGCACAATAGTAATATCGGTTTGAAAAAAAAAGGGCATCACACAAAAAATTATTGTTTAGAATAAAACTAGTAACTTTGACCTACTCAAGGCTGGTAACACCGGTTGATTTGTTTGTGCGTAGGCGCACGAGTGCACACACACACACACACACACACACACATGGTATCTAAATAGAACACACATATCTACCTATCGCAGAATGGCAAATAGAATTGGGAACGAGAGAAATTAATTTGCGGTCCACAACATTGGAAGGGCTACTCAACTTTCCAAATCCCACCGACGTAATCCTCTCTTAATGACCTTGCTTTGTGAAGTTAATTCGTTTTAAGTACTGTTAATTGAATAATTATCACGCAGATCAACGCGGTTTGATCGTGTCAGGGTCGCAATAAGTAGTGTTGGACATACAAAAAAAAACTAGAAAAAAGGTGAAATATTCACGCCCTTTTAGAGATATAATTATGGTTTATTGAAAAGTTTTGAAATCATATTTGTATTTTGGTGGTGATAAATCGAGACGAAGATCATTTTATGTTTGTATCCTTTACCTAAGCTAGTATCTATGTAGGTTTTATTACTTTTCCTTGAAAACAACTTAAATATTAGATTAGTTTACGACTGTGACCATGCGACAACCAATGAGGGTAATAAATTGACCAAAAATGTGTTTATATTTAATATACTAACCTAAATGTCACCACTTTTTAAACATAAACGTATGATTGCTTCTTTAATATATTTATATATTATATATACATACTAGTTATAAATAAATATTCTAATTGTAAATAGATATATAATATTTTTTAAACATTGGTATAAAATCAACTAACGATAATTAGTTCAAAGAATCAACTTTAAGATGGAGTCTGTTTAGTCACATGATTAACTATTTGATTAATAACTGTAAATGTAGACAACTTAGTTTGTTTTTTTTCTCTCTCACAAATTGTATTTCTCTTCCCCCCCCCCCTTACTCTTACAAACTTTCTTTTTACTCCCCATCCATTTCTCACACACCCTCTTTCTTACTTCTTATTAGTATTTTACAAAAATTAGTAATATTTTTGTTTAAATAATGCTCTTTATTTATCATAAAAAACATTCCTCAATGATTGTCAATCAAACTAAGGCGTCGTTATCGTCACGCGTGGTTTGCCGTTAATGGTGATATCGGGTTTTGAATCCCGGTCTATTGTACTCATGATTGTTTTATTCTTAAGAATTTTCAAAATCTTCCTTTTCGCAATTACAGGTACATTTACCCTAAATTTTTCCTTCCCAAGCCTCACTCTATTGGTATAAATATCTCAGCCAGATGTCAAGACGCTGAGCTAAAAAAATAATAATACTACCTTTGAATCAAATATAGTACTTTGTAAACAGGAGCCAGGAACCAACGTAGAAATCGAACAAGCTTTAAATCTATGTGCAGATATTTTTATATAATATATTGTGTTATATATTATTATAGTTTGTCTACATTTTACTGTCTAGAAATATTTTGACGTTATCTGATTACACTAAAATAAATCACAGCTCCAATAAAATGCAAAACTCAACTAAACTATTTAAAAAAAACATTTTTAGAGACTATTTATAATTGATTTGTACACGAAAGAGTTTTGAGCCTATTTGAAACTTTATTCCTATTTAGCTATCTTCCACTTTCAGGCTAATTATGTTGTAAAGTTGGGAGCTGTACACTTTGAAATGTTGAAAGAAACAAGAGGAAATCAGAAACCAAGAACAAAAAGGAAAACAGAGAAGATGGAAAAGGTTGGGTTAACGTTCAGGACGAGGCTAAAAACTTGTAGCTTCATCTACGTTTTTTAAGAGACTGATCAATAAAAAGTTTGGATGCGATAACATGCACACAGTCTTAAATTAAAAAATAAAATCAGATGAGATGGGTAAAAAAGGATAATTTATGGTTAAAATAAAATACAATTTCCTTTTCATAATATATTGGAATCATCTTAAATTGTAATGAAAAAGAACGTGAGCTAAATTAAGTATTTTAGCAGGGTTTTTTTTTACAAAAAAACACTAATTTAAACAAAATAATAAAATGTTGCTTAAGTAGATAGGTTTAGTTAAGTTTTCTGTTTTTTATAATATGAGCCGTTTTTAAATATTTCTCATGAGCCTAATTAAATTGAAACTTTTTAGATGAAGATAAACATTCCTGAACAAATGCCGCAATGCTTATTGCACACATTCAAAATATAATGAAACTACCATATGTATAGGGTTAAACAAACAAACCTACTCAAGCAATATTTTATTTATGTTGAACAATAAGATGTTATCTTATAAAACTATAAATATATGACATTAAATGTCGTTTCCTTCCATTACAAAATATTTATTCATATTATCTATTTAAAAAATAAACCAAAAAAATTTACCTCCCTAAGGATTTACTTAGTTTGTATGGAACTCAAAATTATTATTAAGATTTGATCAAAGTAAATGTTTTATTTTAAATTATGTCCAAACTACTTAATATCAAGGAGAACTACTTTATTTATAAATAATTATCCTAATTCAAAAATGTTAACATGACGTTTCAGGACAATCCTGAAACATTGGTAAGTTCCGCAAATAGTTTTTTATTTCTGGTATATCTGATTCTAATATTTTCAATAGACTGAGATTTGTGAAGGTTGGGGGGAAAATATTGTTATTATTTTATAAACCTTTATATTTTATTTGTCATTACTAGTTTTGGCCAAATTTTAAAGAAATGCCATCCACTTTTGGCCTTGAATTTCTCAAAAATCTAGATTATAAAATTTTAAAAAATTACACATTAACGTATATATATTTTAAGGATCAAATAGCCAAAGCTATTATTTATGTTTAAGTGAGAATTACTCCATCTAGATATTATATTCTGAAAATTTAAAAGTGACACCTGGACACGGGAATCGAACCCGGGACCTCTGGCTTAGTATGTCAATGCTCTAACCACTGAGCTATCCCATGGTCAGGGTCATTCTCCACTTATATTTTAAGGCAGTCTCTATGATGGACGTGCGGAAATCATCTCCTACCAATGTTTGATTTTATTAAGATCACGAGTTTTCCATCATAGACTCTGTCTTAAAATATGAGTTAAGAATGACCCTGGCCATGGGATAGCTCAGTGGTTAGAGCATTGGTAACTTCGGCCTAAGGTTCCCGGTTTGATTCCCATATCCATATGTCATTTTTTCACTTTTCAGAATATAATATATTTTAACTTAATTTGTTGAAAGTTCCATATGGAATTACAGTGTTTTTATTGGTTCACTTGACATGGCCACACATTACCCTAATGTGTTATACAGAAAAAATACTTTATTTGTATTTTTGTCTTATTGCGTTTACCAAGCGTGTTGATATGTTTTTTTACTGAATGGTTTAACACTCTACCTCCACGCAAGTGTAGGTTAATGTCCTATAAATTATAACATCCCAATCACTATCCCATTAGCGAAATGAATTAGAATAGTAAAATAAGAATACCTGGATTATGGATGAAAAAACCTTAATTAACTTTAATCCCATTTACATAATACAGATTCGTTATAATCTTGAGGTTGTATATTTCCAATATTACAATAATTTATCTTTAAAATAAAAATGCTTGTAGGCACAAAACATCCATTAAATAAAAATAAGATTAATATATCGTGTAGTATAAATTTAATGTTTGTAATTCAAATACAAAAATTCCTATTTTACATTTTATTCTTTAAATTATGATTTAAAAAACCTTATCATGGGCTGAAAATAATTTTGTTATTTTGTAAAGTACCGTGTATAGCAACAAAATAAAATAAATTAGATCAAAAATATTGTATTTTTATATAATAGAAACACGTTTTATCGTGTATATTACACCATAAGTTACCTAACTTAAACAAAATAAGCAAGAAGAGTCAATAAAACGTGAAGGTTTTATATAAGTTTTTACGTCCTAAGATGTCTGTTAGCTTACTTTATGGTGTGAGTGATTGCACGAGGGCACTAAAACACCTAGTTTGAAAACGTAAAATACAATTTATGGGAAGCTATTAATTTGTACACCGACGCGAGTAGTTAGAATATTTTAGTATTTGGTTATTAAGAAATTTATTTGAACAACCTAACTTTATACAATACAACGATCTTATTCCCAGAATAAGATTTTACTGAAAGAAAATGAGTACTTTGTCACTGCTTTTACTTTCTCGAAACCCCTCGGAGAGAGAAGTATTGTGATAATAAAAATACTAGCTTAATATTTTGATAAATGTCAATCTCTTGAAACCGAAAAAGTAGTTTTTTCAATGCAGTCTGTCTGTATCTCAAACTAGAGCCTAAACCATTTTATCGATCGACCTAGTTTTCATAGGGTTCCCCCCAGGAGTTTTTTGTAATTACATATCTAACCTTAAAATTTAGGGTAGTTTTATCATGGGCAAAAAGAGATAAAAATTTATGTACTCAAATTTCGCTCTAAATATTTTGATTAAAATTGTATCCAAGCACTGTTCAACTTTACAAACAAAACCGAAAATTCTAATTTTCCGATGAGAATTACTTTGACACTTATAAATAAGCAGAAATTTCAAATATTACCATAAATATTTCAGACTCGAAAAAAACTTATCATTGTAAGGTTATAGTACTATTCAAAATCAAAATCTTTTATTTGGGATAAATTTTTATAAATACAATGGTTCCTGTGATATAAGCATATATTTATTTATGGTGAGCTTTGACACTTGGAAACGGTTTGTTATGCATTTTGGTGGACCAAGATGTACCTATTTTCTCAATGTTTCCGTAACAATGAATATTATTTCATTTATAATCTTTGGTGGAGTGTTTCAGTAACAATTTATTTAATTTCTTTTACAAATTTTACTAGTTTATTTATTTTAGGGTAAAAGGGAGAGAAAATTTGTGCGGTGAATCCTACCTTTTATTTTATTAGGTGAATTCATTTAAATACTGATATAACTCTTAATTATTAACTCGTCTAAGATTTTCAATTTCTTAATTGTTGTTGATTTTAAGTTTATTAGGTTATACATATTTTAACTATTAATTTTTGTTATCCCCGTATTGGTGGGCTAATGGGCCAAGTCGTCACTCTGTCAATATAATACAATGCTTGTTAGTGGGTAGATAGGAGTTCGTATCCCTGTATTGACGGTGTTTTTTTTAATGTTTTATTTCCTTTCTTCTCTACAAGAATATGAGTACATTTAAACTCAATTCTACCTTCCTCGTCCCTGTCCTATCGGTGAAAATAAACTGTTAGCCCGGATGGGAAGTTTGATGTGGGACAGAAATGTATATTTATTTTGAGTGTATTGTTTTTAATACAATATCATACAAGTTAAGTCTTCAGTGCATGGAAACGAGCTTTTAGTGAACTCCGAAACACACTTGAAAATTTACCATTTTAAAACCATCGTACAACCCGCTTAGGTGACCGCGGGGTCTAAGGCGCAATAGACTAGACTGCCGATGACGGGGAGATCGGGTTTCGAGTCCAGATTGGGTGTACATGTATTTTCACTCTTTCTCCAATTAATTGCGGGTCACATTTTCTCTCAATTAAACTTTCTTCATCCCTATCACACTATCGTAATTAGTACATAGGCGTATAGACTGAACGGGTAGTAAGACACGGTAGTTTAAAAAATATTATTATTTTAAATGGTACTCTCAACATAGCGTTTTTAACGTTTTCATTTCAAAAATAGGAATAAGGTGGCTATTTTTTATAGTAAGTGCATCAGCCTAAGTGGTAAAATAACATGAGTAAATTTCAGTGATAAGATACAGATGATAGATCACTTCTCTAGGGCGTCTGACCATGATTTGAACTCTACCCCCTCCGCCCCCTCCCCGTAGACCTCCTAACCCTTCTAATTAGACAATCTACATCGCTGATCGCATGATTTAACGCGTCACGCTCGCGGGGTGAACTGGATTTTCGATAACTCAGATATTGGGGTTCGAGTCCCGGTCCTGTGTTATTTAGTTTACCACTCTTCCTCCTCATTAATGTGGATACACTTCCTATAAATATAACTTTACTCTTCCATAAAACCATTAGCCTATATAGTATCCAAAGCGTATAGTTCAAACGCGTAATAAGACTCGTCGATAAATAAATATTTAAAAAAATTTCACAGAGGTTGCCCACTATCGGTAATTTGTGACGTATTTGCCCCTCAGGGTGACTGTCGCTCGCCCAGCGACTACTTGGTTAATCACGTGTTTATATTGTGTCACTCACACAGGGTAGCAATCACCGGTCGTTTTCCCAAGTGATACCAACCCCCCCAAGCCACATGTTGACTTTTGTTCATAATACGGAAGGCTATCTGTTGCTATTTGTTTATCTGGTTATCTCTTGGTCGTTTATTTGTTTGTTTTCGTCTGTGGTTCAATCCCCAGCGTTTTCAGACTACCTGTGAAGCAGTGGGTCTGAAACGGGGTCAACTCAGCCTCGTGAGAACAAATGAGGAAATACTTGAGTGGAAAAGAAGCGGTTACGGTCTAAAAAACTGAGATTGACGGCCGTAGGGTTCACTATGCTGACCACATTAAGTTGGCACTAGCTTCACCAACAGATGGTGGCCGTTTGGTTGGTTTGATACAATTGTGGACTGAGAGGTGTTTTTTTAAGTCAAATCTTATGCAGTTGTTATAGAAGAAAATATTTTACCAACCGCTCATTAATATACGGATGATTAAAGAATAACCGCAGTCTATTCTTGTGATTTTCCTCCATCTTGTCATTTTTTTTATAAAGAGTCCCAGAAAAAATAACTTCTTCCTACGAATCCATCACAACTGATCTTTTTTTCGTGTAATCTGATTGGGTTGCTACTGATTTTTCCAAGCAATAGAAGTTGCCGGTGGTTGCCTACTAATTCAACTGAGTGAAACTCGGCCGGATAATGTTGCCGGGTGGTGGTTGCCCAGAGTTAAACGGCTCTTTTTAAGTACAAAATAAAATGTGTTTGTATGAGTTTTATCCTGGATGGTAGACTACAGTAAACAGTTCATTGCATGGTGGTGGTGTAACTGCGAAGTAAAATGAGGGCAAGTACGTTTTTCAGGTTTTAGTAATTTCAAATAATAAAATAAAATGTCCTCTTTTGTGGTTTGGCAATGAGACATTCTGAGCTTTTAATGTGTTGTCAGATTAAGTGATAAAGTGACAGTATCCTACCTGAAATGGGTTCATGGCTGATGGACAAAGATTTCAATTTAGTCTCTTATCTGTTTTCCCGGTTACACTGAGTTTGAATTTCCAGTTGTACTGAAAGAAGGGTGTTCACCTAAACGGTTTCTCACTATTCAGCCATGCAAATGAAGGTACATATCTTATTACTTTATAACATAACCTACTCATCTTCAAGCAAATACTGTATAAATGTGGCTGACCTGGTGGTCTAGGTATGAGGTGTCAGTCAGACTACTGTGCTGGGGGTCCGGGGTTCAATCCTCGGTGATGGCACAGATTTATCTGATTGCCAAACCCTCCCTTCACCTCTAACAAGACGTGTATTAATCACAACTTGTAAATGTGGAATTTCAGGCCTCCACCGTGGTTCGGATCCCACGTTTAACTCTAAGTCCTCAATTTAATCTCGCAATCACCCTACCATTACACATTAGCATGAGTATAACTCGAACGGGTAGTAAGGCACGATGCGAATAGTAATAAATGTATAAATGCAAATATCCTTGAAGATAGTAAGACATGGAACACGTGGATAAATATTGTATCCTAATTAATATATTTTATATTTGTAAGCACCACGCCTTACCACCCGTTTATGAAATAGACATGTTTATTAGTTACGCTAATGCTCTAGGGATTAGGAAGGATAAATTTAAGAAAATTTTACCCCCCTCCTTGCGTGGAGTGAGAGTGGGAAACCATTATGAAAAATTATCCTTAGTAAACCCAACCTCATTCCCACTGTCATCGGAAGTCTAGTATATTGCGAGAGTGACGCCTTAGAGACCATAATTGGATCCTAATACACTTGTAAATGTTACTTTTTTTGTGAGGAAGACTGTACATGTAGCCTTTTCCTGCCCCGTCCCTCGCCCCCATCACGCCCACCCTATTACAAGAACCTATACACTTCAAGGAGAGGGAGTATTACTAGGTCTCTACAGTTTTATAAAGCTGATTAGCTACTTGGATGGTATGGAAGTTATCCGTATTTCTGGGTGCAGAGGGTCAAAAGCCATGAAAAATGGCCCCAAATATAATTTATCTCATTTTACCAGGAAAAGAAGAGGTTTTATTGGATATTTTTTTCCAAACTGTTTTTGTCAGAGTTTTCTATACATTTTGGAGCAAGTGTGAGCCAATTTGCGCAGTAGCTTACCTAAAAGCCATGTGTAAATCTGGTTTTGTAAAGAAATGGGATTAAAATAAGTCGATAGTCAGTAAAACGTTAAGTAATATTCATAGCTTGTACAATTTTATTGTAATACTAAACTGGTTGTAAAAAATGTTAAATGCTTCGGTTGCCCCGTGGTCTAACGCGCTACTCTTGTGTTGGACTAAACTACCTAAGATGGGATGGTCAGGTTTTGATCCCAGTCGAGTTCACTGAGGATGGTTTTCCTTCATGGTTTTCCACTCTCAATTCTGCAAATATGGGTACACTTCCTCTAGATTAAATATTTTTAATCTCTATCACACTAGGGTGATTAGTGCAGAGGCGTACAACCCTAACAGTTAGTAAGACTTGGTGCTAAAAATTATATATATATATATATATATATATATATACATGGAAGTATATTTCTAAAATCTTGGTAAAGTTTAGTCGATAATTTTACTGCTCCGTGGATTCAAAGTTTGATCCCCAGGGAAAGTCAAAAATGTTTAATCATTAAGGCATTTGATTTAGTTTATTTCCAAAGAGTGGTAAATAAACGCATAGGGGAGTGGCGGTTGTGTTTGGTACAGAACCAAGTAAGATTATACTTGTTTTCCCTTATAATATTTCTGTACATGCTTTGCGTCTTACTACCCATCCGGGCTATCCATATATTTACAAAAATGGGGTATGAAGAGAAAGGTCGAGCTTAATTGTATTTAAATAAAGTGTACCCGCATTTTGGTGAAGGAGGAGGGATAAACTATTTAGGAAAATAACCTCATGGTGTACACTGCCGGGATTCACACCCGATCTTCCCGTCACTAACAAAAAAATACACAAGACCGCTACCTTATTTTACGAGGCCAAAAATATGTGACTCCTAAAAAATAAAAGTATTGACATTTTTGAAAACGCTAAACTAAGCAAAAATTAATTTGAATGAAATGTAAAATAATATACACATAATCGTGTGCAGGGAAATTGACAACTTTTCCATATTATTATGTTTGCATTAATACATTTAAAAATACAGGATGGGGAAAAAAGTGTTCATACACATAATCTCACTATATTTTTACTATTTTTACTAATAAATGGTTCAAATTGAACTAAAAATAACAAAAGTATATTGACAATTTTCTACACACCCATGAATTATTATTAATTTCCAAACAATGTCCTTAATGAGGCCACCATTATATGCAAAAGATATTTTACGAATTTCTCAAAACTTGACATGACTTTGTACAATGTTTCTTGTTGAATTTCTTCAATTTACACTAAAATTCTTTATTTAAGGTACTAAATTGTTGTTGGATGAGTTGCGTAAACATGACTCCCTAACATGCCTCACAAAAAAAAAGTCCGGACCTTGTAAGTGTGGTGAGCGTGGTGGCCACGCGATGTCCTCAAATCTTGAAACTAGGGGCTCAGGAGACATTTTGCGAAACACCTCCGTTGATGATCGGGTAGTGTAGGTCTTTGATTGATCATGCTGGAACCACAGGCGGCTGATATCCATGCTTTTACGTTGCAGTTTCGGGTTCCGGGGCCACTACGCTCACCGGAGTTAACATCTCCGGACTTCTTTTTTATTGTAAGGCATGTTAGGGAGTCATATTTGCGTGACTCACCCCAAAACAATTCATTAGCTTAGAAAAATAATTGTAGTGTAAATTGAAGCAATTAAAAAAAACTGCACAAAGAAAGCCATGTCAAATTTTTACGAGTGTATACAAATATGTATTGCATATAATGGTGGCCATTTAGAGACATTGTTTTAAAAATATAATAATTTAAAGGTATATAACTATTTATCAATCTTTGTTAATTTAAGTTTTATTTGAAGTATTTAGCAGCTAAAATAGTAAATATATAGTGTTAGTATGTGTGACAATACTTTATGCCTCACCCTATATATGTATATGTAATAAACACAAAGTGGGTTTTAAGAATAAGAATTACAAACTAGCTTAAACCAGGACAGTAACATCTAAGAATCATAATGCAGCCTCTGCACCAGTAGTTTTTAATATCTGGTTAACAGGACCTACCCATTTACACGTACTAAATTATATATTCATGACCTAAAATAGAACCAGATTCCTAGGGTTGTATTTTTTTGAACACCCTCACTACTAATCACCATTCCACAGGGACGAGCAGTTATCCTATTACCTGCTCTACTAATCAATGAGTTTGGTCAGAACAGCATTTATGTATTTAGTCGTCCCTTAGCAATTTATTCGCACTCTCCCTTTCCATTTCACACCCCCGACCCCCCTTACCTGTCACCCGTTTACCCAGGATACAAGTAAAAAGTTAAAAGTTAAAACATAAATTATATTAGAATTTTACTCACGTCGTGTCCCAATTAAAATTATAATTCGGACAATAACCCATTTCGGTAGCTTAATAGTCTAAGCCCTAAGGCGTTACCCTTGTGAGACCAGGGTTCAAATCCCGGTTGGATATAATGAGGTATTTTATTACTAGCTTGTTTTGCAGTCGCTGATACACTTCCCCTAAATTTAATCTTACCCATACCCACTTAGGTGGATGTATGGTCTAAGGCGTCACTCTCGCAATAGATTAGACTGTCAATGACAGGGAATATCAAGGTCAAATCCAGGTAAGGTGTACTAAGGGTGGTTTTTTCCTTAATTATTTTACACTTTCCCTTTGCATTTCCTCTAAATTCAACATTCATCATCCCTAATACATTAACGTGATTAATGCTTAAACGTGTAGCTCGAACAGGTAGTAGGATGAAATGCAATGCTTAAAAAAAGTTTCTAGCACTGCGGAAGGTATTCTGCTGTCTGTTACTCTTAGTTTTCCTTCTTTTTAAATGTTAGTGCTAAATATTTATAATAGTTATCATGTGGTCAAAGGCATCAAGGTCACCATATACTTGATTACCGATTACGGGAAGTCAAGGCTCGAATCTCGTACGTGTGCACTAGAGGTGGATTTCCACATAGTATGTATTACTCTACCTTGGTGACCTGGCGGTCTAGGGGTAAGGTGTCAGACTTCTATGCTGGCGGCCGGGGTTCAATCCTTGATCCCGGCACAGATTTATCTGATTACCAAACCCTTCCTTCACCTTTGACAATACATCTTGTGAATGTGAGGAATGCCAGGCCTCCACCGTGGTTCGGATTGCACGTTAAACTGTAGGTCCTTCATTTCATCTCACAATCACCCTACCATTACACATTAGTGTAAGTGCGTATAACCTGAACGGGTAGTAGGACGCGGTGCTAATAATAATAATAATAATAATAATAATAATTTACCTTTGCATTAGTTACACCATTATAGTTACTTAGAAATTAATAATTTATTTTTAAAAAATTAGAGATATGTCTCTGATTAGAGGAATCAAGTACAAGCTTAAGAGATCAGTGTTAATTTGTATGGGACCAATTATGATTTTTTAAACTGTCTGTCAACCCTTAACTCAGCCATTCCAACTCCCGGTGGTGCGTTTGGTTTCTTAGTGTTGAGTCGTATAAATCACTGTAATTCTAGTTGGCCATACAGAAGGGTGTCTTAATGAAGGGTGGTGTTTTGGTATTAAGCTATAACACCCTTTAAATCATTGTTTATATTTTTTTTGTGTGTTATATTGTATGGGAGTTGAGAAATGTCAATGTTTTTGCAGTTTTTATAACAAAACATTTTTGGCTAAGATAAATCAAATATTACTCCAGTAGAAACACATAGAGATTAATTTTGTTCACACTGTGATATCAACAGTTGTTGAATAGCTGTCATGAGTATAGTGGTACTAGATTAACAACTTTTTAAATGTAGAGGAAAAATTGTTATTAAATTCCAGGACACCCTTAACAGATATTCAACAAACTGTTGATATCACCATGTTAAGAAAATAAAAACCTATATTTTTACTGAAGCAATATTTTAATTATTTTGAATAAAGAATATTTTTTATACAAAAACTGCAACAACACTGATCTTGTCTCGCATTCCCTACATCCCCACCTTAATATAACTGAGCGTGTGATATTAAGGTCAAAATGAGCTTGGAAAGCTAATTAGTTTATCTAATCGTCATATGACAACTCTAGAAACAGTTCAATTTTCATAGGTAGGGTCTTATTTAACAGCTATAAAAGTTACTAAATCTACTTTAATCCATCCATACGTAAAGGCATGTGATCTGTAGCTGTCACTTTTAACAGATATTATCAATGCCTATAAAATAAAACCAATAATAATAGTAAAATATTATCAGTGTTGGCCGCAAAAAAAAATGTATATTTTAACAAAAGCCTTTTCAATTAAATCTGGCCCACAGGTCTACTGGAGCTACATCTTCAATGCTTCATTAAAACGTTAAGTTTGAAATTTTCATTTAGTAACATTTTAAAATGAGATGGGTCAGATCCACTATTTTACAAACTCAAATATCCACTCTATCTTTAAATCTGAATATTGGAAAAAATTATGAACTTAAGAGGAAATATAAATATAATGGAATATTAGAAAATACAAATAGTAACTAAATTTTAACATTCTTTCTTATAATCCATAAATTATAACATTCATAAATTCAGTTAGTTATAACTAGTCTGGGACTTGGTTCTTAAGTTTGTACTATAATTATAATTGGTTCAGAGTCACTCATAGTTAGTATCAGAGCTTTAAAATAAATTTAAATTGAAAAATTGAAGAATAAAACAAAAATTGTTCAGAATTTGAGTCTTGATTCTGAGGTTTTTTCGAATCCTTGAACATCCTTAAGGATTCCAGGTATTCGAGGAATTCGACGGTCCCATCCTTGAATTTAAATATATTCAATAAAACCTAAAACAATAGGGGTTCTATATTAAGTTAATGTGTAGGGCATCTGCTACTCGTATATATACATATGAATTGAACGTTGTATACACCGATGATGAAACCAAATGTTTGTTTAAAAACTATTCACTATGATACGTATCTCATGTTTTACCTCGCATTATCCTTTTTTTTTTTGATTGCAAGAGCCCTAGTAAAATGATCGTATGGCTCGATACTTTGAAGCGTGATAATTTAATAGATAACGTGATCGCATACAGGTAGATAATTTGCCTCGCGATAATTACTTTACCGATACTCCACATCAAAGAGAGAAGGGGCGTAAGAAGAGGGGAAACATACTATCGACTCCATCACAAAACGTTTTAATCAAATCAGACCATTTTCGATGGGAAGTGCAAAAGCGTTATCGATCGAGTGTGAATTTGGTTCGGTGCAAAAGGTAGAGAAATCACGGAACAAAAATGCTCAAGATGAAAGACTAAAGCTGGCAACTTTTTGTTGAAAAGTAACAGGGTTTGTTCTTCTCTCAACTTATTCTTACTACCCGTCTGAGCTAACGGCATTTAATTACGCTAAATAGGTGACTTGGCGGTCTATGGATAAGGTGTCAGACTTCTGTACTGGGGTCCGGGATTCAATCCTTGGTCCCAGCATAGATTTATCTGATTGCCAAACCCTTCCTTCACCTCTGACAAGACGTGCATTAATCACAAGTTGTGAATGTGGGGAATGCCAGGCCTCCACCGTGGTTCGGATCCCACGTTAAACTGTAGGTCCTTCATTTCATCTCACAATCACCCTACCATTACACATTAGCGTAAGTGCGTGTAACCCGAATGGGTAGTAAGACGCGGTGCTAATAATAATAAGTTAATAGACTAACCTTTTATAACTAGACAAGGCCCTTTTTATGTTAATTGGACCCTATTTGTGTATGAGAATATGTATTTAATAATATCAAATTATTTATTTTATATTTTAGTTAATATATAATTTGAATTTAAATCAGGTAAACTTCACTTAACCCACTATCTTACATTTAATTACCTAAATAATTGAATTTATCTTAATCGACATCCAATAACTTTTTTAAACATTTCTATATTGATTATAAAACCAAGTCAAATTTTATAGCTGCGCTCTATTTAGGAACTAAATTTTTATGGGAAACCTGAGGTTTAGCGTCGTAAAACGTGAAAGCCGTAAACTTTATTACAGAGGCAGGCGCCATTTGCTCTAATCGATTTTCACACTGGCGTCGTTCGTGAACTCCTGCCATCTACCGGGGCGTCGCTGAACTAGATCTTGTAGAAGCCGGCCTCGGTGATCTTGTTAATAAACTATTAAAGTTTTTCCTCTAAAGTTATATTAATCTTAAAACACAGTTCTGAATACTAACTTTAACTACCAACTATATTATTTAACATGTTCGTGTGATTATTTTATATTTTGATCCAAAGTTATTATTAAATAATGTTAAGATTACTTTATATATTTAAATGACAAACTTTCAAAAATTGTATTGCTTTTGTCTTTAATTAAATGAAAATATATTTAAGCAATATGTAATTTTAAGGAATATTAGTAGATATTTGTTGCTACCATCACCTTTTTATCACTTTATATAAGGTTATGTACAAACATTGAGTTAAATTATAGAAATGTTATGTTGAAATATAAACTACAAGCTTTATTGCTCAAATGCATTAGTAAAATAAAGTATATATATATCCAAAGGTGCTACTAACAGAATGGAGTGTGATTAATCGGTAAATTCTTATTCCAATAAATTTGAACTTTATACATATACTTTGAGTCTTTAGTTTAAACTGTAGTACAATTGCATCTTAATGCTTGTGCATCTCCTCCACAGATGTGCAAGTTACACCAAATATTTTGATCGGAGTGCAAATAAAATTGAATTACCCTAGAAAATAAAACACTTTTGTGGTTTGTGAACAATTTGTAAAATCCAGATAATTAAAAAAAGTATATTCTATATTTAAATGTAATTATAGTATTTTAATATATAATGAAAGTTTAAATTGTGCATGGTCCTTTTTTATTAATACGCCTAAACAGTGTCGTGTCGTGTCGTGTCGTGTCGTGTCGTGGAGTGTGTCTAGTATAAACATAGCTTGTTTAAAACTGTAGGGCCTACCTATGAAATGTTCTCGGCCACTTGGTCCCCATTTAAACAATAACAAATAGGCTCTTCTTCACACACTTCCGTTAGGCATGTGTTTCCGTTTCGTTCTTTTTTTGTGTGTGTTTGTGTCAAGAATGAAAACATTTGACTGTGCCATTAGTATAATGTAATAAGTATTTATACTATCCATCAAAATATCTCCTGAACATCACATTACTTGACGTATGAATATATTAAAATTGTTTCAGTAAACTGTTGTGCATGTCAACATAATACCTACCTATAAAGATCTTAATGTATACCTTAATTTTCTCACTAAAATTTATTTGAATCTTCTTTTTTTTAATACAAACATATTTTATTTGGTCAACATTGATCATGTTTTCCTATTTTTTTGTTTTATTTTATCGGTATATTAGCTGAAGTACCCAACGTTGCTTGGGGTAACACTTTTATTTGCTTCGAACAGACAAACAAACTCTTAATTTCTTTTAATATAGATTTAATTTATATAAAAAGTGACAAATTCAAATCACAAACCTGGCGTATGAATACGTGAAATTAGATCTAGTATTTTATTCTGTTAAATATGGGTATTCGTAAGAAAATAAAGGTATATCTTCAATGTCATTAGCTACTAGGGATCGGTAGGGCAGCTTCAGGGAAATGTATCCACATTGGCGGCGAAGAAAGGGGATGGGGTTGGTAAAATCACAGTAATAGATACCTAGATTCAAACCATGACCATCTCATCACCGGCGATTCCAGTATATTGCGATCTTAATTCCTTATACCGTGAGACCACCAGTGTGGGTCACTTTATACGGAATGTACCGTAACATGTGGGGCCCACTTCAATGGTGGACAGGAGACACTAAAACAATGGGGGGGAAATGGTAAATAAATAAACATGTGTCCCATTTGACCTTTTTTCCTAGTTATAGTCGTATTTTCTCTAGTAACGTGGCGCTGCTTAGTATCGTAAAATGCTGCACTCCTAAACATAACAAAAGAGGTTTGTAATAACCAGAAATGACCCATATAACCAACCTACAGCCAATATGGGCGCTGAGGGAACTGCAGGACTTATAGAGAGCTTTATCTTCCCTCTTTCTCAGTTAACTGTTTCCAACTATCTGCACTTTCAGCCATGTTGGAAGGTGATGTGCTGGGGTAATAAGGAGCTACTGGCAACATCACGAACCAGCGTTGCATGTGTTTATATCCAAGCGAAGATTGACAATACAAAAACAGGAGAATTACAAAGCTCTTTCCCCAATATTTACCATGCAGTTACCTCATATATGATATCCAGTTAAGTCAACAGATGGAGAGATATAGAGTATGGTATTAAAACATTTTTACTGGAATCACTTGACTTTAACTTGGAAACGAGGTCAAATAGAACATATATTTATATGAACTTTTTTCTCTGCCAAATTATGTTTGTGTTATTAACATTATTAATATAATGAAATATGGTTGATTTAAATAACTAACACAAAAACATAATTTGGATATATTGTAAAAGTTACGGAAATAATATAAATACTCATATTTGCTTACTAGAATTCTGTAGAACATGTTTGGGGCATTGTCACCATGATTTGGTTGGGCTTTTCCACAGCATTGTCATTTGTGTGCTTGTGTGTATGTGTGTGTGTGTATGTATATATATTTATATTATAATTAAGATCATGCATAACTTTTGGGAATAGTGATTCACTGAATTTACTTAGAACCATAACTGGACATATATAAATATAATATATATTATATATATAATATTTTATTAATGATATTTTTTCGAGTTACTGCCTTTATTCAGTGGCGTATTTCAACGTTAAACGTTTCAATTTAAAATTATTAATATTTGTTGAAAGAACAAAATTGGAATAAAACCTATTCATTACGATTCTCGCCAATTTAAAAGGGTACTAAATCTACTTTAATAATTGAGAAAGGAATATAACGTGAACGTGTAGTAAGATGCGATGTTAAAAAATGATTGGGAAAACAACTAAATTAAGTCCTTCAATTAATGAGGTTCCATCTTCACGTAAATCAATGATTAGATCGAAGAATTATTTTAGTTTCAAAAATGTCAGTTTTTTTTAAATATAATCCATGGTTTCCGTCTTTGAAAGAGTAAGAGTGTTTTGTTAGTTAAAGAATGAGTGACATGAGAGATTAAAGTATTTTAAAGTTGAAAAATTATTTTAAAAAGTATCAAACTTTATGTGTAAATAAATATGTCTTACTAATTTTTATTCAATTTCCTGTGAAATGTAATATTCATGTCGTATTGTGAAAAAAATTCTTCGGTGGGTTAAAATGTACAGCACAATTTCCTTCGGATGGGAAGTAAACCAGTCGGTCCCATGTCGATTGTGTCATGTAAAAGAACCCTTGAAGGCATGTGAAAATACCCTTTTCAGCAAAACGTGTGGCCCTTTCAATCTAACTCATAGAAATTAACGTGTGCTGATATAATCATTCGGTTTAGAAAGTGAACTTTAAATGCCTCAAATAAATAAAATAAATAACAATACTGTATTTTATTTTTTAAATATACCGAATATATTATTTTATGTAAGCCATAGAGTATTTCCACTTAGTAAAATGGTAAGATAAAGTTATCTAATATTTGTACATGCAATCCATACCAGTAGATACAAAGACAAAGGCACGAGTCTCGTATTTTCTGGTTTACCATGAATTGGAGTTTGAGGATGAAATCTAAAATGGATGTACTAAAGTATTTTATCTTAATATAAGTTTATAGCATGTATATTTTTTAGCGTTGTGTCTTACTAACCATCCGGGTTATACGCCTATGTACTAATTACACTATAGGATTAGGGATTATGAAGGGCTAGTTGAGAGGAAGTGCACCAGAATTTGCGTGGAAGGAGAATGGAAAACCAGCCTGAGTACACCCGACCGGGATGAACCTTTATCTCCCCGTCTTCGGCAGTCTAGTCCAACATGAGAGTAGCGCGTTTGACCATGTGGCCACCGAAGCGAGTCCCATCTTTTATTAATACTCAGCTATAAATTATCTCTAAATAAACCTTTCCAATCTATAACCCATTAGTGTAAATATGCGGATATCTTGGACTGGTGGTAAGATGCAGAGAGTGGTGAAAAAATAAGGTTTCATAGACCTAATCTAAGGGTTAGAGGTTTTATGAACAGTTTAGAGGAAATACACTCAAAGTGTGGAGAGAGGATGAGAAATCAACAGTGATAAATATATTCTGGAAAGTAACCCTCTGTACACCTAGCCGAGGTTCGAACCGTTAATCGTATCTATTGTGAGTTGGACTTCTGAGATGGGTACGGGTACAGACTCCAGTAAATAGAGGGAGAGAGGGGTATAAAAGTTTTAATTTGGTGGGCTATTATTACCTCTTCAGATAGCAATAAAATTACAAAATTTGGAAATTTCTTATTGGGGTTCGGGAAATAGGTTAAGGGGTGAGGAGTAAAATCTTCTCGAAAATTTTACCTTTGTAAAGGCAGAAGATAATTGAATAAAGATAAATTAATACAAACACTAAATATTATCTATTAATATTGTGAATACATATCTAAAAATCGCTGGGTAAAGTGACGCCTATCTAGGAGTGACATAACAAATAAATTTAACAAATCTTAGCGACATAGCTTAAGGACTGCGATTCACTTTATTAAATCACTATGCTCAATATTTAATGTGTTTCTGTAACAAAATATATTATTACATTTATGGTGGGGTTTTTTCCAACTCGTTTCTTTAACAATGTATATATATATATATATATATATATATAATATACATTGTTGAAGAAACGATCGTGCTTAGGTAAAGATTACATTCTCAATAATTGATTGCATTCGTTCGTGCTCTCAGTTTAGGTACTAGATAATATTGTCTTTCAAAGATTTTTTTATTTTATTTATTATTTGCCATATTTGGTTTTTTATTGTTATAGCTATCTCAGGAATGTACATGGATAAACCATATATTTATCTAGACAGGCAATCATGTGAGATAGTTTATGATACTGGGTGATGGGCTCTTTATGCATCTTCTATGAGACATTACTATAATACTGTCCTGTCACAGGTCAACTCATGCATATTATTCATTTATAGATACAAACTAGTGGATCGTTGCAGTGATTTCGGCAGATTATTGAACTAGAATGTATTCTAAACTTTTTATTGGGAAAAATATCTCTAAAAAAAGCATTCACTCAACTTTCTAGCTAATAGCTTACTCGTCAAAGGATATAATCTTTACATAGATATTTTGGTATCTAATTTGAATCAAAGCGTTTATTTTCCCCCCTCGAACCACGATGATAACTTTAAAACGAACCTTCTTTCAACTCTCTATCTATTTGTGGCACCAAAACACTCAAGTAAAAATTAGTTATTACTTTTAACAAAAGACAAATATTCTCTTTATCCATATACAAACTAAATACAAATCATGGTTTCCATGGTGATGTAAACAAATAATGATTGTACAGATGGGCCCTTGTGTACACAAAATGAAAAGATGGAAAGTTCGCTAGGGAATTTGGGTTTTTGTTTTACGCTATCATTTTTACCGATATCCCAGGCCCATAAAGTTTAAAATGAGTGGACGTTTGTCAAAAGTGGTTCAACCATTTTCTCGCATTTTCACTTACCGGAAAAGGACTAATCAAATTATCAAATCTCTCTCTATATATAAATATATATATATATATATATATATTATACTACTATAAAGCAACATGGCTGACATTAATGTTTACCCACTTACAGATGAACTAGAAACTGAAATTTGGTAAACTTATAGCTTATAGCCTGTAACCGACGGGAAAATTGTAAAAAGTTAAAAATACTAATTTTTAATCACCGAAAAAAATCAAAATCTCGGAGCAACTTTAAAGTCGGTGCGGACCTTCCTTTCAAGGTCTCTTGTGGCTAAACGGTAAGACCTATAAAAAAAGCTCTGGAATTACATTAGTTTACATCCACTTGTAAAGAAAACTCACTGGGGTTCTGGGGCGGAGCCCCCAACGAGCAAAACGAGTATATATATAAGCGAAAGCCGTGACTGACTGACTGAATGACTGAATGACTGACTGACTCATTCATCACTAGTTCTCACAATTCCCACGGAGCTAAAGGGCTGAAATCTAGCACAGGTGTTCCTTATAAGTTAATTAGGAATAGTAAAGGTGTTTCAATCCGATGTTTTGTAATTAAGGGGGTGAAATCGGCGCAGCTACCCTAATCAACAATATTGCTTTATAAACTATTTTTAAGCGTTTAGAGGGTAATTATCTGATGAGTGTGCTCTAATAATGCCCTCGAAAAAATATAACAATTACTTTTAACCCCATAGATGCTTCTAAGGGGTGGGGAATAAATGAATACAGAAAATTAATTATAATATATAATTACGTTTTAATATGCATCTCCAAGAAACGCTAGAAGTTTGTAGTTTATATTTTGCTGAGTTTTGTCATGTTTGTAGTGTATTTGTTAGTGAGAAGGCCCAGCCCGGGATGGTGTAAGATGGTGGGGAGTGGTGTGAGTGGGGGAGACCTGTCCAGCTGCACTCAGCTGATAACTCCTCAGGCAGTAGGCAAAGGGGCCTGCCTAAAATAAAACTCCCATGAGAAACAATACAAGGTCACCTCCTCGCGGTGTTTCTCGGGTAGCGCTAAGAACCATGCCATTAAGTTACAAACAAAAATTCCTCATCTTCATCCAAAAATAAATAATAACAAAATATTTCATGCTAATAATGGGGATTCATCTAGCTATACATCATAAGAGCAGAAGTAAAAAATGCCAAGACAAAGAAGAGGAAGGATAAAAATCAACAATTGTGTATATATAAACAGATATCATTGATTTATTTCATATATATACCAATAATTGCCGTCATCTTTCTATTTGTCGCACCATACCAAAGAAAGAGTTGAGTTGGTATTATTTGTAACCAGAGAGAAATATTTTATCTACATATACTCATACACAAAGCAGAGTTTCTATGGTGACAAAAACAAAGAATAAAAGCTTAAAATTATCTGAGAGAGTCAGCTTTTTGTTGGAAACTACTATTTTTCCCGACATCCTAGATCCCTAACCTTTAAAATGAGAGATCTTTTGTCAAAATTTGTTCAACCATTTCCTAATAATTTTTATTGTTGCAAATGGGCTTACAAATTAGAGTGAGAAAGTTAGAAAGAGAGTTTAAGAGAGAGGGAGATAGAGAGAGAAAAAGTATTTGATAAAAGGAGTCTGAGAGAGTTAGTTTAAGATAGAGAGAGTGAGATTGAGATAGAGACAGTGAAAGTGATTTTGAGAGAGAATTTGAAATAGGAGTTTGAGAGAGTATCTGAGTGAGAGAGCGTTAAAGAGAGAGATTGTTTGAGAGAGAGAGAACGAGTTTGAGAGATAAAGAGCGTTTGGGTAAGAGAGAGATTAAGATATAGAGTATAATAAAGATAATGCAATAAATTGGTTGGTAGAGAGTGAATTTGTGGGTAGATATTGTGTGAGAAAGAGGGATAAAGTGTGTGTGAGAGAGAGAATGAGGGAATATTATATGAGAGAGAGTGTGTGTGTGTGTGTTTGTTTGAAGGGAGAGAGTGAAAGAGTGTGTGTGACACCACGAGAAAGGGTGTCAGATAGAAAGAGAGAATATGAAAATATATATGTGGTACACAAAACATTAATATTTTAAATATCATATCCTCAAAATTAAGTGGTAAAATGAAAAATAATAAGCTTAACTTATGCATTTGTATTGTGTTACTATTTACAAAAATGAACATCAAAACCCATTATTTGAAAAAAATGAACACCAAAACTCATACTTAAAGAGTTAAAATTGCTATTTTTAAACAGTATTTAAGATCATTTTATCGTTTTTGAGCTTATAATACATAACAAAAGATATTTAAACATAGCTTTTTCATTCGCGAAACTTAACGCAGAAAATATTTTCACTAATTTAACAATTTAGTATCAATCTTACACTGTCTCGTTAAAGTCCTCGTAACTTAACTGTTCGTAAAGTCTGATCGTTGGTTAAACTTGGCGTTGTGTTTTTCAATACTATTTGTATGTTCTCATCAAATTATGAACAGGCGCCTTTCATTAGTTCTTATCGTTAACACCGGAAAGATAAATTTGTTTTAAAGCTTTTTATTGGCTTAATTTTACCATCAAGAATATAAGCAAGTCATAACAACGTCTATGGAACTGTTATGAAAACAAAACAATCAAAGCTAATCCAATTTATTAAGCATGTTTTTAATCTATTTGTAATTTTTTATCGTATTTATTTGTCTGCTAAAACGTATGTTGAAATAATAAACAGGAAATTTCAATTTTAGCAAAGAAGGTGAAATTTTGCTAATTGTGTTAATGGATAAATACAAACAAATAATTTAAAATAAACAATTCTAATTGGTGTCCAATCACTTCAAGAATTTTTAAAACTTTATTTTTGTTCAAACGAAAACGTAAAATGATTCTTCCTCGTTCTAAAATCCTAGTAAATTATTTTGTTCAAAGTACTGTATTTCCTCGGTCTTTAAAATCTTGGGTTCCTTAGAACTTGTAACTCATTTTTAAAGTAATCATAATCAAACAATAAATCACCAATTTCTTAATACAAATAAATGTAACCTCACTTTAATGATAACAATTGTCTTGAAAACAATATGACGGAGTGTTTAACGTTGTTAATGTGGACGTTATGTTTACTAACCGGAAGGTAGACCTCGCGTTAACTTTACCAGCACTATTATGTTGACATTAGTGCTAATCAAACATTGTAAAATCAAAAGTAGTGGTTGTTATCACTTAACCTTATTTTAAGTTCTAACGTATAAAATAACGTGACATTGGGCCCTAACCTTTTAATTTTGTAATTATGCTCAATATTATTGATTTAAATGCGAATTAACGATAGCGACATTCCAATAAAAAATAAATGTTTCCCCAGTTTATGAATCTCAATTTAGATGCGCTATGACCAGCATCCAAAGAGAAAATTGTGATGTGTTTTGACCAACAAATAAAGATAGAGCTATTATGTTTTAGCCAAAGAGATATATTTTATTAAGAATTTACAGCCATGCAGCAAATAACGGTTTCCATGGTTTCCAAACAAAGAATGAAAAACTGAAATCTCTCTGTGAAAATCGGGTTTTGTGGAAAACTATTATTTTCCTGACATCCTAGACTCCAAACCGTTAAAATAAGTGGTCTTTTGTCAAAATCTGTTGTCATTTAATCGTAATTTTTACTAACGGAAACGGGCTTATCAAATTATATATTAGGAAGTATTTATTTATATAAATATGCATTTATCTAGATAAGCATACATATAAACCAACATTAACTTATACAAATGTACTATAATATTAGGTGACCTGGCGGTCTAGGGGTAAGGTGTCAGACTTCTATGCTGGCGGCCGGGGTTCAAACCTCGGTCCCGGCACAGATTTATCTGATTACCAAACCCTTCCTTCACCTCTGACAAGACATCTTGTGAATGTGGGGAATGCCAGGCCTCCACCGTGGTTCGGATTCCACGTTAAACTGTAGGTCCTCCATTTCATCTCACAATCACCCTACCATTACACATTAGCGTAAGTGCGTATAACCCAAACGGGTAGTAAGACGCGGTGCTAATAATAATACTATAATATTAACAAATATCTTGCCAAACAATTTTCTCTCAAATAGAAGTCATACAAGAATCAAAAGCTCATTAAAATCTTTAATAGTATTAAGTAACAAATCCCTTCCCTACACTTTGTATAAGTACAGTAAATCTTCGTTAATATTAACTTGGTTGCAGGTCATTCGGATTAAGCGATAAACGTAATTAGTAAAGCAAATGATAAATCTAATGGACAAAAAACATAAACACAAATAAATATAAAATCTTATAGAGGCATTGATGGTGAAAATAAATTAAGAAATATCATCGTAGAACCTATGTTTAAAAATAATTATAGGAAACAATAAACTTATTTATTGATATAATGCTCAAAAAGTTCCACTTGTTTTTAACGCAATCATGCATTTTTGAAAAAACTGTCAAGTTTTGTCTTAACATACCTCTGGTGGTGCTGTTCTAATTTAACTAGGCTTTCCCTCCCAGTTTGTAGGTATTCATAATAATCCTGAAACTTTTTATTTGTTGAAGAATCCACATAATTGGTTACTGCACCAATGCTATATTTTTCGGATCTAAGAAGTTTATTATTAATTGTAGTTTATTAGTTCATTATCTGATTAATCTTCCATAGCCGAATGATAATAACATCTGAAGCAATTTATTCTTCTATCATGAGCTGAAATTCAGGATCACCTTCATTCAGTTAAAGCCAAACTTGGAAATTTTCTTGTCTGGTCTCAGTTCTTCCAAATGTCATAAAGTCAGTCTGTAAGTCATCGCTCAAAGTCAATATCACTTTCAGTATTTTTCCAGAGTTTTTTTTTCGATCTATACACTAAAAGTTTCCTATTTTGTGCTCCTCTATGAATTGACTCAGTTGAATATAGCGGACCTTATTTTGTTTGATGATATTTTCCATCGTTCTTCTTCCTCTCGTGTCGTTTTAATTCAACCATTCTGTCTTACAATACTACCATCCTCTCATAAAGAAGCTTGCTCTTGACCTCTTGTAGGTTATAAAGATTCCTTGGTCCATGGACTGCATTAAGGCAGTGTCTAGATGCAAGGTAAAGTAATTTATTTTGCCAAACTCACTAGACATATCTTCGATTCGGATTAACTATAACAGGACTACTAAGGGTTTGCTGTATATTAAAAAGTAATAACGTGAGGAAATAGCAATGGTTTTTTGTAATAGAAAAACTTTTTTGGGGCCAAAATAAATAAAATATTGCTCCCATAGAAACATAGAGTTTAACTTTCTTCACAAGGTGATAATATCAACAGCTCTAGAATATCTATCCATGGTATCCTGGAATCTAATGACAACTTTTCCTTTTCATTTAAAATTTTTATCATCTAATGCCGATATACTCATGACAGATATTCAACAATTGTTGATTACACCATTTTGAAGAAAATAAAACTCTTGTTTCTACTGGTGCAATACTGGATTTATTTTGGTCAAAAAAATTTTTACCATAAAACCGCAAAAATATCGAACTTTTGTCGCGTTTCTTACAATCCCATCAATAAGTGCCACATTTATTAATTAAATAATAAAACCTTTATTTTTATTAAAAACCTTTGAATACTAATACTTAGTCAAATATAATATATAATGTTCCCAATCAATGCTATTGTTTAAGCTTAGAGTATTAGTTAAAATTTAAGCTAGTAGATTTAGGAATCAAATAGCCAAAGCTATTATTTATGCCTTTAGTGACGATTACTCCATCTAGATATATTCTGAAAATTGATAAATTTTACCTGGGCACGGGAATCGAACCTGGACCTTTGGATAAGTACGTCAATTCTCTACCCACTGACCTTCATAGACTCTGCCTTAAAATATTATTGAAAAATGATCCTGTGCACGGGACAATTCCTGGATAGCTCATTGGCGTACTTACTAAGCCAGAGGTCATGGGTTCAATTCCCTTATCCAGGTGTCATTTTCCAATTTTCAGAATAGTTGATTTAGATTTGCCTTAGTATATTTGACCAGGACACGAAAGACCAGGTTTCGATTCGTGTTCGGATGTACGGATGATTTTCCTTCCACAAAGTTATATCTTATCCTTTCTTCGTGCAAATTCCGGGGTATTTATTTAAAATTCACAATACTCTCCCTGTATTCTTGAACTAGTTGGTGAACTAAATCGGTCAAATGTACCCCTAGTACATGAAACTTATTAAATGTGTAATCTTTCATGTAATGCAACTGGACACCGGTACAAAATTATACATATCGATAATTTACATTCAAAGATAATCCCTTTGGGATAACAGTGCGTTTGACACACTACTTGTGTAAAAAAATAATCAAATTTGATCTAAAGAAAGTGGTGTGCTATATTTCCATTAAAAGCTCCACATATATTTACATAAAGAGATTTATGAATATATCCAATAAAGATTTAAAAAAAACCTTTACGAGTATCGGAAAATCTTAAAAGTAACCTTAATTATTCACATTTATTATCTAAATCTTATTCCTTTGATAAAAGGACGGCTATAATCAATTAATTCTTCAACAGTGTTTCCCTCTGGTCTTTTTTTTTCTCAATCCAGTATAATTTAGTGATTCACATTAAGAGCTCTAATCTGTTCTTGCCTTGCAGCTATTTTAGATAGAAGTTAATGCTATTGAAAACTTGAGCACGATAAAAAGTGAAATTTGGTGAGAAAGAGAGAAGTAAAGAGAATGAAGCTAAAGAAGGTGAGCACTCCGAACTGTAGTTAGTCAGTGACAAAGTTTCCAAAAAACTTTCTATTGTTTTCAAGTAGTTGAGCAGAGTGTTTTATTGAAGGGATGGAAGGGATCGGTTGATTGAATACGATGATCCGTGGATTCTATTTTTGATTTAAAAAAAAGTGTTTTGATAGATATCGTTTTGTAAAATAACTATTAAAAATAACCGTTTAATCAAATTTGAAAACTTATTTATCATTATTCATCATCAAAATACAATTGCAATAACATAAAGGACTCACTTCGGTGGCCGTATGGTCTAAGGCACTACTCTCGCCACAGACTCTACTTCCAATGGCGGGGAGAGCACAGTTCGGTTCCGGTCGGGTTTACTGAAGGTTTTTTTTCCTAAATGGTTTCCTATTCTTTCTTCACATAAATGCGGGTACACTTTAGGGTAATTGGTAGTCTATATAGGCGTATAATCCGAATGGGTATTAAGATGGGGTGCTAAAAACACACATATATATATATATATATATATATATATATATATATATCTTAAGTTTTTTAAATAATCAGGATAGATTTTGAATTCATTATAATTTTAAAATTCAATAATTTCGTTTGATAATCTAAAGTTTGTTCAGCGTAGGAATTATTTTCTGAAAGGCCTTCTTCCTTATCAGAAATCTATTATATAGTAGGATATTGGTAGGAATAAAGACCTTTCAGAGAGTAATTCCTACTGTGAATGGAGTATATTCCTCGTCGCATCTGAGCTATACATATTTTAATTGCGTTAATGGTTTAGGGATGAAGAAGGGGGAAATTAAAGGAAATGTACACACATTTATTTGTATGGAACAGTTGACCAGCGTTCAAATCCTGACCTTTCCGTTTCCGGCAAATCAGACTTGATAATTTTGATGAGTCCGGACGCCCCACCGATGTCAGTGTCCCTCTATCGTTTTCTGTAAATACAAGTTAGCTCTTACTAAAGTTGACATCACTGTAAATGAAATATTTTTCCTGTTGTTACGGCATGCAGTAAAAATTGATTCCAATGATTGACCTCGAATTGTACTACTTTTCTTAATGGGCCTACGAAGCTTAAAATTTTATTTTATACCAAGAGTGTGTGAAACTTCAAAATGTCAAAATCGAAAGTCAAATTTCGTTTGCTTTTATTTCGAAACCCACAGCAACCATTGAATTTTCGAAATACTTCGAAGGAAGACGCTATGATTGATTATGAACAGATTTGAAATATTTCACTAGATATAAAATATTTCGACATAATATAATCAATTTTATAATGGTTACCAAAACAATATTTTAACACCTACTTTTGATTAAGTGATAACGTAAGCATAGATAAGTTCATATATATGTTAGCGTAAACTAACATACTGTGCTTTGTGTTTTCTTAAAATCGTTTTATTAATTAATTTCACTTTATGAATAATTTAAAAATTCGAATAAGTGTTACCTGACAGCAAAAAACCGATATTAGACTTCGAGTTTGACTTTTAAAGCTTTTAAAGCTGTTTAAAGCTTTGTTTCGAATTCCCTTTACATTTTAAGGACGTTTTCTACCTGTGATATCATAGCAGGTCAAGATAATATTTCCCATTTTAATAAATTCACGTTTTATTCAGAGAGTTTTAAAGATAAAAAGTTGTAACAAAAACCATGTATCCTTAAATAGTCCTAAAAATATTCCCACATTGTCCCACAACCTTTATATCTATCTTGAAGATTTTTTGTAGAGGTATCTTGTTATAAATCATCTCCAACTTAGGTTATTTGGTTTAGTCACGTAAATGACCTGTAGGAGTCTGCCAGAATGTCAATTCAAAAGATCCGTAATAGAATATGTCTTCTTGAGTTAGAAACAAGAAAAAGTTAAAATTAAAAAGCATGTCAATGCTTTAAAGGCACAAATAATATAGTGACTGTGTAAACTCGTTGGAGGAATAGGGGAAGTGTTTTCAGTATATAAACAAGATTCCTCGCAGGGTGAACTGCTCATTTGTTTCTTTCTCTCTCTTTTTTTTTGTACATTGTTGTTTAGTTGTTTTAGTGCTTAAAATACTTAGGTGCGTCAAGTTAGCAATATATTTCACAAATAACTTCGAAATTTCCAAGTAGGAAAACTCATTAAAATGTATCTTAGCACACCTCTATTCTCAATGTACTAATGTCCCAAAAACCAACGAAAACGCATTGTTTAAAAAACGCTTTGTCCCGGCAAAGATTTATCTGATTACCAAACCCTTCCTTCACCTCTGACAAGACATCTTGTGAATGTGAGGAATGCCAGGCCTCCTCTCCACCGTGGTTCGGATTCCACGTTAAACTGTAGGTCCTCCATTTCATCTCGCAATCATCCTACCATTACACATTAGCGTAAGTGGGTATAAACCGAATAGGTAGTAAGACGCGGTGCTAATAATAATAATAATAATAATAATAATAATTTAAAAAACGCATTTTAACATATGTTTGAAGCCTATTCCTTTTGATTTACGCAATTGAAATATCCTACCAATTGTGTAAGCTTTAGACACAATCCTCCAAATACATCTTTCAAATATATAATTTGATGCTCATTAAGTTAAATTTTATTGGTTCAAATCCATAGCTAAAGATTTTTTAACCATTCACTTTCAAATAAGAAGATCCTTTTATGATGAAATAAATAAAGACAACACCTTTTTTGCTTAATATACTCCAAATTAAAGTCTTAAATTTAAAATATTATTTATTACAAATATTGTAAGCCAAGTAATGTGCGCTCTCACTAACGCTTCTTCAAAAAAAAAAGCGTCATTATAGTAAAATATTGTTAAGTAATGTAGATTTTGTCCAAATTTTCAAACCAGTCTTAATATGTTTAATTTGTATAGTCAGACCACCATAGGAAGAACTTTTGTGAAAATATCAAATATGATTGTATATAAGCAAACAATGATCAAAGTTCCTTACATCAGTCAAAATCAATATAATTTTTTTTAAGAACTTAATCCATAATTTGTGTATTTGTATTTCACCTCGTCTCACTACACATTCGGTTTGTATGCATATTTATATTAAGTCAACAACATAAAGGTTGTTTTTATGTGATTTATATCCATCCGGAACTATACATATACTCATCCCTTCATCTGGTTAGTATTACCTACACCATCTGGTATACATCCCATATCCTATGAGAATTCAGGAAGCGTGGTAGTTCCCCGTTGCTTTCCTAAACGAATTTCTATGAGTCAGCATGAAAGTGCCTACCAATGTTGTCGCCAAGGTGTTTTTACATGTATTCCAAGTTTCTTTTACATACCACAACAATATAGGACCGACGGCCTTACTTCCCCTCTACCCGCCTTGGTGGAGTAGTTGGCTAACGCGCTAGTCGTGTTGAGCTCGACTGCTGAGGACGGGGAGATCGAGGGTTCGAATCTCGGTCGGGTGAGCTGGGGGTGGTTTTTCCTAAATGGTTTTCCACTCTCCCTCCACGCAATTGCGGGTTCACTTCCTCTAATTCAACCTTCCCAATTCCTAATCCACTAGCGTAATTAGTACTTAAAGTGTATAGCCCGAATGGGTAGTAAGACGCGGTGCTAATATTATTATTATTACTTCCCCTCTGAAATAAGTTGTGCTACAGATTTTTATCGATCAAGAAAAATACTTAGGCCTCGGCTAATTTTGAACCCATGGACACCAGGTATTGAGGCGAGCACATTATCTCAAAACCACCGATGTCAAGATAAGCATGTTATATATATATATATATATATA
>CABFVX010000157.1:46331-81106 GCA_902151425.1 Timema shepardi | reverse complement strand
ATATATATATATATATATATATATATATAATAATTATGATAGTATTAATAATAATAATTCTTAGCACCACGTCCAACTACCCATTTGGTTTATACGCTTAAAAACTAATTACGCTAATGGGTTAAGAATTGTGAAGGTTAAATATAGAGGTAATGAACCCGCATTTGGTGGAGGGGGGTTGGAAAATTATTTAGGTAAAAACACCCTCATTTAACCCGAACGAGATTTAACTTCAATTTCCCCATCCTCGGCAGTTTAGCTCAAAACTAAACTAGCGCATTAGCTAACTTCGCCACCAAGGTGGGTAGTATTGATATTATAGTAGGAATTCGAAAGGTTAAATTTGTAGGTAATGTATCCGAATTTGTATTAATGGATGAAAACAACCCCTCACTACATTCTAACGGTATTCTAATCTCGATATCCAGTCAACGATTGTTCGTAATATCACGAGAGTAACGCCATAGACCATTGTACCACAGATGTGGGTTGCATAATTGTAAATGTAGCTTCTATTTAAACTTTCAGATAAGGTCCCACCCTACAGCGATCCACCTATATTTAACGTGCATGACTATTTGCAACGTTATCAACAGCGAAATGACGCCATAACAATCTGTCTCGTGTGAATACCTATCCAGCCTTATACAGAATGTTCCAGGGTTAAACAGTCAAACTTTGGGAAATTGTAGGAGGTCAAAAAACCAATTCAAAATATTATTTGGTGATTAACTCGTTTTCTCTTACTTTTCGAGTAAGCAATAGAAACTAAATAAAAAAAACTTTTTTCTGCATAAAGAGTGAAATAACACAAAAAATATTAAGTTTACCAATAAACACTTTTTTTATAAAAGTTATGTAAATTTAAATTTTAAATGTGATTACCTCTTAATTGTTCCGATATTTTGCTTAGTTTGGGAGAAATCAGGTATGAGATATGCTAAATTCATCTAAAAATCATTTTATTATTTGTCTAAAAAAAATAAAAATATCAAGTTAAAAATTTGCGATGCTTGTATCATTTTGAAAAAAATAATAATAAAGGTATACATTTATTTAATACTTATAGTTTGATTTTAATCTCTTTTCGAAAATGAAACGAAAAAGATCTAATTTTCATAAGGCATTTTGAGGTAGTTTTTTGATCTCCTGCCACTTCCCAAAGTGTGCTTGTTTAATCCGGAACACCCTCTATCACTAACTGTGGTAGATGGATCGTTCCTACGAACAGCATGTTTTCATGTCGGTCGGTACATACATTCGAGGGTCATTACAGCTTATCTTGGCGGTACTTAGTCGTTAATTAGTATTCCTGCCACGTCACACTGTGCCCTGAGGGGCTTCTTGAGGGGGCGTACCCGATAGACGTAGAGATATATCATCACGATCTGCGCACGCGCATCGCACACAATTAACCTCCTCTCTTACTCTCTCCTTCCCCCTTCTCATCCGCGGCACTTCACAAAGATACATGAGAATGATTAGAGAAAGCTTTGTTGTTACTAACTCTGATTTTACTTCCCTTTCTTTTCCGCACCCCTGCTTTGTGTCTTTATCTTTATACTTTGGTTATGTTTTCCCTACATCATTAATTTATTTTTATTACTAGATCCAACGAAACTTGTTCAGTTAGGGATTTCGAGATTATCTCAATCTTAATTATTATTTTTTTACGTATCTAAAAAGAATTAAATTAACTATAATCACTTTTGCGCGGTGTTAAAAATTAATAAATTTGTGTAAAGAGATTAATCGTATTACTTTGAACTGAAACTGCAACTCTTGAATAAAAGCATTATTCATATCGGTGGACACGTGGACTAAATGTGAGGCTCATCTAGTTTGGTGTGCTGGTGGTGGATAGGTTGGGGCTTTAATCCTGGTCAATTTTACTGTGGTTGGTTTTTCAATAACTGTTTTCCATTCGCCCTCAAACTCGGGTATATTTCCTAATACTTAAACACATTAGAATAAATAATATGTTTATATACATAATAGGTAGTGAGACGAGGTGAGAAAAAAAATTACGAAATGTAATTATTTGATAAGTAGTTCATTTATTGTTTGTAGCAATCATTTACCTCTACCATTGCCATGTCGTTGAGTTCTGAAAGGGAAAGCAAAGCTTGTCTAAGCTGTCATCAACCACTTGGCCCTCATTTAACCAATCACATAAAATATCCCCTGCTCTACATACCTCCCATTAGAATATAACTGATCAATGAGTGTTCTACAGAGTGATGAGAAAAGGTCACAGGTTCCGTTGTGTACGGTACAGTTCAGTTTGGTTTTGTTATCCCTATTCTGGCTATTCGTTAATTCACACCACACCTAAATAGATCCCTACAGCGATTTCATTAATAGCGAAGAAATTATAGGGCTAAGAAAAGATGTTGTGTATATTGTTTAGTATTTAGCTTTGAATTATTATTATTTGGTCACCACGTTTGAGTTGTACACATATGAACTCACTAATGTGTTAGGGATGAGGGAAGTTAAATTTATAGGAAATGTACCCATATTTTATTGGAGCCAAAGTGGAAAACAATTTAGGGTAAAATTCTTTCTATACACTTGACCAGGATTCTAACCTTTATATCCACATACTTGGTAGTACAGTATATTACAAAAGTGATGCCTTAGGCTTTTCAATCACCTTAGCGGTTTTATATTAATTTATATGAAATAATAATTATTTAAAAAAAGTGTTGATGGTGCATTTATGAATTAAAAAAGTTTATTGCTCCAAAGTATTACAGCTCTTACATTTTATTGAATCATCTCTAATTTGTAAATAACCCCGCTACATTATATGCCGTCCTATTAATTTATAATTAATCTGCCCCGTGATGTAGTAGTCAGTGCACTTGACTACGAGCCTAGGGGTCCCGGGTTTGATACCCGGCTGGCGCCTAGGATATTTTTCCCTAAAGGTGAATTACCCCAACGGTCATCAAGGTTTGGTTAACTGAGCTTAAGTTGAGTGTAAGTGTTTCCACTGGTTCCACACCCTCATACTCAGTATCACCCTCACCTCATCTCATCGGGACATTGCAAGAGAGTCCATGGAAAGAAGGCATGGTTAGTATATCCGGGCATCCCCTGGGCAACGGTATATTATTACTGGCTAATTTTTCCACAAACTGGGCTATGATTGATATATTTCAGACACGCAATATTTATATATAATTTCCCGGCAAAGATTTATCTGATTACCAAACCCTTCTTTTACCTCTGACAAGACATCTTGTGAATGTGTGGAATGCCAGGCCTCCACTGTGGTTCGGATTTCACGTTAAACTGTAGGTCCTTCATTTCATCTCACAATCACCATACCATTACACATTAGCGTAAGTGCGTATAACCCGAACGGGTAGTAAGACGCGGTGTTTATGATAATATATATAATTTAAAATTGACAAATGTATATTTTGTTTTTACATTTTCTTACTACTAAAATATGTTTAATGTAATATTACATAAAACACTTAAATTGAATTCTCGCCCACACAAGTAATTCACCAATTCTTTCAAATAAATTTAAATTGTCGACATAATTTAAGAACGATAAGAATTTATAAGTAAAATAAGAAATTACTCCATTATATACTAGCTGCAAATATAATAAACTATCGTGGCAATACAAATATCTTACGGTCTCTTTTTAGAAGTGAGCTCGCTTTGCTCGTTGGGGGATCCACCTCCAAACCCCCAGTGAGTTTTCTTTGCAAGTGGGTGTAAACTAATGTAATTTCAGAGCCGTTTTTTGATAGGTATTACCGTTTAACCACAAGAGACCTCCAAATAAATGTCCGCACCTACTTTAAAGTTGCTCCGACGTTTAGAATATTTTTTTTAGGTTAAAAATTAAAAATTTGAGCTTTTTGAAATTTTACCGTTGGTTACAGGCTAGAAGCTATAAGTTTACCAGATTTCAAGTATCTAGCTCATCTAGAAGTGGGTAAACATTTTTGTCAATAAGTGAGTCAGCCATGTGACTTTATAGTAGTATAATGGCCAAACAAAGAATTTTTTTTAATATCAAAATGTATAGTAAAATGTCATTGTGCACATTATCCAAAAACAAAATATTTTGCAACACTATAGTTATTTAATTATTTTTTTATAAATAAAGTTTTTAAAATAAATACTAAATATTATATAGTAGTAATTTTAGGTAATTTTCTTTTTGTTTTTATCTCACAACCAATTTTGAATTTTTCCCATTTAAACAGATTGGCTTGAGTTTTTGGATTTATAATTGATTAAAGTGTTATATAATAAAAACAATCAAATAATTATCATGATAACCTGAAGTATGTTCAAAGGGCGTTATTTATTTATTTTTTATTTTTTTAAATCTTAAATGTATTTTTAAATGAAGTTTGAAAAAAATGTAAGGCCTTTTAAAATAATATTCACACTACAAAAAAGAAAAACCGACTAAATTAATTTGACGTGATTTAATTTTTTAATTAAAGATGTTATATCCTAAAACGTTCGTTATGTTCAAATCTGTTAAATGTAACAATAATCATGTTTATATGATGAAAAAAACAGATCTGGGTATACAAATAACATAAAAATATCTTGTTTTTCTTTTTTTACCTTCGTCAGTGCTCTGTGGTTCTAAACGTAATGAATGCCTTCGCAACCCCTATTACTCATCCCCTTGTTGTTTTGTGCCTAGCCCGTGGGGGCTACCGGAAGGGTTGGTGTTTTCGGGAAAGGGTTTGCAGGAAGCTGTATCTGAAGGAAATGAGAGGCCCTAAACCTACAAATCCTAGTATTTGTGTGTTTTTGTGACCGCGAAGCTTTTCATATCCACAAGTCGCATTATTTATAGCGCATTACACCTGTCTGACCGAACCCCATACATTATCTCGGTAAGGTAGCAACAGGGTTCAGGGGCTGTACTGTCACGTGTTGCTGAATCTGTCAAGTACACTCGGATCTGGTCGCATGGAGACCTTACTTGCAAGGCCGCAGCGATGGTGGACATGATGCCAGGATCCTAACCCAGGCTACCGTGCCGAGAAAGAGTCCCTAGATGTTTAGAAATCCCGGATTACTTATGAAGCGATTTAATAATTTTTTAATATTGTTTTCATGAAAACAAAATTGTTAAAGATCTGAACATTTAAAAAGTTTAAATTATTTTTTTTAATATGTGATAACTTATATTATTAACCCCTAAAAACCATCCCAAAATATATTAGAATTATTTTTATAAAATTATCAAAATATTACTTTATTTGATAAAGGAAGGCTATATCAAGGTTTCTAACCTTTTCCTTAAATATCAGAAGTAATAATTTTCGTCTCATAGTTGATTTTTTTTTTTTTAATCTAAATCTAAATTTTTTTAGCTCGTCAGAAATCAGCTGATGATTTTCGACTACATTTTGTTGCAAACGATATTCAAAAATATTAAACAACCTCCAAAATAATCCTAGGTTTCTAAACGTTGGTATCACGTCTCGGTGATTTACCATGTAGCACCCTTAAGGGGAGATGAAAAAGAACGTGAGTTTAGGTTCTAATTTTTTAATTTCCTATACACAAAAAAAAACCGGGGTCAAAATAATTATAATATTTCTTCAGTAGATACATTCACTTTCGTTATATACGAATAGTAATCCCAAAAATTCTTGAACAATTCTTAGATGTCATTTTACCAATATTTTTTCTCTTCTTTTAAAAATTGTCTGGACTAATGCCACTTTGATCATGACAGATATTCAAGAACCATTGATATTATGTATAGAACTAAATTAAACATATCTATTGAGGAAAGTTTCATACCTAGGATCTTGGAGTAAAGTTCCCTCCCCACGACCCAATGTTCGTGGGTTCAAACCCAGCCGAGGTCCATAGATTTTTATTGAGCAATAAAAATCCGTATCACAACTTTATTTTGAGTAATAAAAGTCAATCTGTTAGTACCATGTCGATTGTGGTGTGTAATAATACCTTTAT
This sequence comes from Timema shepardi, assembly GCA_902151425.1. Taxonomy (NCBI): domain Eukaryota; kingdom Metazoa; phylum Arthropoda; class Insecta; order Phasmatodea; family Timematidae; genus Timema; species Timema shepardi. The sequence continues at coordinate 75,127 of CABFVX010000157.1, read as the reverse complement.
GGCAATATTTTTCGGCTCTTTCTCGCTCAATCGTAGAAATCAAATGTGAAAAGAAACGGGAAACTACACCACTTTTAGGACTTCCTTATGACATGTGCTTTCTACCAGATGTTACGGGCAGCATTAACATGTCAAAGGGTTAAGTGCATGCCAATGTCCTGATGGATATAAATCACCTAAAAGCAGCCTTCGGGTTGATAACACAGCAATCATCATTACTGATTAAATATTTTAACTTTTTTAACCAAATAAAATTTATTTTATCTCAAAGAAATTTGCAAAAAAAATTGACCTTAGCTTGCGTTTCTTTGCACCCCACCTCCCACACCCTTAAAATTAAACCTTCCCATTTCTTTGTATCATATTGGAAAGCGTATTTCACTGACAATAAAACTGGAATAATTTTCATTTACCTCATAATGTGCACTAAATTGTCTATTTAAGTCGGGTGATTTGGAGCTAGCTAGATAGGAGTATAATCCTATTCGCTATTATCCCCATTATTTAGTATGTATAATAAGTAGATATTGGTGACCTGGTGGTCTAGGGGTAAGGTGTCAGACCTCTATGCTGGCGGCCGGGGTTCAATCCTTGGTCCCGGCACAGATTTATCTGATTACCAAACCCCTCCTTCACCTCTGACAAGACATCTTGTGAATGTGGGGAATGCCAGGCCTCCACCGTGGTTCGGATTCCACGTTAAACTGTAGGTCCTCCGTTTCACGTCACAATCACCCTACCATTACACATTAGTGTAAGTGCGTATAACCCGAACGGGTAGTAAGACGCGGTGTTAATAATAATAATAATAATAATAAAAGTAGATATTAAAAAATAAAATGTATCTATGTCAATTTATCATTTCAGGATGTTAGTAGGTACTACACCCAGTCCGATATCTTAGCTCAGTTGGTAGCGTGTCTGTCTACTAAGTAAAGGGGCCCGGGCTCGATTCCCGGCATGGTCATAAATGTATAATAGGTGAAATGCTGTTCACTCTTTCACAGTGATGAATTAATTCCTGGGTACTGGATGTTGTACCGGTCCTGGTCTTGAGCTAGATTATAAGCGACATGACGGAAGCTACAACAGGTTTAGCAAGCTGGTAGTAAAAAATATGAAGAAAGTACTGTCTTAGGCCACAGAGTGAGCATAGTAATGGATGTTAAAAGGTAGGTACTATACCTACCCAACCCAAACTGGCAAACATGTATATAAAGGTGTCAGTAGCGTTTGTCTGGTTTGCCAGTGACAAGAAGGTTAGGGTTTGATTCCCGTCCTAAAGTATTAAAATATTTTTCCTCCGTGGTTTTTCACCTTCTATCTTTCTATCTCAACGCAAAAAAGGGATAAATTTCCTCTCTATTATATTTTCCTGAGCTCTAACCTTTTTAGTGTAAATATGTATATTGCCCGAATGGGTAGAAAAAAATAATACTACATTTATATATGTTGACTGTACTAGGGGGGAAAAAGTTAGTCCTCCGGTGCGAGAACACTATGTCATTTTCGATTTGTCAGTAAAAGTATTAATAATGTATTAAACATACATTTTGGTGTCATACAAAGTTTTCTACACTGATATTTTAACATCGTGTAGGATGAATATTTACGTTTAGAGCGTGAAGTCGCATGGAAAAGAGAAAATAGCGAAATAAAAACGACGACGAAAGGGATTATAAAATAAAAAAAGATATTATTGGGATATAATCAGTAGTTTTTAAATTATTTATTTATTAAATAAAATCACAAATACATTATTTAAATAAAATGAATCTGAAAAATTAGTTTAAGGATGCTTTCGATCTAGATTTTTATTCGTATATGACATTTGTAAAATAGTTAACTCATGATCCGACACCTTAGCTCAGCTGATAGCATGTCTACTACTGATATAGGGATCCTGAATTCAATTCTTGGCATGATCAAAATATTTATTATTCGTGAAAAGTGGGTTTCACTTTAAAAGCTATAAATTAACGACCGAGGGCTGGATGTTGTATCCGCTATAAAATTAAGTTAACGTGTAAGTCGTGTGTTGAAATAATCAGTTGGTTAAGAAAGCGCAGGTTAAACACCTAAGATTAAAAAAATATTGTGAAAAAAAACCTTTAGTAAAATATTGAGTTGCATTCAAATATTTCTCAATCGATAAATCATTAAAGTACATAACACCTATTATGCAGCTACTTTTTATTAATGTTTTATTTTAAATAAACACATGAAGTAATTTATATTTACTTCTTATTATAGGCCTATTATTTAAAATATATGGTTTAAAGTACTCTCCTCGACAAAGGCCACAAACAAGGTATACACCAGACTCACATCCTCCAGGTTAAAATGGCTGTGCTCCGTGGGAGAGCTTGAGTCCTTCAACACGGGTATCGCTAGGTGCCATCAAGGGTAATTTTTTTTAAACACTAAATTTAAACATTATTTCATCAAAGAGAAGATACAAATAGCTTTCTTGAATATATCGACCGGCTTCCACCACGCTAGCTTCACATACTCCTACTTTTCAAAGAGCTTACTCAGACTGCACATTACAAACATGTTAAATTATTATTATTATTATTATTAGCACCGCGTCTTACTACCTGTTCGGGTTATACGCACTTACGCTAATGTGTAATGGTAGGGTGACTGTGAGATGAAATGGAGAACCTACAGTTTAGCGTGGAATCCGAACCATGGTGGAGGTCTGGCATTCCCCACATTCATAAGATGTCTTGTCAGAGGTGAAGGAAGGGTTTAGTAATTTAGATAAATCTGTGCCGGGACCGAGGATTTAACCCCGGCCGCCAGCACAGAAGTCTGACACCTTACCCCTAGACCGCCAGGTCACCAACATGTTAAAAGTGAATCGTTTAACAACTGCACATTTGGTAGTGCTCTTATCACTGAGCATTGACACTATCGAACCCCAGTGGCAATGAACCCAACCTGGCTCAAGGAACACAGGTAAACTTCCGTAAGGTTGAGGATCTGGTATATCCTTGTCTGTGACCATGGTTTAATACAAACGAAGCTTTGTGCGTCAATCGTAGACCAATAAATTCTGAAAGATATTGGTTTAAATCCTGGTTGAGATATAATGGAACTTTCACGTGACGATAATGCAGATGAGCGATTCTGAGTTTACTATAATGTCTCTACCAAACGTCAATATACTTTTTTTTTCACCGTGTCGTAGGATCGTGTGCAAGAACTTGACTAAATGGATGTTTAGTGAACACTAACGAGGGTCGCTTAATCGGTATAAATAGCTCGCTTGTGGGCTCACAGCTATGTACATATTGCTATTTATACATTTGAAAAAAAATCTCTTCCATTTAAACTATCAATTTTAGTTTCTTGATAAAATGCATGTATTTTAAAATACTATTTGAGGTGTACTTAAAAAAACTTATTCGTAGCTCATATGAGCAACACTGTTAGCCATAAATTGAGTGTTGGAGTAAGTTTTTTCACAATTAATTAACTATTGGACTATTAATTAAGAGCTACTTTAATTTGTAATAGTACCCAGGCACGAAAAATTACCCAAGTGTCAATTTTTTTGTTTATCTAAATTACTGGGTTTGTTGTAAAGTCCAGTGACAATTCAAAATTTGGTGATAGTTGTGTAAATATAGAGATTAAGATTTTTATCTATAGATCTCAACCACCTTCAATGGCACCAGGAAATTTAACGTAATAACATTCATACATTCGCTGATTGTAGTAAATTATGCAGGATGGAGTGGAAACAATTATACTATATATACTAAGGAAAGTTATGAAGAACGTGCTGAGGTTTGGCTGACGTCCACTGGAGTTCACCTGAGTGATGTTATCTTCAAAAAGGGTTAGCTTGATTTTATTTAGCTAGTGAATATTTACTTTTCAGCTAAAGTGTTAATTTTTAAGCTACTAGTCGTATTATTTTTTGGGCCCGATCCTGTATATTAATAGAACGAGGTTTAATATTTAATAATTTGGGTATTTTGTTATTTTTGTGTAAATTTAAATTTAGATAAATGTTTAGAGATATCTCACACATTGATGTGTAAGATTTTATCAATGTTTTTCTATGAAGTAAAACATTTTCAATTTATATTTAGTATTGGTCTATTTCTAAGCTACCCACATTAATTTTTTTTAGCGCCATCTCTTACTACCTGTTCGGGAACAATTCATATTTATTCAAACTTACTCATCCGTAACATATTAGCGTGATTAGCACGTAAGCGTTTAACTTTAATGGGTGGTAAGGCGTGGGTATTAAAAAAAAAGATTGTAACATGGTGCGAAATCAATAGACGTGCAAATGGGTCCGTATTTGGCGTTTACAGGTACAGCCTCACTGAGAATAACGCGCCGTGACGTGGTTTCACCAGGCAATAAGCGCAACATAATTGTATAACATCTAGTATTGGCATTCTCTGCAGGGGTTTAATGCCTTCCACTTTAGAACCATAACTGATGTATATAATAAATCATTTTGTTGTGGTTTTAAATGTAGGTTTATAACATAAAGTATAATCAAATTAATTTATTTTAATACATCCAACTAAACATTAATGCCAAACTCTTAGGCCAATAATAAAAATAGTAATAATGTTTAATAAGATGAATCCTAATGAATCTGGTATCATTAGGCCCGAGGCTTGAATTGAATTATCAAAATATTGTATTCTCTCTGGCTTTTTATCTCATAGATGGGGCTAAAATATTATATAAAATTTGATTAAAATAATATTTTAGTTTTTGGTATAAATTTTAATCTTTTCCGTCTTTAAGTACTAACACGTAGGTTTTCTTTGTACTGTACATCTTGATTGTAATTTAAAGGCATAATTTGTTAAATCCTAGCTAAAATCCTTTTATTCATTGAATTTTTTTTGTCAAAGTCATTAGTTAAAACAATGGCGTTTTTACGTACAACCTTTCCCTCCTGAAACTTCTAATCATATTTTTTTTTAAAAGCCATCAATTCTTGTAGTTATTAACCACGGAACTCTCCATTCAAGTGTTAAAATTGTAGTATTAAAAGTGCACTTGCCAATAAACCTATGTTATTATATTTAGATTTGATTTTTAAATAGGTTTTATAATGTTTATTACATTATTCTGTGTCAAAAACCAGTTGCCTCTCACGTTATATAGCAGATTTCAAAGCTATGCATTGTAAAGAATCAATCTCAAGTCAGATAAATACTGTATTTTAGTGGCAATCGACCACTTCAATAAATATTCATTGATTTATATATATTGTGTTCCCTATACGCGTATTTAAATCTAGGTACCTAAATAAATTAATAGGGCGTCGTGGAATAGCATTGAGAAGCGTTGCAGACATTTGGAAATCAAGGATTATTTATGGAAGTGGTTTGATATTTTTTAATATGGTTATCACAAAAATGTTGGCGAAAGGTTTGACCAATTTAAAATTGTATATTTGAGGTTTGAACAATATCACATTACCTTTAAATATGTTGTTGGGACCCTGTCAAAACATGACTTTATTTGATAGAGTAAATATATATCCAAGTTTATAATCATTTTATTTAATCTCAGAAGAACAACTTTTCGAGTAAATCGTCGTTGAACTTCATTTTTAACTTTCAAACTCAGGAATTAAACGTTATAAGTGATGAGAAACCTGTTGATAATTTTCGCCTCAGTTTTGTTGAAAACTATATTAAATAATATTGAACAACTTCATAAATAATACGGGATTACTTAACGTTTGTAACCCATATCAGTGTTCAACCATTAAGCACCCTTAACTTATAAGGCCAGACTCGGAGGAAATGGTCGGCTCAGAGGGACACTTGTACTTAAACAAATATGCATTATTAATTTTTTAGATGGCAACGTAAATAAATTAATGTATTCGACAAAAAATGGTACAGTGAGATTAATCCGTATTATTCATAGATTAGCATGAACCAGAATTTTGTTATTAGGAAGACTTGATTAAAAGTTGATAACCTGCGCTTAAGGTTCACTGTTCATAGAAGGAGTATGACAGCTAGAAAAATTACTAGATCTATTTTCACAAATTCATTCATAAATCACGATATCTGCAAATGTCACTTTTGATTTGTGCTATCTATCACTAACTTTAAAAATGACAATAATGATGTAATTAGTAAAATATTATTTGTATTGAAAGATAACAGATACACAAGAGAATTGAGCCCTGAACGTATGACTTACAATGATAATGTTCTTAACACTGAACTATCAAGGAGTAGTTTAATTTCCAGGGTCATTATTCACACATATTATGAGGTGGAGTCTGTGATGGACATGAAATAGTCAGCTACATAATATAATCTTACTTAATATCTATAATAGCTCGATTATTTAATCCATCAGTATAGTAAAATGCTACAAATGTTGACCACAGAAAAATATGTTTGAATTTTATAAAGTGCATCCATACATACATACATACATACATACATACATACATAATCACGCAGTTCTCTTATGAAGTAGGCAAGAAACTGTGCATATAACGCAAATAAATAATTCAGTTCTTAATCCTTTCTCACTAACTTTCTACACACTTCCTTATCCTTTCCTTCTCCCCTCGCTTCAACAACATCCATACACCGAATCGTACATTTTCTTTTATTCTTAAAACTCTCAATTTTTCTCTTTTTCAAACATTCTTCTACAACATTCAGCCATGTATTACATGACCTACCCCTTCGTTTTGATCCACACACTCTTCCGTCATATATTTGTTAAGTCACTCGATCCAAATTCATCCTCTCAACATGCTCAAACTCACGTAAGACGCTTCTTTCCCATTGACCGATTGGATTCCCTTTCAAACCGCAATCCTCCAGCACCCATTCATTACAGACTCGGTACGTACGAGTTTTTCCACATACATTTAAGATACCCTCCCTAAAAAAATTGGTCTATACTTTCAGTATTTATGAGGTAGATGAATCCTATTAATATTATTTATTTATTTATTTAGCACTGCGTCTTACTACTTGTTTGGATTATACGCTTATCTACTAATTACGCTAATGGTTTTAGGGATTAGGAAGGTTATAATTAGAGGAAGTGTACCCACATTTGCTTGGAAGGAGAGTGGAAAACCATTTTGAGAAAAACCTCAGTACACCCTATAGAAATTTGAGCTTCGACTTCCCCGTCATCGGTAGTCTAGTCTACTGCGAGAGTATCGAGTTAGATCACGTGGTCACCGAAGTATGCTACCCTATAGTTCATTCACTGTTTATAAATATACCAAACATATGTATTTTATTTTGCAGATGCTTAAAAATATCTTTCGTCGTCATAGGGTTGGTTACAAAGGAAATTCAAAAGCCAAAGTAACCAGTCGAATAGTGAGAGAGATATGTCTTACATCCTAATCTACCGTGAACCACAATTTGCCTGAACCTTGTTTTACAGCCTACCTTCCTTCTTTCCCCCCTTCCCTTCCTAAATCCTGTATAGTCCTCCTCGTCAAGAGAATAAAGTGTCGTCGGCCCCTTATCTGCCAGCCAGCAGCAGTCGTAGTCGGATAGCAATAACCCGTTCCATTAAGATTTGATTAGTCTTCTGCTCCAACCACAGTTACAGCTGCACTTTATGTTTTCAGATGCTCATAGTCTATTTGGGAAGTGTCTATTTTACATCCCCTGCCGTATTATACGGTCATTCGACAATAAACCTTTTATTATACTATTTTAACAAGTGTAAATAGTGATTCAATGATTTGAAATCATTACAGTTCATAAGATATAAGGGATGCGTCACACTTTTTATTTTATTATTTTGCATACCCTTGTTAATATTAGGTGCAAACAATGAGATATTTATAATAATATTATTGTTAATATCTCATATGAATGTATAGTTATATTAAATTTTAGTCACATACTTAACTTTACCTTAACAGTGTTACGTGAAACGTATAAACTAGCAAGATTGACCCCCTATAACTCGTGAACTATAATGATTTTGCTTGAAATTATACGCATTTTTTACCCGCCTCAGTGGCGTAGTTAGCTAACGCGCTAGTTTCGTGTTGAGCTAGACTGCTGAGGATGGGAGATCGAGGTTCCAATCTCGGTCGGGTGAACTGGGGTGGTTTTTCCTAAATGGTTTTCCACTTTCCCTCCACGCAAATGCGGGTTCACTTCCTCTAATTCACCCTTCCCAATTCCTAATCCATTATAGTAATTTGTACTTAAAGCGTATAGCCCGAACGGGTAGTAAGACGCGGTGATAAATAATAATATTATTATTATTATTATTATTACTATTATTATTATACACTTTTTAAAACTGTACGGTAAAATTTTATTGTTGAATGAACTTAAGGGGATTTTGAACATCCTCAATAGATAATCTTTTAATGTTTTTTTTAATCAAATATTAATTTGCAAACATATATGAATAGAATACTGATCCAGAAGCTGAATCTTTATTCTCAACGTAAAACGATGTTTGACATTTTGTTTTTATATATGTACACAAATGTTCTAAAACTTACTAAAGGGAAATAAGATCTCTCTCATATTTCTCTATTTTGCGTTTGTGTTTTTTTAAGTGTACAATTTTTATTTTGATAAGTAGATGAAATAATATATTAACTTGCATTATTCACCAATCACTTTAAGGGTACAAAGCTGAAGATAAATTATATCTGGGGGTTCGCGAATTAAAAAAATAGTTTTAATACCAATACCTAAGACTATTTGACCATCACCAAAGACTAAGAAACGAGTCTAATGAGGTTTTATTCTTTATTATCCTACGAGTGTAAAAAAACACTCTAAGATGAACGTTTAGTCTTAATTACAATTATTAATGGAGATAAGTTATGTACAATTAAAATTACAATTTATAATAGGTCAAGTGCTCTATTATCAATTTTTTTCTATCAATAACTTGAGATATATAATCTTAAGAAACAAGCTTAGTTTGGTTTTTAAAAAGAAATGTGTCCACATTTATTTAGAGAAAAGTTAGTAAACCACTCCCAGCTCACTCCGTTAGGGTTGATCACTTTAATCCTTCCACTGTGCTATCCATGTATAAAACCTTGGACAGGATTTATTTGGAAATAATATTTAAATTTAAAAGTGACATCTGTACACGGGAATTGAACTCAGGCATTTTAGCTTCACACGCCAGTGTTATGACTAATAAGCTATCCAAGAATCGTCACGTGTTCAGGGTTTCTCTTCACTCATATTTTAAGTCGGAGACGATGTGCACTTCCATCTAAAACTCTGCCTTAAAATCTGAGTGGAAAATGACCCTGATCACGGGACGATTCCTGGAGAGCCACGTGGTTAGAGCATTGGCGTACAAAGCCAAAGGTCCCGGGTTTACCCGTGTCCAAGTGTCATTTTTCAATTTTGAAAATATCACATTTAGATGCAGCTATAACCGTAATTAACAAATATAATGGATTAAGTATTTAATCCATTTATTTTAAAAGATAAGAATAAATTGATTCTTATAAAAATGCAAATTCTAACTTATAAAAAGCTGCCATTAAAAAAAATGGCGTATCAGAGGTAGTATAAGAACTCCTAAATACATAATTTGTATATTTTTATGTTTACTTTGCCTGTGGCTACGTTTAATTTATCACTTTATATTCAAAACTCTTTCGATAAATAGTAGCGTAAACAAATACAATTTTCGAATCAATTACTATAGTATTGTCGTTAATGCAATTACTAACTTTTTATTCGATTTTTTGAATATCAATAAAGTAATCATCTAAACTTATTATTTTATTATTACCTCAGTAATAATTTTAAAGATAAAAATTAAATTGTTTCATTCTTGTAATAATTATGAAATTATTGACGTATTAAAATGTGTTGAATATCAAGTTAACGAATGAATCTGTAAATTCCATGTTTCAAATAACTTTAATTATTTTTATGCTAGTGATTATAATAATAATGATAATAATAATAAAGGTATGAAGATAATGGATACAGGAGGAGGTGGTTACATAACTATGAGTTACTACCCTGTAATAATCACCAAATATTGCTAAGATAGTCAAATCTAGTAGATTACGGTGGAAAGTACATGCAACTTGAATGGAAGAAACCGGATGTAAACGTGATCAGGGTATTTTCTGGCAAACCCAATGTGAAGAGACTGGTGAGAATTCCTGGACACATGTCGGAGAAGAACATTAGACTGGTGACCTGGTGGTCTAGGGGCAAGGTGTCAGACTTCTTTGCTGGGGGTCCGGGTCTCAATCCTCGGTCCCGGATCAGATTTATCTGATTACCAAACCCTTCCTTCACCTCTGACAAGACATCTTGTGAATGTGGGGAATGCCAGGCCTCCACCGTGGTTCGGATCCCACGTTAAACTGTAGGTCCTCCATTTCATCTCACAATCACCCTACCATTACACATAAGCGTAAGTGTGTATAACCCGAACGGGTAGTAAGACGCAGTGCTAATAATAATAAATATTAGAATGGACTAAGAAATAGAGTGTAATGAGGTGGACTGGGTAGAACTATCTCGGGAAAGGGATAGGTGGTGTACTTTTGTAAGTGCACCAATGGATTTTAGAGTTCCTAATACCTTAGGGCTTAGAGTGCTAGTAATAATAAATTGTCTAATTTAGTGTATCGAAGCCAAAAAAATCATATCTACCACCCATCAACATATAAAAATAGTGTTCTGTCTACCGTTTACCAAAATTCTTACAAATTTATACCAATTAATTTATAGTATTTTTAGCTCATTTAGCTAACGGAAGCAATAATAATATTATGATTGTGATACTGACAGTTGATCATGTTGTTTTTTTATAAATATTTAGTTTTTTAACAGCGCGTTTTATTACCCGTTTGTGTTATATGCCTACATGCTAATTACTCCAATCTGCTATGCATAGATATTGCTGAATTTAGAAGAAGTTTACCAGCATTTGTCTGGAGGGAGAGGGGGAAACCATTTAGGGAAGACCCTCAGTACACCTGAATGGGATTGATTCCTGATCTCCCAGTCATTAGCAGTCGGGTCTATTTTAAGAGTGCTTCCTTAGATCTCAGTGATGGTTAAACCACGGCCCGTGGGGAAAATATGGCCCGCCAGTGTGTTCAATCTATTATCCCTATTGAGGTCCAACTACAAATACAGTATTATGTTAACGACGTGAAAATACGTTTAAGTTTAAAATAACTAACAAGAGAATAAAACTGTGTTCAAATAAAAACTATAATTTTTATAACATGTTAATCTAAGGCATCTATATTTAATTTACATTAGTTGTTTAATGTGTGAACGCTGTCATGTCAAAGTTCTAGATGTGATCATCTAAATTGGAGGGGATCTCTAAAATTTAGGTTTTGAGCTGTACTTTTGCAAAGAAATGACAAAAGTCTGAACTAGTGCCCAGATTTAAAGTGCATGTTAAATAAACATCACCAAAAAATAGATTATATACGGCTGCAATTTTCATTATTTGTCGTGATTTGGGTTGGGCAGATAATATCTTAATATCACTGAAATCTTAAGTTGTCCAACAATCAAGTAGAACATAATTTAAACAAATTGTACGACACAGTCGTATGAACCATTACGTATTAGTGAGTTATATCTTCGAACCAAATCTTCAAAAATAGTTTTTCAATAAACTACCCTTTAGTAAGTTGTGTTGTTAATCCCAATAAGCACAATACATGTAAAATGTTAAACAAAATTAATCGAACATTTTTTTTTTAAATATAAATTTTCAAAAGCTAGTTATTTGTAAACAATTCTCAAATTGTTTGTTTGTAAAATTAAAAATTAAATATTCTTATTCAGCATGAAAAACTATTTCCAAAGAAAGCTGGATTATACTCACGGCATGGACAAAAAAATCATTATTATTGAAATAATTGAGGTTTACATTTTCACAGTCAGTTTACATGTCATGTGATGATACGCTCTATAAAGTGCAAGTTAAATATATTAAACTAAATTATTTTATTTTAAATGTAATAAAATAAATAATTATCTATCTCAATAAAATTGACACAATTGTTTAATTGCTAAAGTTTTTATCTTCATTTTCACATTAGTCTAATTTAGAATGCAATCTACGTAATTCGACACAAATGCTACCTACGTAGCCAACTCGGATTAAAACTAATCTCGGTTGGAATTGAGTCTAACTTGGTTTGTTGAATCTCATTACGGCATTTCACCCCGTTCTTTCATCCGGAAACGCTAGTCAGACAAGTCTTTTCAATTTCCAGAGGATTGGCGCAGTTATGTACATTATTTGAACTCCTTTCAGCGTAATAAGTTTATAGCTCAAGGACTTAGGTTCATGCATGACCTCTTCCACTGAAATTGAGATTTGTTTCTATTTTACATATGGACTAATCCGTAACTCGTAATAATAAAATATAACACTAATACTCTTTGCATAAAGCTCTCTATCCCACCCATTATCATGATAATATTATGATTGGAATCAGAAATAATTTTTGGTATTTCTCATTTTTCTATTATTATTATTATTATTATTATTATTATTATTAGCACTGCGTCTTACTACCCGTTCGGGTTGTACGCACTTATGCTAATGTGTAATGAATGGTAGGGTTATTGTGAGATGAAATGGAGGACCTACAGTTTAACGTGGAATCCGAACCACGGTGGAGGCCTGGCATTCACCACATTCCCAAGATGGCTTGTCAGAGGTGAAGGAAGGGTTTGGTCAATAGACAAATCCGTGCCGAGACCAAGGATTGAACCCCGGACCCCAGCATAGAAGTCCAACACCTTACCCTTAGACCACCAGGTCACCACGTTTTTCTATTGAATGTTTAAGTTAATTTAGAGAGAATTAAATATATTTTAGTTTTTCTTATTGATGGGCTCCAATAAAAATTTGTACCAACATTATTTACTACACTCCTACCCATTATTTCAAGTAAATCCCTATTTGTATGCTTTCTTCCGCATTACTATTTAATTTTCAGTACCATTATTGTCTGATAACTACCGCGTCTTACTACCCGTTGAGGCTATACGTATGTGAACTAATTACGCTCATGTGATAATGATAAAAAGTGTTGAATTTAGAGGATATTTACTCGTATTTACATGGAGGGAGATTGTGAAACTGTCTTTATCCCATGTGCAAAATCATGTATAGTCCAACATTCATTTTTATCTAACAGCTAGAAAAATTACTATCCACTTTCACGTATTCATACGTCAAGTCATGGGAGATACAGCTGTCACTGTTGATAGATATTATCAATACCAATAATATATCACTAATAATGTAGTAAAATATCAATTTTGGCGATGAAAAATGTATTTTATAAAAAAAACTTCCTGTGTAAAGTTGGACTTTATTAATAGAAGAAAATTTGATCAATAGGAATTCCCCCTCTCCCCCCCCCAAGCCCACTCTCTCAACCCCCTTTAGTTACGTGTTTGTTTTATATCATGAATTCTAAATCCAGGGTGAATAATGACTTTTCAAAAATTGTGACATTTAATCTGACATTACTCTCACAGTTTAGATTGGTGGGGATGTAGTGATCGAATAAAGCAGCTTGAAGCTCCACGCCAATTTTGCCACAGCACAAAATGTATCTCTCATTATGAGTTAATTTTAATATTTTCCTAGAGATGTCCTCGCCTGATCACGTGTTTCACCAATAATCCCTCGGCAATGATCTTTTAATTCCTAGTAATGCAATGTTATAATAATCCTTTGTTTTGCTAAGGGGTATTTGACTGTGTTGGAATGGTGTACAACCATATTCCCATGTTGTGAAGAGCGAATACATGTATGTATCTATGAGCTGTGTCCAAACAAAGGATCGCTGTGGAATACAGGGAAATGATAATCTGTCGAAACACTACCGTTTTTTTTAAGTTACTTGATCAACGTCACACTATCTATAGGCCGGATAATGTTTTATGCATATGTGGCTTTTGACAAATAGTGCCAGTGCTAACAACTACTAAACAGAAATAATTGACCGAAGGTAGTGAGGTCCTGTTTTAACTTGAATATCTGGCATTTAATTTATATCTCTTCATATTATTGGTCCCACGATAACCTGTCTAATGCACTAATTAATTTTTTTACAAAATTTGGCAGGAACCCTCTTTGAACCTTTGCCAAACGACGTATGCACTTGATTTTTCGATTTGGTTACCCGTTAAAATATGTCGGTTGGTCTAAATGTTTTAACCCGTTAAAGTTAAACGTTTATGCAATAATTAAGATTATGGTTTTAGCAACTAATAAGAGTGGAAAAACATGTTTACAAAAACTATACTCAATACATCCGACCTAGATTCAAACATCGATCTCCCCATCATTGGCAGCCCAGTCTACTGTGGTAAGTAGATCCTTAGACCATGTGGCCACTGAAGTGGGTTAAAAGTAGTTATGATGAAAAATGTATAAAATGTTACTTTCTCCCCCTTTTCCCTTGTGCGCTCTTATTACGTGTAAAACGTTCTAAAATTAATCATTCAGTCACCCAACGACTATGTAACTAATAATTGTACTTGTCCAAAGTTAGTTTCCGAACTCAAACTTCTGGAGAGTTACACTGTTTGACTCTCAAGTCACCCTCACTCCGAATACTTTCTAACATTGGTACCGCAGGGGGAGGAAACACATCGTACCGACGCCAGTCCACTAAATCAGACTCAACCAACAGAACCGACTGGAACTATCTAGAACGCCACTCGTGGCGTCGGTGGAACAGATCTCTTAAGTTTGTTTGTCTTTGGTGTTTTGTAATTCCACCGCTCCACGAAGTCTGGAAATCGGATTAATTATATGAGGCCACGGGGGAACTTAACGGCTTTTGTATTCAACAGAAGGAACGATGCGATGGTCCGGACGACGGGGAGTTTTCCATATGAAAAGGGGGCAGTTTTAGGAAGCTTTATGAGAATCTGTAATTAAATTTGACTTGATTTAAATTAATTTTGTGTGTGTATTATATGTAGGCCCATTGTCAGTTATGAAAATAGGATTTCAAAGTCCCTTCATATTTTTTTTTTGCATCCATGACTGTTTCCAGCATATGGACTGGTTCAGTTTTTTATTCAAGTCCACTACCAGATTTATAGGCCTGTCATAGCTTAATATGCCTTATAATCTAACTTAGGACTAGGATAGGCGCAACATCCAGTCCCTGGCCCGTTAATTCATCACTGTGAAAGCCGAAAATTTTATCACTGGTGAAATGTGTGTTTACCCTATGTCGGGAATCGAACCCTAAACAGACATGTTACCGACTAAGCTAAGGTATTGGACCCCCACGAATACATCTAAAGTTTAAATATTAATTTATTTTAGAATGGTCGAGAATTGTATGTAAACTATTGTGTTTTGTGAGTAGTTTTGTGGAATAAATATTAGACTTATCTAGTTTGTCACTGACAGGTAGATATGGTTTTGAAATACAACTAAGAGTGTTGTTTTTTTCCCTTCCTCCAAGAAAATGTCGATACATTTACTCTAAATTGTAGACTACTAATCCCTATCCCATTAAGAGCGATTTGAGTGCTGATAGCTCGGATGATTAAAGTAAGAAGTTGTGAAGTGAAAACTTACCCAAAGCGACTTTGGCCACTCAGTTAAATATTTTATCTTCCAAGGTTGAATCATCAGGGACGTTTCTGCACTCCAGGGATACATCACCCCGGTTTGATCTTAAACAGAGCCTAAAATATGTAAATACTTTCATTAAGTCCGATTAACCAGATAAACCCACAGTGGGGGGCACGGGGACAAGGGAGTCAGTTTTGTATGCTCTACTAGTGACTAGTTGGGGTTTAAATTACTGCCAGCCCACTTCGGTGGCCATATGGTCTAAGGCGCACTCTCGCAGTAGACAAGACTGCCGACGCTGAGGATTTTTCCAAAATTGTTTTCCCACTCTCCCTCCACGCAAATTTGAGTACATTTCCTATATACAGAATTTTACTCATTCCTAAAGACATTAGCGTAATTAGTACATACGCGTATAATCCAAACGGGATACGTGGTAATAAAATACACATGGTTAGGTCTAACACATTAGCTCAATTGGTAACATGTTTGACTATTGAGATAAGGGGTCCTGGGCTCAATTCTTGGCATGGCTTAAAATGTATCATTAGTGAAATTGGGATTTACCCTTTCACAGTAATGAATCAACGACCAGGTCTGGGTTCTATAATTAATCTTGTTTGTAATTCGTGTACTGATATAATCAGTGCAATTAAATACTTAAAATGTAAATAAAATCATAGCTGGGTGCACTGATGTTATTTTACCAAAGTAATTAACCATTCATTTACAAGGTAAATTCGGGTACATTCAAACTAATTTATACCTTTCACATTACTATTCTATTAGCGTAGATAATTGGAGAGCCAGGGTATTTTGTAAAGCATGGCACACAAAAAACAACAACTAGAGAATAGCCTATATTTCAAACTTTGGATCAAATGATTTGTAATTGCCTCTAATATAGCCCTCAATTTGAAAAGTGCGTAGTGTAGGGATGGGAAATCATTCAACTTACACAAACATATTTTATTTTCAAACATGCATTTGTGTAAAAGTATAAACCTCTTCATTTGGCTTTACACATTCCCTTGTCTGGACCGATGTATTTCATATTTTGCTGTTAGTTAAGAAGTTTTATGGATTGATGGTTTGGAATAGAAAGAAATATCTACTAGAATTTCAAATCATAATAATTATGAAATCTACTGTATGAAAGATGACAGTAACTATACAAGCGTAAAACCTTTATATTCCAACCTTAAAAATGCCATTGCACCTATTCTTCTAATCTCTGATTTTACTGTCACTAGTCCGCACCTTAAAGATTAAGTTATTATAATATATTTAATAGACTTTGGTCCAGTTTCCAAGTTGGGTCTGGCCTTATAAAATAGTTAACACTCAATAAAACTGACCTAAAACAGAGGGGAATGCGTTTCTCAGTCCCGTTGCTAATCCATATCAAGATATAAACAAAGTTTGGAATATTAGACGAGCAAGAACTTTAGAATAGTTACGAGCACACTAGAAGCGATAGGCCTACTCTTCGACTTAAAGATGTGCAACGATATGATTTTCACTATGATTTCATTGATTTGTTTGATATAATTGCGGCTGCTATTATTATTATTATTATTATTATTATTATTGATATACTAAGCCTAAAAACTGTGGGATAACAACATTCTTGGGGCGATTTATGTTTACCAGGAGTTTTTGAGACGGATCGTTGTTTTGAACGTATCATGAATAATAAGTTAAACTATTTATTTGTGTGGAAACTTGAAATACTACACCAGTCATCAAGAGGCCTTAGCTCAGTGGGTATCGGGTCTACCATGTGAGCGAATCCTGAGATTTTTCGTTATTTTAGCTTATTCAAAACCATAAATCTGTCAAGTCTGAAACTTTATTATTATAAAGATAGTTGTTTTTATACATATATGTATAAAATATGTATATATATTATACATATATGTATAAAATATGTATATATATTATACATATATGTATAAAATATGTATATATATTATACATATATGTATAAAATATGTATATATATAGTATGCTTTCCTAAAATTTGTCATAAGCCCATTATTTAAGTTCTGGCGTTAGTTAGCGACCCACTGGTTCAGTTCTTATGAGCCTTTTCATTGACTACTTCCAATAACGTCAGTGATTGTAAAAAAAATCCTATTTATAACAAGTCCAGGTTGTGTCTGAGTATCAATAACAAACTGTATTAAATAGCTAAGCTTTTCTATTTGTTAGTTACGGTTATAGCTGCATCTAAATGTATTAATATTAAAAAATGATAAAACGACACCTGGACACGGGAATAGAACCCGGAACCTTTGTCTTACCACGTCAATGTTCTAATCACTGAGCTATCCAGGAATAATCTCGTGTCCAGGGTTATTCTACACTTATATTTTAAAGCAGAATCTATTATGGATTTGTGGAAAAGATCATTTGAAACCGACAATATCTACAAGTCCATCACAAACTCTGCCTTAAACTATGAGTGAAGAATTACCCTGGGTACGGGATGATTCCTGGATAGCTCAGTGGTAAGAGCATTAGAGTACTAAGCCAAAGATCCCGGGTTTGATTCCGTGTGTTCGGGTGTCATTTTTCAATTTAAAGAATATCTCTAACAAGCCAAACAATCTGGTTTGATAAAGTCAGGATTGCAGTTTAGATTTGCTTAAACAAGGCCGTTGGAAATTGGCAACTTATTGACTGACCTTTTTTTCAGCAAGCCAATCCCGATCATGAAACTATAACCGGTGAACGCCTCGATGGCGTAGTTGGCTAACGCGCTTGTCGTGTTGAGCTCGACTGCTGAGGACGGGGAGATCGGGGTTCGAATCTCAGTCGGGTGAACTGGGAGTGATTTTTCCTAAATGGTTTTCCACTCTCCCTCTACGCAAACGCGGGTTCATATACTCTAATTCAACTTTCCCAATTCCTAATCCATTAGCGTAATTAGTACTTAAAGTGTATAACCCGAACGGGTAGTAGGACGCAGTGCTAAATAAATAAATATAATTGGTGAAAGTATCGGTTGCTCAGAGCTTTCCACAGTCTAGTCACAATGATTCGTAAATTGCATTATTGCTCAAATTAATTTATTACTAATCATAATTATTATTACTATCATCATCATTATCACCGTGTCTTACTAACCGTTCGGTCTATACGCACTTACTCTAATGTGTAATGGTAGAGTGATTGTGAGATGAAATGGAGGACCTACAGTTTAACGTGGAATCCAAACCACGGGAAAGGCCTGGAATTCCACACATTCACAAGCTGTGATTAATACATGTCTTCTCAGAGATGAAAAAAGGGTTTGGCAATCAGATAAATCTGTGCCGGGACCGAGGATTGAACCCCGGACACCCTGCACAGAAGTCTGACACCTTACCCCTAGACCACCAGGTCACCTATTATTAATACATGTGTATCACAAAATGATACATTATTGTGGTCCACGGGCTCAGTCCTGAGAGCGGAATTAAATTCTAGCTTGTTGTTGGCTCTGAGGGGTCGATACATTCACCAATAACCACAGTTAGGCTCAATATAACAACTATAGAGATGAACCAGGATGAGCCGGTGATAGATAATTGCCGCGTAAAGCTGAAGGTCTTGAGTTCAATTCACTGTTTAGGCTTTCATTTTTAACCTAATGTATATATATATATATATATATATATATAATCCCCCCATTTTACTACATATTCAAGTTATACGCTAAATATAACTACTCTAAGGGGGTAAGGATGAAAAAGGAAACATTTTAGAAGTAATCTACCCGCATTCGCGTGGAAGAAGAGTGGGGAACTATTTAGGAAAAGCCACTCTCAATAGACCTGACTAGAATTCAAGCCTCGATCTACCTAGTTATCAGCAGGCTAGTCTGTCACGTTAGTAAAGCCTTAAATTGTTCGGCCACTGAAGTGAACATCAATTCATCACTGTCAAAGAGGAATTCCCATTTTCACAAATTATAATGTTTTGTCTGGCCATGAATCAAACCGGGATCCCTTAGTTCCACAGAATGATGTGTTACCGATTGATATATGCTTTTACGACAATATTTTCTCTTTATTTAAATTTTTTTGACAAAATTCCAGGACACCCTTGTCAGATATTCAAGATATGTTGATATTAGCATGTGCAGAAAACTAAACTCTATGTTGCTACTGGAGAAATATTTGATTTATTTTGGCCAAAAAGTTTTAACTCTATTAAAACTGTAAAAATACTTGCTATCCCTTCTGCCTCATCTTAAAGTTGCTTCTAAATATAAGTATCTACTAACTCGCATAGGTTTTTTGTATTATTTACATTATTTTTTAATGAGACTGCGTTCACTTATCCGCATCGTAAGCAATGCTGATATTAATTCCGGGAGACAGATAAGAATCCAATCCAAGTGGTGTGTGTGGATGACGTAATCTGGAATTCTGAATAATGCACGCAATCCCCACTCTCTTCCCCCACCCCCCATTCGCGTTCTAAATTCCCGGAGTTATTATCTATATATATAGTTTATAAAGATGTGCAGTACAGTTCACTGTTAGGGAAAAGTTCTAAGTGATTCAGTTAATTGAAATGAGCAGTTCATTTATATAGGTTAATAGTTCGCTAACTACTACTTTTAGTTTAGTCGTTAGCGAAACTAATAGTTCGCGAACTATATAAATACAGCCTGTAATTCAGTCGTTCGTGACCGAAATATTTTTCAGTTTAGTCCTTCACCAATCCGCAAACTACCACGTGTGAGTGAGCTATTATTTCCCCCTCACATAAATAGTTACATAATAAAAGTCTGCCGTCTGGTGGACGTTTTTAAAGTTTATTTAATAAGTGTGCTCACTAATCAATAACTTGTTATTTTTGTCGAAATAACTTGTTATTTTTTTTTCGAAATAACTGTGATAAGCTTAAAAATAGAGTAAAAATTTCTTGAAGATTTTTTTTTAACATCTTTGATCAGAAAAATAATACTTTAAAGTCAAATTAGATTAGCTACATCAGCACCACTGTTAAATTGATTATAGCCTTGTGGGGTGCAGCTAAAGTATTTTTCTTTAGTAGCCTTTATCCTAACGACCAGCCTTGACACTGGTGTGATTATAGATATAGAATACAAAAGGCAACATAATAGAAATGAAGGCTCTATGTTGGGAACTATCTCCTTTGGAAATAGGAATGTTCCAAATGCAGTGGACGCAGTACACTAAATAAATCTTATTCGTGCGATGCTTGTGATCCATCCGATGTGGACTAGGGGAACTTACCTTTACCAGGACCCTGGTGTTAAATAGTAAACTTCTAATAGAAAAAAAACTCATCCTTATTCATTATATATCACTTTCAGAACTCTGTGGTCTAAGACGCATGAAATTATCAGCTCGATCAATGTAATCTATATATTTTTGCATATCGACTTTTTTTTACAGCCATAAATCTGTGTCCCTCTTCTTCATTTCACACCGACAAAATAAACTATAAGCCTATAGAATTTTCTAAAGTCATCACAGCCATCTAAACATAATTAATAGTTTTATCGAAAGTTGGTTATTACAAATATTATTACATTAAAATAATATTCAGAGCATATATTATACTTCGTGTTATTGTAAAAAAAAATAGCATGTTCGTAGTAAAGTGAGCATTTTATTTATAATGAATTATGATATTAAGTCACTATTTTCAATAAATCTATATTAGTATTGGTGGACACGCTGCCAAAGGCGTTAGTCTTGTCTGATATGGTGTCTCGTTGATGGGGAAGTCAGCATTGGAATTATGACCAGCTGTATTGAGGTGTTTCTAGCTAAATGGTTTCTCACTCTCACTCTGCGAAAATGTGGTTACACTTTTCTAAAGTTTGTGTTATTCCTTTCAACATCATCAATGTAATTAAATGCTGATAACTCAGGTAGGTATAAGAAGGGAGTGCAAAAAAAACCAAGCGTTTAATATAGTGCAATAAAGTTTGTCGATTAACTTTTATTTTTACTGCACCTTAATATCCATTTGAGCTATACACATATATTAATCACGTTAATGGTATGGGTATCAAAAAGGTAAATTTAATAGAAAATGTATCTTGTATTTGCCTGGAAAGAGAGTTGAAGATTACTCATGGTAAAAACACCCTAAATTCAGCTGACCGGGAATCAAACCCCGATCTCCCAGTCATCGACAATCCAATCCAACATGAGGATGACGCGTTAGACTATTCGGTCATCGATGCGGTTTTGTTAAGCTTAAACCTCTTGTCTATGTAACTATGCTCTTTAATGTTATGTCCCAGTTTCCCGCAAACCCTCATCCACCTTACTAATAATGTAACAGTTGTCACAAAAGCCCTCCCTCACAGTTCAAACCGAAACCACTTCGCCCAACTTCACCTCTCTCTCACCCCCCGCTTATATAAAACCACTCGTAACCCTCTAAAAACCTTACCGTCCCTTTCGAAACCCTCCTGACCCTCGCGGTGCAATCCGACAAAAGCAAATCAATATGGCGCCTGCTCCCAACCGCGTCCCAGGAAAGAGACGGTAGATAAAATGAAGAGTAAGGACAGAAACAAAAGTGGATGCTATCATACAAAATGTAGTCATCTCTCTGGATTTGTTCCTTGTTTTAGTCGGTCATGAGAGTGAGGGGTTTGGAAGGGGGAGGGGTGGAAGGAGGGTGTGACAAAAGCCTAACGTCGCGCGTAACAACCTTCCTCCCCCCTCCTTCCTGACACCTAGCTCCTCCGGTGGCGTCCAGACGAACTGCGCGGGTACCCGTGAAACAAGCCCCAAAGTCTGTCTACGCGTCGCGGCGCTGAGTTTCACAAACACAACACACTAAAACCACGCGCGTCGCTGAGTGGAGGAGCGTCCCTGAGTTCGCGGGACCGTCAGAAACAAAAGACAACCGCGGATACGTCCAACAAACAAACTTAATAAAAGTCCGGGAGATGACGAGTGAGACTAAACGTGTTCGGTCGGGTAGCGGGAAATATGCTTGTGACATAGTGAAGCGTGGCTAAGTAGATGTTAATTTGTTCAACAATGTTGTTCAGAACAAGGAACAATAGAAATTCGTCGTGTAGCGTGTCAGTATTTGAAGAAGTTCAAAGAACAACGTGTCTTAACGCGGATCCATAAGTTAAGTGAATTTCTTGTGAGCTTCCTATATTTATAGGTGTTGGTGAGTTTTTTTTGTCACGTGGGGGTTCGGGAGTCACGACTCTGACGTCACCACCACGTGTTGATCCCCCCCTCTCTCTCTTTCAATAACCCCCCTCCCTCGTTCCTCCGTTCCCCCATCTCTTAGCGTGAGTGATACCTGAGCACATGTATACAAGATATTCCAGTATGACTGACCCACATTTATCAAAAAGGTTTCACGCAATAACTACACGTAGAGATGTATTTGTAAAAAAAAAGTTGGGGGGGTAATCCGATACCTTTGATTATAAGGGGGGTGAAGTGTGTTTGTTTATGGGGGTCAAATGACTCGCACTTTGACCCGATGACAACAAAAATAGTTAAATGGCGTGAAAGATTAGATTGATTAATTTGCGTAGTTGGGTCTATTAATATAAGTCTAGTTAGTTTTATAAGTTACAGCAATTACTTTGGTGTATGAAACTTTATTTTTTCCTCATTAATCCTCGAAGATAACAGAGAGTCAATGTTCACCCGAGATATACACGTAATTTTTAATTTATATATAAGCAACCTAACTAAATTATATATAAAATAATTATTTCACATTAAAATATAAAACTTTTTTTTAATTAATACATTCATCACACAAAATAAAGCTACCCTAACCTGCGATTCAAAATTACCCCAGAATTAGCTTGCAAGGAGGCTGGGAAAACCAAAGTAAAATGTTTATATTTGGAAAACTCCTTCCCCTCCCCCTTTTCCCCGGTACATATGGTTAGGATTCAAACCCCAAACACCTCGTCAATGCCAAATAAAGTCAAAGTGGGCCTAATGCTATAAACCACCCGGCCGATGTTGTTGATATATTTAAACTTTGTCCACCAAACTCTTTAAAATATAAATTACTGTTAAAACAAACTTAATTTTCTTAACTCCAAGAGTTTTATAGTTTGCTAAAAATATAAATTATTTATAAAATTTAATTACCATTTATCTAATATTTTATTTCATCTAAGCCCTAACCTCTATTTCACAAACAAGACTAGATGAGTATGACATATAATCCCTGTTAAGCGCCGATGAAGCTTATACTAAAGTTTATATTGTATATTTGGTGACCTGGCGGTCTAGGGGTAAGGTGTCGGACTTCTGTGCTAGCAGCCGGGGTTCAATCCTCGGTCCCGGCACAGATTTATCTGATTACCAAACCCTTCCTTCATCTCTGACAAGACATCTTGTGAATGTGGGGAATGCCAGGCCTCCACCGTGGTTCGGATTCCACGTTAAACTGTAGGTCCTCCATTTCATCTCACAATCATCCTACCATTAAACATTAGCGTAAGTGCGTATAACCCGAACGGGTAGTAAGACGCGGTGCTAATAGTAATAATATATTGTATATTTAATATCGGTGTTGAAATCATTTTATAACAAGCTAAAAACTCAAGTGAGATGAAATTAACAAGTATTAAATGTATTATGGTTCCTAAGAGTGAATTAATTATTTTGTTTGTAATATAATGATTGTTCAAAATAGCATAATAAAGAGCCCTACATTGAACAGTGCGCTAGAGAAACTAGCGGTGGTTTCGTGTAATCTGTTAACAAATGCTGTTAATCAGGATTGCATTTGGTAATAAATCAACAATAAAGCTACGGGAGGTAATTGGACGTGAATGTCTCTGTAGGCTATTAAGTTATCTGTACAGTTATAGTGCTTGTTCCCTACTAATATTGGTATTGTAACATTAATTGAGGAAATCTACTTCGTCAGGTCCTTCTATTATATGGGAAGATTTGTGTTTATATCTTTCAAATGAATCAAACTATTTAAAAGTTGTCAAGTTGGCCATAGATAACTAGAAAAATGATATGAATAGTCAGAAATACCCACTTCGATGGCCGCGTTGTCTAACGCACTACTCTCGCAATAGACTGTACTTCTGAAGACGAGAAGCTTGGGGTTCAATAACTGTCTGGTGCACTTAGGATGGTTTTTACCCCCAAATGGTGTTCCACTCTCCCTCCACGCAAATTTGGGTGCACTTCTTCTCAATTAAACCTCCCTTATCCCTAACATATTAATGTAATTAATACGTAGGCGTACAACCAGAACGGGTAGTAAGATGCGGTTTTAAAAAATAAGTACTAACCCGACATTTAATCCACGAAACCACTGATGCAGTTCATATTAATGGTTGTATTGTACAATAAATTTCGTTGTTGAAAACCTTTGATATTAAGTTGAAAACTCAATTGAAATTAAATCAGCAATTATTAAATTACTTTTGATTCCTTAAAACGTATTAATCTTTTTTGTAATAAAACCATTAATACGCATTTTATACACTTGAACTATCTTAAGCTTTTAGATAGAGTTTATATGTTAAAAAATACAAAACATATAAACACAGAGTGTACCGTAACATATGGGACCTGTCAGTGATGGACGCGTGACTAAAAAACAAAAAAAAATTGTTCGCATTAACATGTCCCATTTGACCTTGTTTCCGGGTTTCATTCATGTTTGTACTCCAGTAATGTGGAACTACTTGATATTATAGGAATTTCTCAAAATGGTCATCTTCAGCCTTAATGCATGCCTACATGCGTCGTGTCGTATAATGCCGCACTCTTTCAAAAAATACCAGGTGTATGTCGGATTCGCCTCGTGTATATGTTGACAAAAGTATTTCAATGCTGACAAGGGGTGTTGGATAAACAATTGGTTTCAAGTATACCCACAAATAAAAATCTAATGGATTTTAGTCTGAATAACACGCAGGTCAACTGGTAGGTCCTGCATGACCTATTTGTTAGGAAGTCGTTCGTTCGAAGGATGTCTGTTTTAAACCGTTTAGTGGAGTCACTTTTCTGTAGCTCGGAAACATGTTCGAATGAGACACATATTTATATTCATTTTTGTCATTGTTTTTGTGTCTCCTGTCCACCGATGTAGTGGGTCCTACATGTTACGGTAAACCCTGTTTATATATACTATAGCTATTTTGTTATATACATTTTACTCAACTAATAACCATATTAAAAAGAATATATTTAGATAGAATATCCACACATATCCATTATTACGAAACATTTTACTCCATAGACAATATAATATGAGAATATGTTGCAGAAACAGATATCGTATTTCAAATTATAGTATTAGTTTATTATTACACATTTTACTAATAAGCATTTTTCATTATTATTATTATTATTACTAACCAATCTTATCAATGCTAATAAAATAATAAAAATATTGTTATATTTTATAATCTAAACCTTTCCATCTAACACATCTCCAATTGATTTATGTGTACCATGACTTTCTATTTGTACGGGCTAGTCATATATATACATATATAATATTAAAATTTGACCTCATTTTATTTCAAGGGGGGTGTAAAACAATTTATGAAAAAGCACCTTACTACGCCAATTAAGGATTCTAACCCATGGCATTACCACCAGACCAGACTTACGTACTAGTCTACGTAAGCATATGTGCATATGATTCTACACACACATATTATGTAAGTTAGTGTGTATGTTAGTGTGTGTGTGTGTGTGTGTGTGTGTGTGTGTGTGTGTGTGTGTACATGTAACTAGTATCAAATGCTTATGTGCTTTCTACACTATTTCTAGGACACATAAAATAATTAAAGCTGGAATATTTAATTAAGCTTTCACTTGTTTGTAAATCTACAAAAAGATTGGGAATTTACTATTCCCTTTATCTTTTCAATGGTGAGCGTTTCTCTTTAAATTTGATATGCTATTATGATTTATTGATATAGCTTTTATCTGTATACTGTGGTTAGATTTGATATTTATCTGGATCGAAGCGAAAGTTTTGTTTCCATTTACATAGGAATGGTAGTAAATATACAGGGTGCTCGGAAAATTAACGCACAAACTGGACATACAGTTTATTTAAACCAAAAGGAATACGAAATCCCTGTACACTTATATTCGGAAAATTAAGCTAATACAATCAAATTGTGTTCAAAGTTTCGGCGTATAGCGCCTGGAGAGCAAAGCTGTGCAGGCATGCGTGTACAACAAGTAGCATAGGAACTATAATACTGCGTTTTAAATTGCTTTAAGATTGAGGTCAGCGTGGCCGAAGTGGGGGGTGGAGGCTCGTCACATGCTCGACCAATCCGGGAAGAGTAGTTGTCATAGCAACCGATGCACGTTGCCAGATTTCTTTACAATCACTGAGTACGCTTGTATAGTAATAACGTGCACTAGCCTGCTATGTGGCAACTATGTTTTCCAACCTACCCACCACGCGAATCCTAAAGCAGTTTAAATCACAGTATAGGCGTGCGGCACTGCACACCTTGACATCTTGGAGCACTGAAGTATAACATACCACAATTAATAGTAAACAACACACCAGTCCATCTAGAAATGGGAATACGTTCTGAGGGTCATCATTAACGGTCCTTTATCACGTTAAGTGCTCGGATTTACCACCCCCCCCCCTCCCCCCCACTTTACTGCAGAGCCTCACTCAAGGCAGAAGTGAATGAAGCACCCGTTCGATGGTATTTAGGATAGCTTGCACATTTCCCGCTGCAATTGCGGGTCTTACTTCCAAATAACCCTCGCAAAATACTGAGGTATCATATTATTACTACATGTAAATGCTTGCCGTTACTGCATGTGCAGTGCAAAGCTCCTAATTCCTATGCAACTGGTTGTACACGCATGTTTGCACAGCTTTGCTCTCCCAGTGCTTATGCCGGAATTTTGAATCCAATTTAATGGTATTAGCATAATTTGACGAATGTAAATATACGAGGATTTGGTCATCCCTTTGGTTCAAACAAACTGTATGTGCAGTTTGGGTGTTGAGTTTCCAAACACTTTGCATAGTGTTCTTTCAAAAATTTACCGTTTGGGATATAATATACACCACACTTTCTAGTTAATTAAATCCATTGGGAATTAATAGAAAACTAATTTGACTCATATTACAATATTATGCTCCATTTTACTTGATCTACGTGTTCATTAATTAATAAAGGGATGTAATCTTTAACATTCCAACGTTGGTATTTGAGTAATTAAAAGGTATTAACGCTTTATCTATTAAATACCACCACATATTTTACGATAAAATGTGTAGTATTTTTAATGACCATCCGTTCCTATTTTGTGAGTGTAATGGGATAGTATTATCGATTAGCTATTAGTGTATTGGAATTTCAGTCCATTGGCCGTTGCGTGTTTCCAAAATACTGATGGAAATTCTGTTTGGTTTTATGAAGTGCTTCGGATGGGAAAAAAAACTTCTTTGATCTCCTGTCTTAAAATTATTTAACTATATTTTTTTAATCTTTATAAATATTTTTGACACAAATATTATTAATTCCGGGAGTAGAAATATGAAGGATACTTTAGATAAAGTGTATTCCCATTATAGTAAGTAAAGGGTGAGGGAGAATTCAAATGGATGGAGGGGAAAGGAGAGTTTAATGACACGCAATTTCTTTTTAAAAGAATATTACTTTGAAAGGATGAAGGTGGAAAGAAGTGGAAGAGTCATGGGGCAGGAGGTAAGAATTTTAAGGGTAAACGTTTTTTTAAGAGGGAGACATTAAATAAGCCGTAGGAAGAGAGAAGTTTTAAGGATGCATGGAAAATAATAAATATAAAACCACTTGGTTGAGATTCGAACCTTAGGCTTCCCATCATTGTAAAGGGGGAAATAACCTATTTGGATATCGATGCATTAGACTGCGTGTTCACCAGTGTGAGCGCTAACTATCAAATCACATTTCACGTACATTTTATTAATATAATAAGTATTTAAATGGGCTTAGTTAACTTTTATAATAGTTAACTACATTATATAAGAATTACTGCCATATTTGTGATATTCTCTAACAACCTAATTTATGTTATTTTGTCCGAGAAACTTTTCTAGCTTATGGCGTGAAAAAAATTTAAATTATTTAAATAGAATTTTCTACTATATATATATAGTAGAAAATTCTATTTAAATAAAAAATAATATATATATATAATAAAATAAATAATATATATATATAT
>CABFVX010000157.1:0-44976 GCA_902151425.1 Timema shepardi | reverse complement strand
ATAACTGATCAATCGTCATTTAATTAGTTATCCCCGCCAGTTGTCTACAGGTGTCACTTCTGACCCAGTAAACAGCACGGAGTAGGGATGAGAACGAAGCCGGTCTCCTGTTTCTCTCACACAATAAGACTTCTCTCACTCCCTACACAGTTGTCGGCCATCATTATTGTTTATGCATCAAGTGTAGTAGTAACGTTGACAATTATTATTTTGCTATCTCAGTGTAACTCTCATCCCTCATCGTTCACAGCGCTCCATGCCTATTTCACGCATATACCACATTCTTACACACTTACAATAGGTAAGCTATCTTTTGTCTACACTAGAAATTACTTAAAAATTATTTATATGGCAAAACAACGTTTGCCGGGTCAGCTAGTAATTTATATTAATTCAGGACTACCCATTTTAAACAAACGAACACAAATAGATGACATTAACAATCTCACCTGGTGAAATAAGATGTGACACTTGGCTAGTTTTATTGACATTTTTTCCCCTATAAATTAATACGTTTTAGCCAATGATTTTTTTAACGATATAATCTAATTAATTTGGGTAACAATTGGTAATATAGGTTATAGAAACCATACTTTAAATAACATTTAGAAAACTAACTCAATTACACCTGTTCAATATTCAAACCTGAAGCCCCCTGTGAATGAAAGTCATAATCAAATGTGAGTCTTACGTTCTATACCACTCAACCACTTTCAATCCTTTCTCTTGATCAATTATTTGTTGCGTCTCAACCTTTTCATTTTTATTTTTTTCAAATAAGATCGTTAAGGTGACTACTATACAATAGTAAAAAAAAACAGAAACGATGAAAGACGTTACCTATAACGCCACGACAGGTCAAAACTTCATTTCCATGTTAATGAATTTACGTTTTAAGCTACGACAACACGGAGCTGACACGCACCGTGCTGTAAAATTCTGGATGAATGATAACTATATTTGTTTTTTTGATGCAAGTGTCTGCATGAATCCGCATCTGTGCGGACGAATCGTCGAGAGGAGTATTCATCCACACTTTTACAGTGCGATGCGGTGCTGGCCGTGTCGCCACCAACTCCTTAATACGTATGAAGATTCGGGCGTATTCGTAAATGTTTGGTAGCTTCCGAACTTCGTTTTCATATCAACCACCAAGCAGTGAATGGGAACGTACACTTACATCAAGTTTGGAAATCTAGTTTTGGGGGAGGGGGTCTTTTGGAGGGGTAAATTTGATTAGTTATGTACACTAACTTATTAACCACACAATCAAATAGATTAATTATTCGGGATCGAGTGAAGCTCGATATATAACGCTTTTAACATTGTTATTCCTTGGCTTCCACAACATGGCTTTCGGTGGTAGGAGGGCAGTGGCGTAAGCACACACACTCGAATTTTCCGTTACATTCAGCTCGTGTAGCCACTTGCTAAGAAAATTGGTGCAGTTAGGTAAGATGCGATGCGGTTTGGCTCCGTGTGGCTTTTATTCAGTAAGTTTTAAAGATAAAACGCAAACCATAAATTATTAAAAAAAATTTTTTAAATAGTCTTACAGTGTCACAAAACTATTAATTTTATCTTGGAAGTAGTATTTTTGTAAACGTATTTTTTTATAGATCATTTAAAACTTAGACTATTTAGCTTGGTCACGAGGATTTCCTGTAGGATTCTTCCTGCCAGGATGTATATTAAAAAAATCCGTGGAAGCATAATGTCTACCTAGAATAAGATACAGTAAAAATGTAATTTTAAAAAAGTAAGTCAATGTTTAAAGGGTGAAAATATTATAGTGAGGGTGTAAAATTGTCAGCGTTAGAGGGTAATGGTTATCAGCAGATAAACAAGTGGTCTCACAGGATAAACTGCTCATTTTCTTCCCTCTCTTTCTATTTCGTAAATTGGTGTCTAAGTGTGTCATTCAGTGCTAAGCTTGATGAACCAGGGCTCTAGATTTAGCCTTATTATAACAAACACAGTATTTTCTACACAGGCCAACAACAGAAAGTGTTAAGATATTTAAGAACTAGCAGCAAGTTTTTCTCTTTACCTTTAAGTAATAAGTTTCGTAGTTTAATTTCCCTTCTTTCTTATCGACATGTTAATGGGTGGTTGTTGGTGAAAGAAAAAAGGTAGTATAAGCTGTATACGCTTATACAGAATAGAAATGTAGTTCTATAAAACGACACAAAACATTGTATTTTAAGTCGTATTGTCTGTCAGTGATTGATACTATCTCACTGACCGAGGAGGCCACCTTAATAATCGTGCTGCATAAAAGTATAGATCAACCTTTCCAGTTCTCATAGAAGGCTATAGGTATTAGTTTTTGTTGTAAAATAAAACAATATTTAATCACTATACTATAAAGCCACACGGCTGACTCACTCACTGACATTAATGTTTACCAACTTCCAGATGAGCTAGAAACTTTAAATTTGGCAAACTTATAGCTTCTAGCGTTTAGCCTACGAGAAAATTGCAAAGAATTTAAAAAAAATTAACCCAAAAAAAACTCAAAACGACTATGGCGGAGCCCACAACGAGCAAAGCGAGTCTATATAATATAAACTGTGAAAAGGGGGTGAAGATAAACAAATAGGTAGAAAGTTAAATTATTATTTTTGTGAAGGAAACCTTCAATCACGTTGACAAGCTTAGGTATATTTTGATTTATAATTAATATATAATCATATTTGTTTTGAAGAGGTTAAAGCTGAACATAATTATATAGTATTAAAATATTTATAAAAACAATTCCAAACATAATTATATTTATTTGATATTAAAAAAGCCATAGTTATATTTCAATATATATATATATATATATAAGTAGATGATAAAAATATATTTGCCTGAAAGCGTTTGTACAAAAAAATCAAGATGTTTTAAATTTCGCATTTATTTTCATACTACTATATAGTTTTTTATATTTTATGTCACGTGCATATATTATATATCTTTGTACATAAGGCGATTCAAAAGTATATAAATTATATAAATAGCTACGGGGAAGTTGAAATTCAAATCTGAACCGGATGCATTGAGGGTAGCTCTCCGCGTGTGATTTTCCTATTTCCTCTCTATGCTATTGCGAATGAATTTTCTTTCCTAATCCTTATCACTTATATTTAGCCGATATACAACCTTGAACTGTGATTGTAGTGCCCTCTCTCTCTTTAATTGCTGGTATATTTTCTATAAACGACTCGTACACTCATATTTATCCTTACTGTAGCTCGTTAATATCTCTTATTTTAAACACACTAACAAAAACCTTTTACATAGTTAAAGATTAAATTAATTAAATTGATTTCAATTAATCAATCATATTTAAACCATAGTAATAAAAATACAGTCGATGTATCGATATCACAAGACACGTATATTAACGTAACCATGAAGAGCTTAAGTCAGTTAAAATTGATAAACTTGTTCCAGCTATATTTTCATCTACATTGTAATACGCGCCATAAAATGGAAAGCCAATAAAGTCTCGAGTCCGCATTCCAGAC
Source organism: Timema shepardi (assembly GCA_902151425.1). NCBI lineage: Eukaryota > Metazoa > Arthropoda > Insecta > Phasmatodea > Timematidae > Timema > Timema shepardi. The sequence continues at coordinate 41,461 of CABFVX010000157.1, read as the reverse complement.
AATGGAACATACATAAACAACTAATTATTCGTGACATTTGCAGCATCGATGGCCCTTCTCAATCCATAACTCTGTTAAACGAACCGTGCGTGCTAACTCCTGAGGGGATAAAGTCAGATTAAAAAGCAGGATTACCCCCCTTTCTCTCTCCTGTTAGAAGATCTGCAGTTCCGATCTAAAATACATGATCACATCCTGGGTGGAGGGATAACAGGAAAATTGAGGGGGTACGGGCGACGAGGCTTTTAGAAGGTTTGTTTACACGCGTGAGTCATTGTTAATGCGCACGCTTTGACCACGGGTTTGTTTGACCACATCGTTAATACGCGTGCTGACATATTCTGTTTAGGGCCAACGTACATTGTTAGTGGTCCGGCTAACCAACCGCAAAACGTGGGCCGCTACTGAATTTACGATACTTTCTGACCACGCCACCATCTAATCTGCCCTCTGTTTTGATCGGGTATAGTCCCTTTAATATTTTGCACAACCCAATTTGCATAAGAAGGGGCCTTCTATAAAATACAAAACTTAATTTTTTACAGGTCAAACTTGATAAAGTTTTAATATTTTATTAATGTTTTTTATGACAGTTATCAAAGGTAACAGCTCTAGAGCTTATGTCCTGACACATGAATACGTGAAAAAAGATCAAGTAACATTTATTGCCTCCCTCCACTCAAATGCGGGTTCTTTTCTTCTAAATTCAACCTTCTTCATTCCCTAACCAATTAGTATAATTAGTACCCATACGTATAGCCCGAATGGGTAATGAGACGTGGTGAAAAAAGAAAAAAAATTAGATAAGGCCCTTATTATTAAAATTGGACTTTATATAGACTCATTAATTAAAAAATTAATTTTCTCTAAGAGATACTATTTACAAATTTACTAACGATAAGAAAATATGAGCCTACATTTGTTTTATTTGTACACATACGATTTTAATATAGTTAATCTGGCTATATTTTATTAGATCAGATGCATAAAATATTATGTTACACCAGAATAGTGAAACTGCTTAATACATGAATTGGGCCAATTCCTGTCCATTTTCGTGAGCTGGCCTTTTCTATTTACCATTTTAAGAACTGGGCCAAAATTGGATTAACTCTTGCCCACATCATTAAATGGAACTCATTATAATATATACTAAAAGTTTTACTTAAATTCGTTTGAAGAAATTATATTAATCTAACCCAACCTACCTTAACCTAACCTTCAATTCTAAAACGATTAAAAGCTAAACTAACCTCGCTTACTCATTTCCCGGACCGGGCAAAAACTCGTCCAGTTCATGAGTCGGGCAACGATTGAAGCTGCTCAGTTCATGAAATAGTCAGTCCATGAACTAGGCAGAAAATAAGTAGTAAGACGCGGCGCTAAAATAAAATTAGACAGCACAAACGCTACCTAATTCATGAACCGAACGAGTCTTTACCCAATCCGTTAAATGGTCAAACGAAGAAACCAGTTTACGAATGAGCAGAAATTTTACCTAATCCATTAAATGGCAAATTTATCTTTTTTGGGGGGGGGTGTAACATATATATTCGTTACCACAAACAGAGAGTAATCTTATTTTGATTTGTATCTGATTATGGGGAAAAAAAACACAAAATATGTTGTACAATATGTTTTCAAGCTATTAAAATACAACATGTTTCCCTTGATTACCTTATATTACTTTATATTACCGAACTCGCAAAAGTTCGCCACTTATTCCTATCTTGAGCTTGTTCTATCCAATCTATTTCATTACACTCTATCTCTCTCAGACCTATCCAAATGTTATCCTGCCATCTAAGTCTAGGTCTTCCCAGTGGTCTCTCCCCATTGGGTTTGCCATTCAATACCCTGAACAGGTTATATATATTCCCTTTCAAGCTGCATGACCTGCCCACCGTAACAATGTCTGGTGATGATTATATGGTTTGAAGCTCATAATTAAATTATCTCCTACACTTTCCATCATAAAAATCCATTTTTTGAACAAAATATTTTCCAACGTACATTGTTTTGAACACCCCATTTAATATTCCGATTAGTTTGAATTTAAATGGGCTTTCTAATTAATTTTAATGGCTATCATAACTGATGAGTTGTGGAACAACTATTAATAACTCATGTTAATTTGAGTTTTATACCAATTGTAAAATGTGTAGTTATGTGCTATCACATTGTTTCACGTTGACTATATTATTATATTATTGGTAAGTTATTTCAACTATTCATTTTCCTTTTATTATTAACTATTAACAGCCGAGTTATTATTCAAATTCAAATTAAATTTTCTCAAAATTCCGTTTTATAAATAAGTTTTTTTTAAATCACTATCAACTCTTTAAATTGATTTTAAATTATTGTTTATTTCATTCACATACATGTTTAAAAAAATGACATACTGAATGGAATATATCACGGTTTTTTAAACTAATATTAATAATATTATTAGTTTATCATTGATAATAATAATAAAGACTATGATATAATATTAAGAGTATGTACACGTTTTTAAAATATGTATTACTCCACAAACAAGTTACACAAATATTTACACAAATTGAATAGAGAAAAGGCAGCCATAATTCAAAGTAAACATACCAACATTGGTTCGGAGAGAGAATGGGAAACCATTTAGGAAACTCCAATTGATTGATGGTGACCTGGCGGTCTAGGGGTAAGGTGTCAGACTTCTATGATGGCGGCCCGGGGTTCAATCCTCGGTCCCGGCAAAGATTTATCTGATTACCAAACCCTTCCTTCACCTCTGACAAGACATCTTGTGTAGGCCTCCACCGTGGTTCGGATTCCACGTTAAACTGTAGGTCCTTCATTTCATCTCGCAATCACCCTACCATTACACATTAGCGTATGTGCATATAGCCCGAACGGGTAGTAAGACGCGGTGCTAATAATAATAATAATAATTGACTGATATTCGAACCCTGACCTCCCCGTTAGTAAAAATCTAGTATATTCTGTAAGTAATGCATTAGACCAGGGTAGTCCAACACGTTTATCCCGAGGGTCCAATATGATTATCATTTTCCACCATGGGCCGAAGATATATTTAAATAGTCTCAATAACTTTTTAAAGCCTACAAACCTTAATTAATTAATAATTATGTTCAATAATATTGCTACCTGCCTCGGTGGCGTAGTTGGCTAACGCGCTAGTCGTGTTGAGCTCGACTGCTGAGGACGGGCAGATCAAGGTTCGAATCTCGGTCAGGTGAATTGGGAGTGGTTTTTCCTAAATGGTTTTCCACTCTCCCTCCACGCAAATTCGGGTTCACTTCCTTTAATTCAACCTTCCCAATTCCTAATTCATTAGCGTAATTAGTACTTAAATCGTATAACCCGAATGGGTAGTAAGACGCGGTGCTAAATAATAATAATATTTCTATGCAATTTTTTTTTTGTTTGGTAGAATCTTTCTAATCTTACTGTTATTATTATTATTATTATTATTATTAGCACCGCGTCTTACTACCCATTCGGGTTGTACGCACTTACGCTAATGTGTAATGGTAGGTAGATGAAATGGAGGACCTACAGTTTAACGTGGAATCCGAACCACGGTGGAGACCTGGCATTCCTCACATTCACAAGATGTCTTGATAGAGGTGAAGGAAGGGTTTGGTAATCAGATAAATCTATGCCGGGACCTAGGATTGAACCCCGGACCCCCAGCACAGAAGTCCGACACCTTACCCCTATACCACCAGGTCACCTAAATAATCTTACTGCCAAAGTTAGGTGTATTAATCCCCCAAAAATGTATTATGAAATATGAACGTGCACACACTATCACAGAACAACAAAGCATTATATATATAAATAAATATATTTTAAAATGCAATCATAACAATATTTACATTTGAATAATTAACTATTTCACTAAATGCCACCCAGGGTTTCCCTTTAATTTGTCTCCAGGATACTGTAAGGGCCACATTTTCAGTGAGCATTTACCTGCGGCCCACCAGTTGAACCACAATGTCATAGACCACGAGATGGGCTCTATGCGGGTTTTAAAATATCAATTGGTTACTGAACAAAATATTTTACATACATTTTAAACATTTATTTAGCAACGTGACTTACTACTCGTTCGGGTTAAATGCCTATATACTAATTACGCTAATGGTTTAGGGATTAGGAAGGCTTAATTTAAGGGAAGTTCACCTACATTTTCGTGGAGGGAGGGTGTAAAACCATTTAGGAATACCACCCTCAGTGCACCCAACTGGTATCTAACCCTGGTCTCCCCATCTTCGGCAGTCTAGTCCAACACGAGATTAGCGCCTTAGACCACACGGCAACTGAAGTGAGTTTTAAAAATATTATGTTATGTTAAGATCAATATGGTAATTTTTTTCGTAGAAAATGTATGCAACCCATTTTAAATCGTATAACATGTAATGTATACCAAATATGGAGCTTTAACAGGATGGAGTAGCAAAGTATATGTATGTGATATATAAAATATTGGAAAAATGTATACCTGAATGTTAATAAAGAATAAACTGAGTGGTCGACCAAAGAAAAGCGTGAAATTGAATTGGAAATATTTGGTTGGTACGAAGATGAATTGAATAGGAGATTGAAAAAAAAAGGGCGGAGATGTTTCATAGATAGTAGTGCTGAGTTCGATTTGAACATGAATCTGCCAATAATATAAGTGGCAGTAAGAAAAATAAACTACTATTTTGAAATCAGAAGAAAAATGAAGAATCGTATGAGTCCTGACAACATCAAAATAGACAGATAGGAAGTACGAATAAATCAGATGAGAATTTTAGAAAACATTTTGGTTACTGTCCTGAGGCACTGTTCAGTAAATAATATTTGACAATAATTAAAATGGAGGGGTGGAGTTCGTCCTAGCTATAAAACAAAACTTGAGAGTTACACCACTCAATTTTTTCAAGTTTGATGATGGCATGAATTGCCGAAATACAGCTCATCAATGAAATGTATATGAAGGTAAAATAATTAACATTAATATTTCAAATTTTCACAAACATTTAAATGCTAATGGTTCGTTTTTCTTAAATGCTACATGTAATTTATAATTTTTTAAACTTTATAAATATCAATTTTGACTATTTATTTTTTATAAAATTGAGACAACATTGTGTTTATTACTTCAATTGTGAATTGTTTTTTTTTATTATATATTTTTTAATCCGGTCCATTCATTTTACTATACATTTGTGCTTTAAATTAAAATTACTGTAAAAATAATTTATTAAATCATTTGAGTTTTATTAAAGGTATATATTGTTATTGAGTATGGTGAACATTATTTTTGCTAGTAGATATACCTAGGCTTTGACGTATTCGTTATACCCTTGATATATGAACCAATTTCAAGCAGTATGTATGTTATAAATGTATTTGAGTTAGTCTTATTAATTTATTTTAAACATAAGATGAAAGATTTTATTTTTATTAAAATATTCTGTCCTGGTTTATTTTATTTTAGGCAGTATTATTTATTGTTTCATTCCTCCCAATCCCCTTCACAAACCGTTTCATTGGTTAAATGGTTTAAGACAAGGGATGGTCAAACTACTGCCCGTGTGCCAAATATGGCCCACCGTTGTGTTCTAGCCAGCCCATGTTTGGTGTATATATATTTAAAATGTGTTTCTTTGTGAATCAGACTTTTTAAACACAACAAAACTGCATTTTTTTTTTATAAAACTGTTGCCCATCTCGGTGGAATAGTTAGCTTACGAACTCGTTTCGTGTTGAGCTAGACTGCATAGGACGAGGAGATCGAGGTCCAAATCTCGCTCGGGTGAATTGGAATGGCTTTTCCTAAAAAAAATTCCCCTCTCCCTCCATGTAAATGCGGGTTGCCTTCCTCTATATTCAACCTTCCCAATTCCTAGCCCAGTAGCGTAATTAGTACTTAAGCATATAGCCTGAATGGGTAGTAAGATGCGGTGCTAATGATGGTATATATAAAACTGTGTTGCGCTGTTAAGTAGGCTTTTAACAAAACAAAAGAGCATTTTTTATAAAACTATGGCAAAATCAACATTTCCAAACTTGATAAATCATGCTCGTAAATATATATATATATACCATTCACAGTAGCAATTGACTTCTGAAAGGCCTTTTTCCCTACCATAAATCTATTATATAGTAGGATATTGGTAGGAAAAAAGACCTTTCAAAGAGTAATTCCTACCGTGAATGGAATATATATGGCAATTTTAGCATTCTCGTATTCATGCGAACAATAGTTTTCAACCACGAAACTTAGGAAACGTGATCTTAGAAATAGACTTATTGAAGAGCATCTGTCATATCTTCTCTCTTGAGACTAACCTCGTCACAGTTTCACTCGTCTCAAATTATGAGATCGAAAGCTTAGACCATTCGACCACCTGAAGCTGATATATCTGGTATTATATATCAGGTAAATAATAGCTCGCATCGCTGACCACGTTGGCTAAGCGTTAAGCTCGTTTAATCTGGTTTGCCGGTGAAAGGAAGGTCGGGGCATAAATCCTGCCCAAGTTTGTTCAGGTTTACTATGTTTTCCCAATCTCCCATTACGCAAATACTCGTACATTTACTCCAAATTACACCTCACTCATCCCTGCATATATTAGTGTGACTATACGTGAATAGCTAGATGTGTGAAAAAGTGAAATTTATATATGAATAATACTAGGGAAAAGGGGGGTAAAGTCACATCAAATATTATCACCTCGTCTTACTACCCGTACGGGTTTTACGCACTTACGTTAATGTGTAATGGTAGGGTGATTGTGAGATGAAATGGAGGACCTACAGTTTAACATTGGATCCAAGCCATGGTGGAGGCCTGGCATTCCACACATTCACAAATTGTGATTAATACACGTCTTGTCAGGTCTGAAGGAAGGGTTTAGCAATCATATAAATCTGTGCCGGGACCGAGGATTGAACCCTGGGCCTCCAGCTCAGAAGTCTAACGCCTTACTCCTAAGCCGCCAGGTCACCCACATCATAAATAATTTATTCCCAGGATAGCTTTAATATCTCAAACTCCATAAGAGCCTTAATAAATAGCCTTTTTTTATTTAGCACCTAGTCTTAATGCCTGTTCAGGTTATTCGCATTTAATTATTCATTTAATTAGAAGCGTTTAACACAAATGAGTAGTAAGTCGCGGTGCTAAAAACAATCATCAAAATATGACCAAAACTTATTCTAACCATAATATAAAAGTGCATTAGAATGTTCTCATGATTGTCTTACAAATGGCACCACTATCTGGATTTGAATTAAAATTGAGCTTTTATCCCTTCTTTCAACCCTGCCCCCCTCCCCCCGTATTCACCATATGTAACTAATTTTTAAAGAAACATTTATGTAATAAGGGAAGAGACAATACTTATCAGAACTTGAATTGTATGTGCCTCTCTCATAATTGGACAAGATATTTATATCATTCGTCCAAGATAGATTAATGAGGTCTTTCAATATCCGAAGCAGAACTTTTATGAAACGTGTATTATCACCTAAGAAGACTTCCGATCATATATTTATGATTCTACCTTCAAATAGAATCAAGTGTACCGGCTACGTGTTATCGCATTGATGCGGCTGCTATGTGAGGAATAATCTGGTTGTTAATAGACCCTGCGAACATTCAGTAATATCCGCCATAATCTCCAACTACCATATTGTAGTTGGTGGGGTTTTTTTCAACAGTATTTTATTTATATTAATGGGCCTAATAGGCTATAGATAAGGATAATAGAATTTAGAGGAAATGAAAACACATTTTCATGGAAGTATAATGAGAAACCTTTAAGAAATAACCTTCTACAGAACACCAAGTTGGAACGCAAACCCCGACCTCACCGTTACTGGTTAACCGGACTATACTAACTTGACATTTAATCTGCTTGCTTACCGACGTGGTTGGTATACTAGGGTTATATTAGTGAATGTTATTTTCTATCTAGGTAAAAAAATATCTTTTCTACTTCCGATGTGGTGCATAGGGCCATAACAAAGAGCTTTGCTACTCAGGCTATTCATTGTTTTAGTTTATGTGATAGGTTAACAGCCAAACTACCACATGTATTTCTACGAGTGAGCGAGAAAGAACCTACATATTTTGACGTAATGGTACTTTCACATATCTTCCAGGGTTATTTTACATCCCGCAATCGACACGGGACCGATGGCTTTACTTCCCCTCCGAAGCAGGTTGTGCTACATATTTGCATCGCCCTGTAAACATCCTTCTACCTCAGCTGAGTTTGAACCCACGAACATCAGGTCCTGAGGCCAGCACTTTAATCGAATTAGTTTGGACTACAATTAATTTATAATTTTCTCTATGGGGTAGATAATCTTAGGTGATAAATCAAGATCAAAAATATACAATAGTTTTAATGGTAAAAAGTGGTTCTTTAATTATTACACTTCAACTTATTTTGTAAACACAGCTTTTATTTTGGTTGAACCCTTAATTATTGTATAGTTATGTCCACCCATGACCAGGGTATCTCTCAAAGACATGTATATATATAGTGGTTTTTTTAAATATAAAATTTGAAGAAAACAGGACCATCCTTTTGGGCGTTAGGTGAATTTGTAGACAAATGGACATACTTTCTAAAACAACTTTATATTCAAGGGCGCATGCAAAAGTTTTATGTTCAATAAAAACTTAATCTTAGAACATCCAAAAAAAAATCTTTATACATAAGCAATCATAAGAATTATTATTATTAGTTAAGTAGTTCATCTAAAGTGATTTTAATTTATTATTCTAATCGAATGATGAGTAACTATTACGTATTATGATTAATGTAACATATATTATGAGACTGACCTCTTAAAAATAAACACGTGATGTACGCTTTCGGGTAGATGGAAAGGAAAAGCACTTAAGAAAAAATACCCTCAGTGTACCCGACTGGGATCAAACCTCTATCTTCCCGTCTTCAGCAGTCTAGTCTATTGTGATAGTAGCGTGCCTTATACCATGTGGCCACCTAAGTGGGTCAAAGAGAAATGTTAAGACTCTAATAACGATAATAACATGAAGAGAGCGAGGTCTATTGTTTCCGGAACTACTAGTTGGTTATTACCCTCTTCGGTGGTCTCATAATCTACGGTGCTACTTTCACAGTAGATCAGACTTGCCGATAACGGGGATGTTAAGGTTCTAATCTCGGTGGGATCTATTGAGGGTAGTTTATCTAAAAGGGTTTACCACTCTGCCTTCACGCAAATGCGGGTACCTTTCTTATAAATATATCCTTCCTAATCCCTAAAAACCATTAGCGTAATTAGTACATAAGCGTATAACCTGAACGGGTAGTAAGAAGCAGTTCTAAAAAAAAAAGTTATACGTAGTGTTCCCGGGCTTAGCGGATAATTTTTGGAAATACATTTTGAGTTGGGTTTTTTTTTATTCACTACCACTTCTCAAGGCTTAGCCGCTTAACTCTGGACCACCCTGTATAACAATACCTATAGAATAACCCTAATAATATAGTAACATGTTATTAATGTTGACCACAAACAAATATGTTTGATACCCACCTCGGTGGCGTAGTTGGCTAACGCGCTTGTCATGTTGAGCTCGACTGCTGAGGACGGGGAGATCGTGGTTCGAATCTCGTTCGGGTGAACTGGGAGTGGTTTTTCCTAAATGTTTTTCCACTCTCCCTCCACGCAGATGTGGGTTCACTTTCTCTAATTCAACCTCACCAATTCCTAATCTATTAGCGTAATTAGTACTTAAAGCGTATAGCCCGAACGGGTAGTAAGACGCGGTGATAAATATTATTATTATTAAATATGTTTGATTTTCTAAAATTCTCTTAGTATGGAATTAGACTGTATATATATCTCATGGCTTAGCTAAACTATACAACTCTCCACGTTGTAGATTGTATCTCAAACCACTCTCCCCCCTGTCTGGTATGCGGTGTAATCCAACATACTGTCTAGCTAGAGACCTTAGTGAAGAGGTGTTAGTGAAACTAGGGTAGCTCAGTCTTGGATGGGCATACTGTGGTGGTCAGTAGTTCTAACCGAGCTTGATAGATGACGTGGTAGTGTGTGTGTATGTGGAGGGGATTACAATGCCACAATCGCACCTCCAACCCTTTGTTTAAACGAACCTCCCCTAACCACTATCCTTTTCATCTTCAGTCTCTCTGCTTGTCACTCTCTCTAGAGTACATCCAAACCACATCACTGGACACGCGGGCTAGTACGTAATGTTACACTCGTTTGGATTAGTTCTCCAGTGATGTGGAGGTTGGAGTTCAAAGCCCGTACGGGTGTACTGAGGCTTTTTTTTTTCACTTAAATTGTTTCCTGTTCTTTCCTCCAACGAAAATATGGGTGCACTTACTCCAACAAAAGTAATCTCCTTATCTCTACTCTTACCAGTGAAAATATGTAAATAACCCATAAAGGTAAGACTCAGAGCTAAAAATATAGTCCATCCACGACTTTTTTTAACTTAATGTTAATCTTCGTAAGACTCTTTAAAATAAATTCAGTACCCCATCACACTACCCTTTCGGGTTTTACGCATATGTAAAAATTACGCAAATGTGCTAGAGATGATTAAGGTTTAATTTAGAGTACGTATACCCAAATTTGCATGGAGGGAGTCGAGAAAACCATTTAGGGAAAACCATCCTAAATACACTCGACCATGATTCAAACCTCAATCTCCTAACTATCAACATACCCAGTCTATTGCAAGAGTGACGCCTTTGATAATTCGAGCAACGAAGCGGGTGTTTCAGAGTTAAAGACAAAAGTACCGCTTATTTGAAGTTAAATATCCTCACACTCTGGCATTTATTATATCATGTTTTTAATTCAAGGCATTTAAATTACTTACGACTTATAAACTAGCTTAAATCTATAACGAGCACAAAATCCATCTCCCGGTCGTTAATTTATCATATGAAAAGGGAAATCCACATTTCACCACCAATAATACATTTTTCTCCCATGCCGGGAATCAAAGCTGGGACCCCAAAATCAGTCGGCAGACTCTTTATTGATTGAGCTAAGGCATTGGATGGAGACTCTTATAATATTGGCACTTATGAAACCTCATCAATTTTTCTTACTATTTACCTTAATATTAGCAATGCAACATTTTGCGTAAAATTTTGTTGAAATATGCCATGGTATACTGTTTTTTAAAATCATAAATCTTTATATATATATTGACGTGGGTGTTTTTTTAATCATGAAGTATTTTTGAATGTCTACAACACTTCTCAAGTGGTCAAGTAGCTGTCCCCTTAAATTCCATGTGTTCACCACCAGTTTTCAGTGTTAACAAATAATGTAATTATTAAAATAAGTTCCAGTTACTAACGAGTATTTGCAACAGATCGTATGAAAACATGTATTTGGAAAAGCTCTGTAGAAGATTATCATATGTACAGTTCAATCACGGACATTCGTTTTCTTAATTTGATCCTCATTTATTTTGTGTGTATGTGTAAAATTAAGTCTTTTTCAAAAGTTATAAAAATAAAATTCACCTGACTGTAAAAAGCTAAATAACTGTTATATATGAATACATAATAGCTGACCTCATACTTACGTAATAAGAGGACCTAGCAATAACGTGATAGTTGGCTTAGTAATGATGTTAATATTTTATTTGTTAAGAAGTAATACGTGGCAAAATTGTATCTTTTTATTAGTATTCCCTTCGTATTTGAAAGTGGCTTAGTCTTCTAAGATGACATATTTCGGTATTTATATTGATCTTATACTATTTTCAGATTTGACTAAAACCAATATAATAGTAAATAATGGATAGATACATGACAAAAAAAAATTGTAAGATTAATAAATTTAAAGATTAAAAATGAAACTATTTCAGAGAGAATAGAAGATATTATATTAAATATTAAATAAATAATCACTTAAATTAACACGCTTACAGTCACCCTATTAAGGATAAGGATGATATTCTGTTAATTAAAATACATACTATAAAAAATGTGAATTTTTAGGTCTTAAATGTAAAAACATTTTGTGATTAAAAATAAAGAACATATAATTTTATCATTAACGTAATAGTTGACCTCTCAATAACGAAATAGTGTAACTAGATATACACCGTTATTTCATAACGGACTGTGACATTAAAGGCGGTAACATAAACTTTACATACAAACCATTGCTTTTACTTTAGCTTTTTGAATGGCTTAGTTACTTTATGATTTACTTCTCTTTTCCTATTTCTTTAAATGTTTGATTTTTCTTTTCCTCTATTTATTTCATTTAATCGTCATGCCTTCTTTTAAATTTCTCCTCACTTGTGTTTCTAAATCGATCTCTTTCTCCAAATTTACCTTTTAAAATTTTTCCTTTTCCTTTCTTTGAGTTGAATAATGACATTGCTAACAGATATTGCTTTTGTATCAAGTTTGTTTGCAACTAACGGCTCGGTGTCAGAAAAGAGCGTAAGTCTGACATCACTAATGGGTCATTAGCATGAAAATGAAACTCATACCTTTATGCCTTCATGTACTAAGCCAAACAATAGGATAAGCTTATTTTCTACACTTTTGGTTCTCTGATTCGCTTATAAAATCTACTTCTTGACTCTTGGCAAAGGTAAAGTTGATTGTAGCTCCAAACGGATTTGTTCCTAATGATTCGTTTATATAACTGTTTGAATCCATTTGGTTTTGTGTCATTAATGATGACGTTTGAACTCGACCCAATATAAACAATGTTTGTTACTAATCTAAGTACTTTTTTTTTGTTCAATTAAATAAGGGTATAAATATGGCTTCATCTGGGTTTTTTTTTACCGAGGGTTTTTCTTCTCAACTAAAGAACATTTTGGGGAAGAGTTTCACTATGTAAAAGCGCTGCACATTTTTACTTTCATAATAATCAATTTTTTAGACTTACTTAAATTAATTATATGGTGACCTGGTGATCTAGGGGTAAGGTGTCAGACCTCTGTGCTGGCGGCCGGGGTTCAATCCTCGGTCCCGGCATAGATTTATCTGATTATCAAACCGTTCCTTCACCTCTGACAAGACATCTTGTTAATGTGGGGAATGCCAGGCCTCCACCGTGGTTCGGATTCTACGTTAAACTGTAGGTCCTCCATTTCATCTCACAATCACCCTTCCATTACACACTACCGTAAGTGCGTATAACCCGAACGGGTAGTAAGACGTGGTGCTAGTAATAATAATAATAATAATTAATTAATTAATTAGATGTGATCTAGTGACTCTCCTAGCCTGTCAACATTTTATTGTAAATATTTTTGAAAAGCTATATTTTTTTATGTCAAACTAAATATTATAATTATGAACAACAGCTAAGAAAATATATTATTCGTTCGTTCATAGCATGTTTTGTAAAGGCAGACATCTTGAATGTGCTATTTTAAATTTTCATTAACAGACCTTTTTTTTTAAATAGGATTACCCATAGTAAGTGGGTTTGTATTGTCAAGGAAAGATTTCATTTTTTATAGTAACATTTTTAAATACGCTAGTCATTATTTTTAAATTGTATTTGTTCCAAATAAAATAAAATTAATGGCACCAAAACCACGCAATACAACTACAATTTCATATTAATCTTAAAAGCATCATAAAAATAATTAAATTAAATAACCCATCTATTTTAAATTAATTAATGATGAAGTTGTTTTTAAAAACATTCTAAAATAATAATAATAATAATAATAATAATAATAATAATAGTTCTTCAAATGCATATTGTGTTTATACATTTGGTAATCTTCTTTTTTCATTTTTCATTAAAATAGTATTTGTTTCGTCACGCATGTGTGTTATGGCAAGCTTTGCCATGCACAATTTTATCATTAACAAAGGATGGTTTTAAACATCCCCATTGTGTGTATATTGTTACAGGCGTATTTATAAATTAAAACACCAAAATAACATAGTAAAAAGTAAATCATTCTACGTCAAAAACCACTCAACGTAACAAACATAATAAATGTTTATCCTTGATAAGAGTAACTATTATTGAAATGAACTTTATATATACCCGCAAAAATTAAGGCATCAGTCTAATCTGGTTTGATTTCTGAGGGGTGGGTAAGTTGGGGATCGGATATCATTTGTGATTAATTCCCCTTGAGTCTAGAGTTTTGGAGACATGTGTGGATGCAGTTTTTATCGTTTTTATATAAAAACATTTTTTTAATCAAAATGAATCAATTAATTCTCTAATAAATCATAGTTTTTAATTTTCTTCCCATGGTGTCTTCAACGGTTATTTTATATCTGTCAAGGTTTTCTAGAATTTAATGACAACTTTTTATCTCCATTTAAAAAGTTTCTCATCTAGTGCCAAAATGCTCAAGACAGATATTCAACAACTGTTGATATAACCATGTGAAGAAATTAAACTATATGTTTCTACTGAAGCAAAATTTTATTTATTTTGGTCAAAAAAAGTTATGCTATAAAAACTGCTAAAACACTGACCTTTTCTCACGTCTCCTACATTCCCATCTTAAATTCAATCTACCCTATCAATACCCCACTAATGGGTATATGAGTATTTCCCGGTAACTAGACGCTGTAAGTGAATAAAATTACACAAATAATAACGTTCGCTCCACCAAATAAAGTAATATCCCAAAACGCGAACCCATATTTTCCCGTGGCTGAACAACGCTAAATGACGGTATAAAAGTGCCTTCTGAATAATGGAAACCATCTCAGTGATAGCTCTCCAATAGCTTCCAATAAAAAATCTCTCTCAAATTGAATTCTGTCGTCAGAACTACCCGTTGTCTGACATCCAGCGAACATACCGCAGGGACTACAAATGTCTACACCAATAATTACCCTCACCAACACTTTCAACCCCTTTCTTTTAAATCAATGGGAACGCTTCCAGATCAATTAAAACTATTCCACCGTTATTAATTACGGATAAATTAAAACACTTAATAGATAAATTAAATATTTTTTACTCTAAAACATTTATATTAAAATATTGGTTTTAGTTAAATTATAATTGATGTCAAAACTATTCCACAAATTTAAAAAAAAATCTAACTATTAAAAATTGCTATTTGATATAGTAGAATACTGACCTGGCATTAAGATATAATTTAAATTTGATATTTTTACATATACAGTTTATAAAATATTTATTTTCTGGTTTAATACGAGTAGGTTTTATATTATAAAGCTCGAAATGCTTTGAAATTCTAATTGATAAACAAAAATAAAGCGTCAATCAGACTTCCTGGTTAGCGTAAAACGTAACACCGGAATTAAAATGAAAAAACGTGAATAAAATCTAAAAAAAAAATTAAATGTGTTAAGATATAAAATGATATATTCGATTGGTTACGTTAACTTAGTAAATAAATATATTTTTATTTTTTTTGGGATCACTTCTTATCTTAATATTTATTTTCATCGCTCTCCACTGAAGGACACAAATCAATGGAACCGTTAGAATCGCAATTACTCTCTTTGCTTCATTATATACTGATAATTATACTAATGACGAACTGTACCAGACACTTGAAAGTTGTGTGAAAGCTTTATAAACATAAAATTCCCCTGTATGTTTCGAAAGTGGTGTATGCTACCAGCTGTTGGTTTGTCAGATAGAGTGTTGGACACCAACGATTACACCTTTCGGTGGTTGTCATATCTTTCAACATTAATACCATAAGTGGTAGCCAAGTTGATAAAGTCTATGATTTGAATTTATGAGCTATAGGCTGCATTTGCCGACTAATATCCTCTTTGCTCGGTAATTTAGTAGAGATGTAGCACATGCGGTCGGAAATGAATATTTACAGTTAGTATTAATTATCTATTTGTGACATGAAAATTAGTTTTGTATGATAATTTTTTATTTTTTTAGGGGAGAGGGTTTATGGGTTTTTTAATCAGGATTTGTAATTATTTTGTGAGTAGGTGGGTGTAAGTAACTCTTGACTTTGATCTTTTATATGCATAATTTATTTTCCTTGTGGTCATAGCATCCCAGTATTTTTTATTATTTTATTCTAATAATAGTCAACCATTTTTTTAATATATCTTCGGGTTTATCAGATCCCAATTATTTCATACCGGTTTGTTATTTTCGTACGTACTCCTAGGACAGTGATGGTACTAAGAACTTGGTTTTGTGTTACTTGAAGTACTTTTAGGTGTGTGTTTTTGACGTAACTCTACGATTCACTTCCGTAGCTAGTGGTATCTGTGTGAAACACTCCCTTGGAAACTATGGTCCATACAAATCAGGCCTCAGGTGGTGATACCAAAGGGTCTATGTGTGAAATGGCTCTACAAGTTGACTTACACGCTACTGACCCCTATTAATTAAAATGATTCCAATCTAATTTTTTCACTGCCTGCAATGTAAATGCTATCTTCTTTTAATTGCGTTTGGCACAGGGGTTATTTATTAATAACTTTGTATAAGGCAGGAGTTCTTAAGGTGGGAGTGTAGTGAACGCGAGATAGGATTTTATCACAAAACTTTTTTTTTTGCAAAAATAAATAAAATATTTCTTCAATACAAACATAGATTTAAATCATCTTTTCATGGTTATATCAACAGTTCTTGAATATATGCCATTAGCATAGAGGAATTATATGAGAAACATTTAAATGAAGAGAAAAGGATGCCATTAAACACCAGAACACCCTTGACAGATATTCAACAACTGTTGATATCACCATGCGAAGAAAATTAAACTCTATGTTTAATCTGGAGCAATATTTGATTTTTTTTAATCAAAAAGTGTGTATTTAAAACTGCAAAAATGCCAAAAAAATCGCGTTACCTACACTACCACCTTAAATAGTTTAATCTCAAGTCTTACTTGAATAATAAGGATAGAGTGTAGTTGTTAGGCCTCTCTAGCATAATACATTTCAAAAACGATTTTATCATCAAATTACTAAAACAGAAATATAGCATTTAGTTTTCTTTTAAATAATTCATATAATATGATAACTACTTTAATGGGGTAGGAATGAGGAAGGATACATTTTAGAGGTAATCTACCCACATTTGCGTGGAAATAAAGTAAGAAACCATTCAGGGGGGGGGGGGAACCTCAGTAGACCCGACCGAGATTCAAACCCCAATATCTCCACCATCAGCAGTCCAGTCAAACACGAGAGTGATGCCTTAGACCATTCAGCCACTGAAACGTGTTGGGAACCATTAAAATATAGAAATGGCTATGTACATTTTACAAACAAATGTTTCAATCAAATCAAAATATACAAAATAATATGATTTTAGGAACATTTCAAAAATTCCTTCCTCCTGTCGGTGGCAGTCTAAGTCGTAAGTCTAACAATAGATGGGATTGCCTGTGACGGAGAGACTGAGATTTTAATATGAAATCCGGATAAACTATTTGGAGGGAGGGGGGGTAGGCAGAATGGGCTCCTCATGGGATGTAGCTTTGTGACATTCCCACATCCTATTCACACTAATTTGAGGGTTCGTTCTTTTCAAAATCTCACTCCTATCTCCATTTACTAATTCATTAATCAAAATTATTTTAAACGTGATAGTAAAATAAATCCACACAGATTAGGGTACATTTCCTTTAAAACCTGCCTTCATCCCCCTCCCCCCTCTTCCCGAAGCACTCTTTTTTGGAACCTTAAGAGAACAAAAGAGGGCTGCCAAAGGGAAGCGTCCCTGAAAATTGTACCGCAACATCATGACGTTAATTATTTGGTGGTGCGGGATTATTTTTTTTCCTCCTCTCCAGAAACCTTCCTTCCCCCTTTTGTTGGAAAGTTTGGAGGGTGCGAATTCTCTTCCCCTCACCCCCATCCATCTCATCTTTCTTCTTTCCTTAGTGGCGTGACGAGAGTGCACAACTTGTGTCCTCTCCGTAGGGGGCTTGGGGGTGTTAATTACCGTGGGGAATACGACCCTCTTTAATTGCAAAGTTGTGCTTTGTGTGGCCATGGGGGTCTGTAGATGGAAGGGTCGTGGTATATACAACACAACAGGCTGAAAAAAAAAACCTATTAGATTTGAAATGGTCTCCCGTTATTGGTTTGAATTTTTTGCTTACATATTGGTGTTGCAGAGGTTTTATTAATATTCAATTAGTTTGGTATTGAACATACACTTTCTATTAACAGGTTTATATTATCAAACTATATACAAAATAATACCCGGTTTGGTGGCCGCATGGTCTAAGGCAGTGCTGGCCCACGGGCAAAATTCACCCCTTGCTCACTTAAACATGGCCCTCGCAGTATCCTGAAGGAAAATGAAATGAAAATTCTCAGTGACAGATGTGAAATAACTTTTACCTCAATTATAAATATTTATTTAAACAGGTCATGATTTCCTTGTATTAAACATTTATTTGATTAATAAAAATATGTAAACATATATAAAGCTAGGTGGTTTTGTGAATGTGTGTGGGTGTGCATATTTCTTAATACATATTTGGGAGATTAATAAAAAAAAATGGCAGTAATTTTTTTTTATCTTACAAACAAAAAACACTATTTTATAATAAGTCTTGAAAGTAATTATTTATTAAGTGTTGTTTATATGCTTTTATTAACTTGACGAAATTACTAAATATATCTTCGGCCCATCACATTTGAACTTAGCCTGAAAACGTTGGACAACCCTGGTTCTAGGGGTATATATACATACATGAACTGATTTATGTATGTATTTTTGTATGTATACAGTATATGCATGTATATATGTGTATATATGTATGTATTTTGTATGTATACAGTATATGTATGTATTTTGTATGTATACAGTATATGTATGTATTTTGTATGTATACAGTATATGTATGTATTTTGAATGTATACAGTATATGTATGTATTTTGTATGTATACAGTATATGTATGTATTTTGTATGTATACAATATATGTATGTATGTATGTATGTATGTATGTATGTATGTATGTATGTATGTAAGTGTATATGTATATGTGTGTATATAAACACATATTTAGTCTTGCAAAATATACGTCGGACTCATTTACTCTGGTTTGCAAGTGCCGCTAAGTTTGGGGTTCAGATCCCAGCTGGATGTACTGAGGGTGGTTACCCTAAATGGTTTTTCATCCTACCAGTACGCAAATTCTAGTACATTTCTTCTAAACGCTAACATTCTCATCTCTTCCCAATAACTCGCAATTAAAATATATTAAGACGAGGTACAGAAAACAAAACATGTTTCTACTGGCTATATAGCCCACAATGTGCTCTGGGTTGTGAATTTAGCCCTTATGACTAATTTAAGTTTGAGATTCCTGCCTTAATATGAGTGCTAAATTAACGTTTTTGAATCCAGTTGTTGTTATTATACTAGAATTTAAGTACTGTTGTATAAGCCTTTAATGGTCTTCACAACCGTTAAATGCGCAACAACAAAGTCTGAAACCGTAGTTTACCTAGTCCTACCTTCGTCATAAGGTTTCCACAGAACTTTGAATCCTAGTTGAACAAAGTTTCAGCTTTGGCGATAAGCCAAACACCCTCACCCTTTCCATTAACTACCCTCAATTAAATTTCTTGGTGTACCCCCCACCACTTCCTGGTGGTTATGCCCCATAGCTACCTGATGGGCTGTGTGAATAACACTGGTAAATACGACGCTAATAGGACTTGATAATGGGTTTAATATCTTCAGCCGGACGCTATTCCTTTCTCTCGGAGACTTATGGCTGAAGAAATAAGACTGTTATTCTTATCAACTATAGCAGCAGAGAACACCTTATGTGATCTTATAATACTATTATTATTATTATTATTATTATTAGCACAGCGTCTTACTACCCGTTCGGGATATACGCACTCACGCTAATGTTTAATGGTAGAGTGATTGTGAGATGAAATGGAGGACCTACAGTTTAACGTGGGATCCGAACCACGGTGGAGGCCTGGCATTCCCCACATGTCTTGTCAGAGGTGAAGGAAGGGTTTGGTAATCAGATAAAGCTGTGCCGGGACCGAGGATTGAACCCCGGCCGCCAGCATAGAAGTCTGACATATAATACTATTATTTGGGGGTATTCAACGGACACTTTCTAAACAAAAAGTTAAAATCACACCTCACCCCTGGCTTTAAAGATGGTGACATAACAAGAAAAAATGTATTAGACATTACTACTAAGCACTGCTTCTTACTACCCGTTTGGGTTGTACGCTTAAGTACTAATTACATTAATAAGTTAAGAATTGGGAAGGTTAAATATCGTGGAATTGGTCCCGCATTTGCATGGAGGGAGAGTGGAAAACCATTTAAGACCCCCCCCCCCTCCAGTTCACCCAAGCGAGATTCAAACTTCGATCGCCCCGTCCTCGACAGTCCAGCTCAAAACGAAACTAGCGAGTTAGCTAACTACACCATCGAGACCGGTATTAGAAGACTATCATAAATCGCATTCGTGCCAACCTAAAGATAGAAGACAAGAGCAAGTAAGGACATAAAAAGAATAGGTGCACACTGGGGTACTTTAAAATCGTAATCTATTTTTATTATTTAGGCTTAAAACCACGTCGAGACAATAGCAGCCATTGGCGTAGTGAACACAAACAATAACATACAAGAGGGAGTGTAGAGAAAATGAGAAGTGTTTTTGCGGTTTTTATAACAAAACATTTTTTTCCAAAATAAATTAAATATTGCTTCAGTAAGACATAGAGTTTAATTTGATGATATTAACAAATTATTGAATATCTGTCATGAGCATAGTGGCATTAAATGGCTGTCAATAAATTCAAGGACACCCTTAACATATATTCAAGAAATGTTGAGATCGCCATGCAAACAAAATTAAACTCTATGTTTGTATTGAAGATTTTTTTTTTCATTATGACCAAAATAGTTATTCTATAAAAACTGCAAAAACACTTATCTTTTCTAGCATCCCCTAAATATCCACCTTAAGATCCACATTGATGATCGTATGGTTTGACATTGTGGTTCTTAAGGGGATTCGTGAATGAATTTCAGTGACTCCGTGAACTTGAACGGTAAAAAAATTACACCTTTATTTTCACTAACCTATAACTGAAATTAGTAATTTACTTCTATTGGAATGTGATCAACAAATACACATTATTATAAGACGTTTAAATTTAAATTTAATCTACCTATAATACCTTAATTAACCAAAAAATTGTTTTTTTATACATTTATAACTGCATTTAAATATAATTGATGTATTTTTTAATCCGGCGTATTTTATTTTAGGCGGGTGAGATGTCAGACCTTTAGGATTAGGGTTCAAATACCGGTCCTGGCACAGATTTAACTGATTACCAAACCCTTCCTTCCCCTCTGGCAAAGTGTGTGCTTTCACGCTTTGTGTATGTGTGGAATACCAGTTCCACACCGTGGTTCGGAACCCACGTTAAACTGTAGATCCCCTCTGGTTTCCACCATCATCATTCTCACCTATCACCTACCATTTGGGGATAATGGAGTTCGCCTTAATGGTGTTCCCCAGCTCAGAAATGAATTTATATATACACCAGAGGAGCAGAAGTAGGATTTAGAGAATTGGCCCCACCCATTTTATTTTAGGCATTTAGAAACATTCTGAGAAAGAATCCATGGAACAAAATTTTGAAGAAGTCCCTGGTATAAAGCGTTACTCTTGAGTTGGACTGGATTGCTGGTGATTGGTACTTGAACTCCGGCCAGGCTAAAGGGGGGGGGGGAAGGTATCCTAGATGGCTTCCCACTAGCCTCTCAAACAAATTCTAGTTCACTTCTTCTTAAATTCTAACTTCCTCATCTCTATCCCACTAATGTAATTAATATCTGCTAATAACCCAAACAGGTTCTAAGACGCAGTAGAAAAAAACTGGTAACTAAGGAAAGAAAAGTGAAAATGTATTTTAGGTAAAGCCCTTGTGAGCCCTTGGATGCGTGGGGATGAGAAATAATCATGAATAAACGATGTCATGTGGAGTGATTATTAAAGATTAAAGAAAAAAACGCGTCTAGTATTTTTTTTTCCAATAAAGGTACACTTAAGCTCCCAAATTACCCAACCAGGTGCTTAAATTCCTAAAACCCACTTCGGTGACCACATGGTGTAAGGCGTCACTCTCAAAATAAACTGTCTTGCCAATGATGGATAGATTCGGTTTCGAATCCCGGTTAGATGTTGCTGAGGTGATTTATCCTAAATGTTTTTACAGTCTCCCTCCAAGCCAATTAGGCTACACATTTTCTTAACTTTATCTCCCTCAACTCTAGCACATTAGCGTAATTATTACATACGCTTACAACCCTAAATGGTATTAAAAGGGGTGCTTAAAAAAAGTTCCTATGTGGTTCTAGAAACAAGAACTGTAGAATAACAGAAAAAGGTTTTGTATAAACTCCGACCAACCGCCATTTGCACTAATGGGGTAAAGATGAGGAAGGTAGAATTTAGAAAAAAAATTCCACCCTCATTTGTGTGACAATATAGTGGGGGAATCATATACGGTAAAAAAACAAAACACGCTACACCCTGCTAGGATTCGAACATTGTCTCACTGTGTATGTTGACGGAGGAGGTCACACTAATATTCAAGTACCTATAGGTGTGGGTGATATATTATATTATGAATGTCAAGAGTTTAATATTGGTGAACTATGTATGATATAAATTATTGATAAATTTAAAGTTTCCAGACTGTTGAAGAGAGGATATAAATCTCTAACAACCCGCTTCGGTGGCGTAGTTAGCTAACGCGCTAATTTTGTGCTGAGCCAGACTTCCAAGGACGGGGAGATCGAGGTTCAAATCTCGGTCGGTAGAACTGGGGTGGGTTTTTCTAAATGGTTTTTCGCTCTTCCCCCACACAAATTAGGGCTCAATTCCTCTAAATTAAACCTTTCCCACTCCTGGCCCATTAGAGTAGTTGGTACTTAAGCGTGTAACTCGAACGGGTAGTAAGATGTGGTACCATAAATTAATTAATATATGACGAAGTGAACAAAATAACATCAAGTATTTTCCTTTAATATAAAAACTATTAGAGTGAACAGCCGGGCTTTAAAAATACGTTGAACTCTTTTTTGACAGCTATATAAAATTTACATTTTTTTGTTTGTTTTTTAATCCACTAGTTGGATAAAGTATTATTCCGTAATTTTAAGTCAAAATGCTAACAAATCCATTGCTATATAAAAAGTAAATTATAACATGAACATTTTAAAGAGTTGATGACGGTTTTTTATTACTTTTATAACTTGAACTTTTATATTATTTTAACAAGGTTACCACGCTTCTAGATAACTGGGGGGAAAAGTGAATTTTTTTTTTATGTATAAAACAAAGAAAACACAGGAAGTTTCGGGAAAAATCTAAAATAAATACTGGAATATTTGTGAGCCTGAAACACGTAAATGCAAGATTTAAATGGTAAGCCTATGTAGGCTTTCGAACCTCTAATACAGCCTTTTTAGATTGCATAGCAACTGCTTGTACTTATTTAGTAAGCTTAAATCCTCCTGTTCTAAACACCAAGAGGAATTGATGATTGATTAAATTTTATTCCTCAATACTTTGCTTCTTTGTCTGTAAAAATTTCAATTCCTTCTGTGAAACCTGGAAAACACAGGGAGTTTTGTATCAATAAAATAGTGGCAATCCCATTTAATTACACATTAATTTTAAATGTAAATATATAATTTTAGTTTATGGTAATGAGAAAGTAAAAATCACATTTGTTTTATACACTAAAATAGTATTGAGGTATTTAAAAAATAATTTAATATTTATTAATATCATAGTCACATTTCTCTACTCGTACAGGCTTTACCCAAATGAACTAATTACTTTAGTGTGATAGGGATGAAAAAGGTTTGATGTACAAGAATAATACCTGCGTTTGCGTGGGGAGGGATTGGAAATTTATTAAGAAAGAATCTCTCTCAAAAATTTCCTGTTGGTATTTGAACCCAGATCTCCTCATCATAAGCAATCCATTAAAACGTTCGGACATCGAAGAGCGTATTTTATATCTAAGTATTTTTTTATTTTAAAAAGTTTAATCATTTTCAGCTTATATAAATTCAAATATTTTAATTCCCTAAAGCTTTAATATATAAATTGTTCCTAATAGTAATGAATGTATTAACTAGCGCTTGATGAACAAACTAAAGCAAAGTATTACATAACTTTAAACAGAGACATAATAAGCTATTTTACCAAAATGTTTTTAGTTTGGTTTTAGATATTTCCATTGCGTTTGAGGCTATGAATCATAAATAAATTCACCGACCCATTCCACTTTATCGTAAAAAGTTTCGTGAATAAAACAAGTTGATATTGAATAGAAAGAGTAAAACCAAGCTATAAAACTGTTACATTTACGCCTGACTTTCCAACAAACAAACAAAAAATAAATTGAATGAGTAAATTTTGTCATTTTGAAACGCAAACAATTTAAATGTTCTAGGTCACATAAATAATATTATTGAAAAAATAAAGCAACTAATGAAAGTGCTTATATTCCAAATGTAGATTCACAAATGAAACTTCAAACTGATGCTGTTTTTTGTTAGTTCTAATATATTTCTATATACAGTAAAAATAAAACGCATTATGTTATCTAACTTTTAATCATAGATCTTAATTTTTAACAACTTAATTTAAAGTATTAAACAGTCTGGTATAAGTCTGCATGCTTTTTAAGTGTTTTAATGTTATAAAGGGTTATATGTGGTGTTCACAGCTACTTAATTTTACTTTGATACTCTGACTCTAATAAATTCATAATCACTCAATTTTACTGTCTATCCAAATCTAACGCTGCTCAGCTCATTTGTGATATTTTGATAAAAAAAAATTAAAGATTTGCCTGGCCTAAAAAAAGACAATTTTCCTACGTTTTAATTTAGCTTTAATTTTTACTTGAGTTTTACATGTAACTATTATATTTAGTAAATATTTTGCTCCATATTATGGTGAAAATACTGGTGGAAGGCTGGTGGGAGTTGTCATGTAGCTTAGTGTGTGAATAAAATTTATAGAGAGAGAATTACAATTTTGGTAATTTTTGGTGATAGGTTTAAGAAGAATTTATCAAATGTTTACTTTTGTAATTATTTAGATTACAATTTTAATTATTATTTATAAAAACGAATAATTTAATGTATAAATCAATAAAACTATTAATGTTCTCTAGAACGGCACGATGCGAATATAAGGATTTAACTATATATAGGTTTTTCTTATCATTGCGTCACGCTATCCATTCAGGGTGTAACCATATGTACTAGGGATGATGAACGTTAGATTTATAGGAAGTATATTATTATTTGTATGGAGGTAGAGTGTAAAATAATTTATAAAATACCACCCTTAGGGCCGGTCTTATGGTTCCTTAATTTTCTAAACGTTGTATCGAACTATTGCTCACATTTTGGCAGACACCGAGATTATTACTCGCAAAGTATCTTAGCTTCTGCGCCCACGTGACACCATCTGTTTCTTCGCGCTCGTTTAGCCGCCATTATTTAACAAATGCGCTGTCACCACTCGCTAGGTCGTAGTGGTATCATCAGTGCTTAAACGCATGCGTGCACCAGTAAAAACAGTACCAAATAAATATATATATGTATCCTACAGATAGCTCTCTGGCAGATAAATTCAGTTCATAAGATGCATAAAACATTAAAGTGGCTGATAACTTTTATCTGGTAGATAACTTTAACCTCCCAATAGCAATATTTATTCGGTAGTGATAAAAGACCGGCCCTTAGTACATCAGACCTTGATCCGAACTCCGAAGGTTGAACTTTAGAGGAAGTGTAACCACATTTGCGTGGAGATATAGTGTGTAACAATTTAGGTAAAACCACCCACAGCACACCCAACTGGGATCAAACCACGATCTCCCATTGGCAGTATAGTCTACTAGGAGATTAGCGCCTTAGACCATGCGGCTACCAAAGTGGGCTTACAGTCTATTGAGAGAGTAATTCCTTAGACCATGCGGCCACCGAAGTGGGTTTAAATAATATTAAACCAAAGTCTCAAATTGACCACATGCTTTATTTAATTTATTTTTCACCCCAAATTAATACCCGACCTGGCTATAGTATTTTAATTACAACAAAGCAGTGATCAGGAAGGTATAATTTAGAGGAAATATGCTCACATTAGTGTGGAAAGAGTAATACCATTCAGAATAACCGGCTGGGATTCAAACCTTAGCTTTTCCGTCACTAATAATATATGTTAATACCTCTAGAACACTCAATCACAGGTGTGAGTTAGTGATATAATCATAAGCATAGTGTAGGATTAAATAGAAAACGAACTAATAAAACTTTTAAAAAATATTAATCCGGTGACAAATCACTAATTGAAATGAAACTTGTGAATTCCTCCCGAACTAAAGTGTAAGCTTTTTACCAGAATTTTCCTTTTCCCATCTACCTCTTCCCCCTTACATCTTACCCCACCTAAGCTTCCAAAGCACCCGTCTAAAAGTTCCTTGTTCCATGAAAACTAATTAACCATTATAGAGTTAATTACTGGGACATTTACGTTAAAAAAAACCTCTTCAGAAATATTCATCGAGTAAAAAGAAGTAAAGAAATGAAACTTACCATTAGCGAGACCAAATAAATATCACAATGTTATGTGAACTGGTATGTGTTTTGCAGCAATTTAAAAAGGAATTGGTTTACAATCAACTTTCTTGTTAATTTATACGCATTATACTATTTTTATATTTATTTTTACAGAAGATTGAAAGTTATTTATTATTCACATTACTTTTTTAAAAATATTTATTTTGGGAACCGAAAGTTAACCAACATATTTCAAAGTATATCCCCAAAATTAAGAAGGGGTAGGCACAGAATCACATATTTTCAACTAGGAATGTCATTTTAAGCTATGTGGCCATCCTAAGACTTCCAACAGTTCCTAGTTGCAACAATGTGTTTCTGTACCTACGTATTCTTAATTTTGAGGATATGCCTTTAAATATATTGGTACCTTTTGGCTCCCAAAATTTATTTTACGGTCACTACCCAAAATATTTGTGCTTATATCAATTACTTGGAAATGAATATTTTTTAACAAAATAGCCTTGTATTTATTGAAACAAGAAAAACACAAAAATTAAAATCAAAGCTATAAATAAACTTAATCATAATTTTTTTTAATAACTTATATACTACAATCCCAAGAACCAGCGGCAAACTCGTATACACTTCATTAGTAATATGTTGCGTCCTGAGGAAGTTAATTCTGGAGGTAAAAAGGTATACTCCTCGGATGTCTGGGTGGAGGCTGCCTTGGAGTGTCCACCATACCTTTGAGCGAAAAGGATTGGAACTTGGAATGTAAACACCCTCAAGAAGTGTGGAAAACTGTATAAATGTAGGGTAGAAATAAAGATTCTTAAGATCGGCATGTTATAAATTAGCTAGATACGATGGCCAAACGCTGAGGATTTTTGGATTTAAGATTTTATACTCATCGCCACAGGAGAAATAAATGGAAATTCAGGAGTAGGAATGTTCATTAACACAGAGTGTGGAGGACAAGAGTTAAGAGTTACTATCAATGTACAGAGAGGATCATAATGGTGAATATAGAATCAAAACCAACAAACACAATAATCATTCAAGTACACATGTCAAAATACAGCACATAAATATGAAGAAATTGAAGAAGTATACGTAAAGCTGTATTAAATTATCAGAAGGGTAAAAGAAGACTAAAATGTAATAATTATTGGAGATTGGAATGCTATTGTTGCAGAAGGAGCAGATAATATTGTATGGTTTGGAAAGAAGAAATTTTAGGGTAGAAAATTTTATAGAATTTTGTACACAGCACAGGAATCTGACAGTGGCAAATACCTTGTTTCAGAATCATAAAAACAGTAGAAATACATGTAAAGCATCGGAAGATATGGTATGATACAAAACAGACTATTTTCTTACAAATAAGAGTCAAGAACCAAATAAGGAAGAGCAAAAGTTACCCTGGAGCAAACGTTGACAGCGACCACAATTTGGTGATTATGTAATCCAAAATCAAGTTTAAAAAGTTGTCCAAAGGAAATAAACAACGAATGTGGGACTTGGAAAAACTGAAGGCAGAGGAATGAAATGTGAAGTAGGGTTAGAAGAGTAATACAAAGAACTTAAAATTAAACAAAATAGTGTGTGTCACCGCTTCTCCTATTAAATAGTAGAAGTGACTAATACTTTTACAATAATAATTAAAGAAGGGTGGGAAGGATCAAGCATAAGATAAACATACAATTTTAACAAAACAGTTTATTTAGATTTAAAATAAGTCAAAGGTAGTACAATAGGTTGGAAGAGAACACATACAAAATGTTAAATTGTTTATAGAATCCGTTATTTAAATTAAATTATGGTTGCTCGAACTGGAGGCATCAGGTGAAAAGCACCTATGATTGACCTATAACCATTACAAGGAAGTTTGATTTGAATATAAGAAAAGATGCAACTTTTCAAACTAGAACAAACTCACATCTTTCTAGGAAGGAGCGTCTGCCTCATAAAAGTGGTAATTTAAATTAGAAGCAGTTAATAATTGAATCAAGAGTCCACACAGAGCGCTACTTCTGCCTTATTACTGTTAGACTTTTACCTACAAAGCCTATAAAATAATAATATCTTACAATACCTAACTCTAGAAAGTCCTAGTTTAAGGAGTTACAAGATTGGTAGTTAAATTAGCTAGTTAGCATGAGTTAACTCCACAGGAAGAAACGAAACACAAATATTAAGCTCCTAGAAGAGGAACTATCAGTTTACAAGTAGTAAATGGTGAGCTACGAGGGATCTAGGCTGTTAAGATATTATGGCTGGTCTATTCCTAATTAATACTGCCTGGACATTCAATAGTATATTTAGACATCCACTCAATCTAGGGTGCACTAAAAGTAGTGCAAACAATAAATATATTAACTAATACTGACGGCGCTGGAAGGGAGCTGTAGACAATACACTCCACCCCGCGCAGCCACTACTATGGACTAGTAGCAATCCCACAGGTTGCGCACCGTAAAAAGGTACACTATAAGAAATATTAGAGACTGGTATCAGTCACAGACCTAATCAGGTCATTGAACAAGGCGTTAGATAACCTGATTTCCACCATTATGTGATCCTAAACATTAAGTTAGCCGAATCGTGGCCTTACAGCTTAGGGTGTCAAGACACGTCCTTAGTATTTAACACTATATCTTATGGGCACAGAAAAACAAGTCAGAAACTCAAACATACAAAACTAAGTCATATGGACATAGTAAAAAAAAGCACAAACACTCTAACGAGGATTACTAAACCCAAGTAATCATTGTCTCAGAGGTGACTTCATCTGCGGCGAGGAGAAGAGACCTGCGCCTCACACATCGTAATCACCAGTTGCTTAGTCCTCCGATGTAGGTTTACGTCCAAGTTGTTCCTCCGACGAATTGATACAATAGAATACAAAAAGTGAAGCGAGTGACGGCTGTTTTATACAAGATGGACTGACGTATTCGGGAAGAGACTTTTACAAGGAAAGTAGAGGGTGGTAATTTCCTAAAAATGAGCCAAGTGACAACTAGCACTAGTGCATGGCAGCTAAGTACGCCAGAAGAAAGCCAGTCCTCACTTCTTCAACGTCCGACCTAGGTGTAAGATGTTCGTTGTTGTAGCCCATTTAGGTCGTGTCGAACGATCAGCTGGGGCATTTTCCTCAAGTACAGGCTTTTCCAGCAATATGATGCCACAGTGAGTTTAAATCTGCCACACATTATTAGACTTTGTTAGTTCTTGCATTTAAAGTGATAATCATGTATATTAGGTATTTTGAGTGTATGTGCTAACGGGCCTATGGCGAGTTACAGTCGAAACTCTAGGAAAGTAAATAATAAAAGAGACTGCAGAGGAAATGGTGGGAAAGAATAACATTGAGGTAAGGACGCCTTGGATTACAGAAGAGATACCGAACTTAATAGAGAGTGGATGAAAATACAGGTGCTCAATAAAAGACGAAGTGAAAAGAAAATACACATCTTTAAATAACGAAATCAATCTCATAAACTAAAACAACCAAATAAAAATGGATTGAAGGAAATTTCGGCAACATAGAAGATCAGCTAAGAAAAGAAATATCAGAACTAGACCTAACATACAAAATGTGAAGAAATACTTTCTAGATATAAAATCTAAATCTAATTCTTTAAGATAATCCGAAGAAAATTTATTAATAGAAGATTAGGACAAAGCAATAATGTGGAAATAACAACTATAAAATCTTTAAAAAGAAGAAATAAGGTGAGAAGAGGCTTTGGAAAACGAATATGTTGACATAGAGGAAAGAGGCTACTACATAATCAGACTGGAGTTTGAAACGGCATAAATCAGTTAAAAGACAACAAAGCATGGATGGAATTCCTGCAGAACTACTCAAACATGCTGGAGAACAAGCAAAGGAATAACTGTAGACAATTGGTAGGAAATTATACAGAATAAGGAATATAGGATGATAGGACAAATAGGATGATGCTATAATATGTAAAGACTATGGTGATGAATCGCATTTGTAAAATTCTACTTCATTGCATCCATTACATAGGACCGGGATTCAAACACCGACCTCCCCGTCAAAATCAAACTGGGATGAGCTATCCTGACATATAGTCCACGTGCTCAATGAAAGCGGGTTTACACCTATGTCAAGCATATAAAAAACTCATATCTCTGCTTGAATGGCAAAGCTAGTAAAATATATATATTGTTAGACTTTCCATAGCTATTCTTACGATTGAATGTCAACTAGTACAAAGGCCTAAAAATTATAATGCATTTACCCTTATCTATATTTATTGCACGTAAATAGCCACTTCAAGTTTTTTGCTCCGTTTTAGGTAGTTAGACAGTGAACGAACAAAACCACTTAAGCGCTGTGTTGAGCCATCATTGGCTAATGCTGATTGATAAGTGTTTGGTGGAGGAGTCTAGCTCCAACATTCGTTAAAGTATTCGAAACTTTTTAATGATTTACATGATAGATAAAATATTGAAGCTTATATAGTCCCAGGAGTCATTCTTTTACCCCCCAACCACTTCCCCCCGATAAATACAATCGCACTCAATACTTTTCAGAATAAATAATATTGAACAATACTATTCAAACATTGGTTAATGGTAATAAAAAAAAGTGAAATTTACTTGTAAAATAAAATTTTACTGTGATAAATAAACACAGAAATACAAGTGATGCCAACATAATAACAATAAAGAATGTGGACCCAAAAAAAAGTTATTAAGTCATTCCAAAGAGCACCACTATTCGTTATACGCCTTATAATTGGAAAAATATATATTTACCAGTAAACCCTTGCGAAACTTTCCCTGCCTCCCTTCCCCAAACAAAAAAAAATATTATTTGGTCTTTTGTTGGGTTGTTGAAATTAAATACTCAGCGAAGTGTATACACAAAATAGCAAAGAAAGTTTATTTTTGGTAATTGATACAAAAATATTGTTGGATTTTTCTTTATCATCGATTTTAAAGAAACAATGTATTTTAACGTAAACTGAGTGTGCTATGTCAGAAGTTGGTAGATAAAAATCCTATCCACTGATACCTTATTCGTCGCTGTAAGCTTTGTATTA
The DNA here is from genome assembly GCA_902151425.1 of Timema shepardi. Lineage (NCBI taxonomy): Eukaryota > Metazoa > Arthropoda > Insecta > Phasmatodea > Timematidae > Timema > Timema shepardi. The sequence continues at coordinate 9,782 of CABFVX010000157.1, read as the reverse complement.
GTTGAGAAAGGGGGGTGTTGACAACAGAAATAATATAGAGGATCTATTTTATAAGAACAAAGGTCTAATTGACTCAGCCTATGCATTTTATGGGTAGGTATAAAGAAATTGTCAAAAAAGTTGACTTACCACAGAAACATATCCTGTAACATGTTTTTAAAGTATTTGTAGAGATTTAAAAAATAACCGAGCGATAAAATGCAAGTAAATGGAAAATATTAGTAATCCTATTTATGATGGCTTAGATAGCCATGCTATTATATTTTTTAATTAAAGTATTAGCCATTTACAGAATAATCATACGTATGTCAACAGAAATGCAGCCTAGGGTCGAGTACATTCGGCTGGAATTCCAAACTTGAACTAGATGTAATTGGCAAACCATATTAGATGAGCTTTACATTTTTTCCACTTATCCACTAATGTGAGCTATTTTATTATTAGTTAGTTAGTATTTAAAGCCATGACAAAATAAAAATAGCCATTAGTGTTTTTAACACAAATAGTAACGTTTTTAATTCAAAAGTAACTGCCACTAATTATAAGTACACTTAGGTAGGCCACTAAATATGACCTCTATAAGACAGAACTTACTATTAGCCCTATAAGTCAGCAACAGCTCTGAGCCCTCTAAAACAGCACTAGTTATTAACCCTTCTTAAGGGGGACACCAGCTATGAGCCCTCTAAGACAGCACTAGTTATTAACCCTCTTAAGGGGGACACCAGCTATGAGCCCTCTAAAACAGTACTAGCTATGAGCCCTAAAAGCGGCTGTAACTCCTACTAAACTTGGCTATTTTTGCTGACGACTCACGGGCTATAGGTTGCCAAGCTCCAGTGGCAGGCCGATTGATATTGTGGGGGAGGGGAAAAGGGGTCAGAAGGGTGTTATTCCTGTTCCTTCGCTTCTCTTCCTTTTTCAGTGCAGCATTACTCAATGTCTCAATAGTAAAATTGTTACCACTAATCCTCTTTCTCCTTGTCTTATTCCAGACTCTTAGCTCTTAATACAATTACTGAGGTAAGAGGCGTTTTAATTAGCCATTGTATTTTAAATTCATATTCATTTAAAATGTTGAGATAATGTTGATCTTAGTAAAACTTCGTACAAATATCAAGCATAATAATATATTTTTAAATCTAAAATGAGCGAACATAAACTGAACCCAACCGAGAAAGGTGGTATTATATTGTGTAGCAATAAAGGAAAGCTACAAAATAAATCCAAACGTTACGTATTTTACCCTTGGTATGAGCCTGGTAATGTTGGAATATAGGGGACGTGAAAAAAGGTCAGTGTTTTTTGCAGATTTTATATCAAACCAATTTTTTGGTCCAAAGAAATCAAATAATTCTCTAGTAAAAACAAATATTTTAAGTTCCTTCACATAGTGATGTCAACAGTTGTTGAATAACTATAAAGTGTCCTGGAATTTAATGACAACTTATTATCCTTATTTAAAATGTTTCTCATCTAATGCCCCTATGCTCATAACAGATATTCAACATATTTATTACATATAAGCGGTGGTTACGCGGTCTCATCTTATGGTTATTTCGGTGACAAATAAATAAAGGCTTGAAACCCAACTCGTATGCTGAGGTGATTTTAACATAACAATTTCCCACTCTCCCATCATGGTAGTTCTGGTACGTCTCCTTTAAATACAGATAGCCCAAATCAGTAAAGTAAGACGCGGGGCCCATGAGTAATATTCTTGTGCCACTTGTCATGTTCTCATAAATAAAGTCACTGAAATGGCATTTTTAAATACAAAATACACGTTATTCTTTACAAATAAATGTCATTGAGAATTTCATCACAATACAAAATCTAAACATTATAATTTCTTATTTAAAATCAACTAATATTTATGCATTTTGGTCATCTTGTAATTATTTATATCACTATCTTATATATTATTTCTGCTGTCAGCATCACTTTTTTCTCAACTAATACAAAGCCTACAGCGATGAACAAGATATCAGTGGATATGATTTTTTACCGACTTCTGATATAGCGTACTCAGTTTACGTTAAATCATCCGATCGAAGACAGGTTTAAAAAACTGGTATATGTATAATCTTGATAGATGTGTAATATTCTGAGTAAAATAATTCATTGGCGGTAAAGATTGTGGCATCCAATTCTTATCAGAAAGATATTTGTTTCAGATTTTCTCCCAATTTTTAGCTATTAAAATTATCCTAAATCAGTGTAAATGTATTTCTACTGGTTATTCAAGGGATAGTTTACACGCCGATGGGCATTTACAATTTTCAAATTGATAATCTGAATGCGTTGTATTGTGTATATCTATGGAAGCTTGCAATCATTGTACCCAGCCATCTGTATGCTCAGTTGGACGCCATATGCCAATGACAGAAAATGGATCAGAATGAGCGCATTCAGTGGATGTATTGATCAAACGGAATTCGATAAATCAGTCCCCCCCCCTCCCTCAAATCAATTGCATTCTACTGCGACAAATGTTACACTAGTCCGAAACCTCTCCATTACGACTGATTGGCCGGCCATGTGTTTCCATTATCACCAGACATTCCTCTTAACAGGCAATTACAACCTTCGCGTATGGTTGAACACGAGATTAAATGGGAGTAAAGCTCGCGGCCATTGGTGTAATGCAGGGGTCGCCAATCTTTTTGGGTCCCGATCGATTTATACATTTATCAACTGCCCCACGATCACCCTTACTTTCTCCACTCTACTCTTAATTTGATTCGTTTTCATAAAGCTTGAATTCAATATTTTCTCAAATACTTATATCCCTTCCTTTATAGAAAGTACATAAAATAAATTAAATGTACAATCCATTTGCCCTGATAAGTAGTAGGTTCTTATCTTGACGGACTATTTTATGGTCCTATCTTATAAGCTGTGTTAAGGGTGTGCGAGATTGACTTTTTTGTTTCGGGACGAGATCGGGAACGTGTATTTTAGAATACCCTACTTCGAAACGAGAACGTGAATTTTAGAATCCTTTACTTTGAGACGAGAACGGTAATCTTAGAATACCTTACTTCGAGACGAGAACGGGAATCTTAGAATACCTTACTTCGAGACGAGAACGGGAATCTAGAATACCTTACTTCGAGACGAGAACGGGAATCTTAGAATACCTTACTTCGAGACGAGAACGGGAATCTTAGAATACCTTACTTCGAGACGAGAACGGAAATCTTAGAATACCCTACTTCGAGACGAGAACGGTAATCGTAGAATACCTTACTTCAAGACGATAACGGGAATTAAAAATGTAAGAATAATCATTTCTGATTTTTTAATATTACATACCTTAAAACACTGACGATATTTAATTTGTTAAATGAATACATAGGCCCTCATAGAGTAAATTTAAATAAATATATAAAGTTGAAAATTTAAGCAATTTTTATTACTTTTGCTATAACTTATGCTACTTAAATTATAAACATTTATTAAACACATAATAAATCTGAATTTACATCCATAATAGGTTGGCATACATATTTAAATTTAAATAATAAATGAAAAGCAAGCTTAAAAGTAAGTTAAATATGGAAAAAAATATCAATCCCCGAGATTTTCCAAAAATGTTCGGGGTTACAGAATATGTTTCCCGATAATCGGGTCGGGATCGGGAAATGTTTTTTTCCCGGGGGAAACCCGCACACCCCTAAGCTGTACCATAGGCGAATAATGCAAGGTAAGACTGCCTTTTCGTTACGATGTAGTTTTCTTACGTGATCGACTGAAAATAGATCCGAGATTGACCTATTGCTAGCCCCTGGTGTAATGTATACTATCACCCGAATAAAACCAAGTGAAGCCGTTGTAAATTATATTTACGAGTAATAAATCTCAAAAAAATCCATACGCTTCCTGGTTGGTGCTATTAAGTGTTTCAAGCTAGGTTGAGATATTGTTTTAAACAAAAGATGTCAAATTAATATCTCGATACGCTTTGTTCTTACTAGTATTGAAAGAATATAGAATTTATTGTAATACAGATTGGGGTGAAAATAACTAGACGATCTATTCTGAGGAAAGTGATGGACAACGTGCTAAGGTTTGTCTGACGTCCAGTGGAGCTCACCTGAGGGACATTATCTTCAAACAGTGAAAAAGTAAAGTATGTGTTCTGATTCTATTTAGATAGTGAATATCTATGTTCCAATTAAAGTGCTTATTTTCAAGTAACTTATCGTTTAAATAATTGTTTCGACCCCCACCCTGTATACCATTATTTGGAATATCCAGATTTTATCTCTCAACTCCTAGTAAACAAATGTTTTGGCATAAAAACTAAACGGCAATATATAGGAGTGGGTTGTATTTCGTTTTGAACATTATCAGTTCCTTATTAAGCGTTTCACTTTAGTAACAGTTGTTAAATGTACTCGGAATTACAGTGTTGTGTTCTAGTGGTATAATAAACATCAGTTTTTTTAAATAAATAATAGTTTTTAATGTAAGTTGGTATCCATGGCAAAAGGATTGAAACTGGAAATCTTTATAAATCGAAATTGAGAATCGAAAAACCTGAGGTTAAAATTTATGAATAAATATCGAGGTCGAGAAAAATAGGAATCGTAAAATCTTTATTTAAAACATATGAGAGGCACACATTCATACAGACAATAGGGATGATCGTCCCATCAGCCTTTTTTTTTCACTAAAAACAAAACAGGTTTTTTTATACACAAGTAAACTTTGATCTTCGAACTCCTGGGTAAGAATTAAGAGTCCTAGTCACGTGGATTAACTCGCCGTTTATTCAATATCGAATTCAATAATTAAACCTCTGGAGCACGTTCGGTATATGCGAGGCGGGGCTATAGCAACCTGTGTAATCCCCTGATCACAGGGACCACGTGACCCCGATCTCGAATACACCCCGTGACTGTGTAAAGTCAGCTGCAAGCTCAACCTTCTACCCCCTTGCTAACCTCGTCAGTATGACCCCCTCTAACCCCTAAACTTTCAAAAAGAAGGGACGCCTGACCTCATTCCACCCTTCTCATCACATCGATCTGAGTGGCGGGAGCTGAAATGGGTTGAACACCTCCCCAGGTACACCTTTTCCCCGCCTCTTTCCCCCAAACTGTACCCTCTACTACACTTCCAGAGCGGACAACCTGATTGGCACTTCCCTCTGGGCTGACTTCTGTCATCCTTATCTCGCATCTTTCTGTATACTCTGAGCAAGGTCCAGCCTTTATTACTTCTAGCGTCGGGTTTTTGTTCATTCAGAAGACACGTTCTCTGACAATCCACCTATTGCATCATTTATTTTCATCCCTTCTTCAACCTCTATTGGTTATTCATGATTCTAGTGTTTCTCACCCACTTCTTTTTGATATTCTTTTCACAAATTCGTTCCCCTCTCTATATCTCCTACTTCTTTTTTTTATTACTTTATCTTGTTATTTTGCCTCATCAATAATTCTACCTGACCCGCTTCAGTGGCCACGTGGTCTAAGGTGCTACTCTCTCAAGGACTGCCGACGATGGGGAGATTGAAGTTCGAATTTCGGTCGGGTTTACTGAGGGTGATTTTTTAAAAAAATCCACTCTCTCTACATGCAAATACAGATACATTTCCTCTAAATACAACTTTCCTAATTTCTAAAATAATTAGTGCAATTAGTACAAAATAGTATAACTCGAACGCGTAGTAAGACGCAGTTCTAAAAAACGCTCGACCTACTGCTCACATTGCTGGTAAAATGTTATCAATTTATGCCACAGAAAATATTTTTTTTATTTTATTTTCTGAAATATCCTTTCCGTGGAAATCGGAGTGTATCAAGTTTCGTGTAGTATGCTTTGAAATTCGGAATTTACAGTCGAGTGCATCGTATCCTGAAACAAAGATATTTAAAACCACAGTGCTCACATATTTTCAAAAATAAACTCATGAAGTTGTTCCATCTAACGGTCGATAGTTCATTAAAAATTTTGATTGAACTTCGTTTATTGTATAGCATTTTGCTGTAATTAGATTGGAAACTCAATTCGGTTATGTGTGTAAAAATGTTTTTATTCTACAGGAACAGTATCTGGTCATTCGTGAGCTGTGTAAGTGTGTATGTGTCAGCGTGTGTGCTATCACCATGTAAGACATGGTGGCTACAAACACGAAAAATAGGGAAATCTTGGAAATGTCAAGGGATTTTTTTATATCAGGTAAAAGAAGACAAGGGTTTTAACTTTTTTTTTAAAGGACTGTAACGTCCCTGTACTATTTCTGACAAAACTGTGTAAGGTCACTGGTTTTATCTGGGTGCCCGGTAGCCAACCCTACTACAGCACTACCGGGGAACCGTAGGGACTTAAATGATTAGGATGGACCTCGAGCGGTAGGGGTTGGGATGGATGGTTCGTGGGGAGTGAGACTTGCGAGTTAGTCCAATCAGATATATTTATTAATCTAGTCAGATGATAAACTACATGAGTCACTGGTTAGATCTCCCGTGACGAGGGAGCAGGCACGATAACGGTCTCACAGCCTATCTGTAGACCCGCGATCAACACCCCGGTGGGGTGAGCCACCAGATAACATTTTATATCGTAATTTCGTCAGACGTGCTAGATACCGCCACACGTGTACTCAGCATGGTTTCCAACATTCAACAACCATGTGTTATTCTCACACACAAACTTGCTGATCTCAAGTTTCACCAGCCAGGAAGGTCCATCGGTCGCACCGTGCTCGCTCATCAACAGGATGGCAACCCAATACTCTTTAATTCCAAGAAAATGTACAAGTGTGGGTTAACCTCTTGCCAGAATAAGCCTTAAAATAATTACGCTATTACAGGACATTTCAGGGAATTTAAATAATAACTATCGACCTCAGGGCTATTAGTGAAAAGTGCTTGCCTCAGGACACTTTATTTCCGTGGGTTTGAACCCAAGTGGGGTGGGCGGATTTTTCTTGAGTGATAAAAATCCGTATCACAACTTCCTTCGGAGGGTAAGTAAATTATTATTATTATTATTATTATTAGCACCACGTCTTACTACCCATTCGGGTTATACGCACTTACGCTAATGTGTAGTGGTAGGGTGATTGTGAGATGAAATGAAGGACCTACAGTTTAACGTGGAATCCGAACCACGGTGGAGGCCTGGAATTCCCCACATTCACAAGATGTCTTGTCAGAGGTGAAAGGGTAAGTAAAGCCATCGGTCACTGGTCGATTGTGACATGTAAAAGAACCCTGTAAAAATATGAAAATACCTTTACCAGTAAAATTGGTAGGTCCCTTCGTTCTCTCTCATAGAAATTTTCGTATGCTGATATAATCAGCCGGTTCAGAAAGTGTGCATTAAATACCTCAAATAAATAATTTTAAAAAAACAACTAATGATGCACCAAAAATTTTAAACAAGATGACGGGGTAAAGACAATGAAGATCCGAACCTAAATCTAACCAACCAAATCTTGGTGACCATGATAATTATTCCCTTTTCGATTAAAAAGAAACAACCTCCTGGTGCCAACTGGGAATCGATTCTGGGACCTCTGGGACAGCAGCCAGGGGCTCTGACCATTATACCAAGAGGCCAGTTAGTCAACATTTATATAGGGGGCGTATAATCCGAATAGTTAGTAAGACGTGGTGCTAATAATAATATATAGGGGCTACATTTAAAAAAAATCTTGTTTCCCATTTTATATAGGCATATATCTCTAAGGACTTTTTTCATCTCCATCCTGGAAGGAAGATTTGTATAAACCATAGAGCTTAAATTATTGTAGCCAATTTAATTAAGTATTTTAACATAAAAATAGTTACTATCAGGGGATGTATTGAGAAATGTTTAAGAATTTATGTTTTTTGTTTCAATGTTATATCTTTATAGCTGACCGAATAAAACGCAAACACATTAACAAGGGTAATTCTATATTGACCATCCACTACGTCACAGTTCAGCAACGTCCTTGAATTTGACACGTTAAAGTTTATTAATAGGCATATAAAGATCTATAAGAAATATTTGGTAGCTCAATACAATATTATTATTATTATTATTATTATTATTATTATTATTATTAGCACCGCCTCTTACTACCCGTTTGGGTTATACGCACTTACGCTAATGTGTAATGGTAGGATGATTGTGAGATGAAATGGTGGACCTACAGTTTACCGTGGAATCCGAACCACGGTGGAGGTCTGGTATTCCTCACATTCACGAGATGTCTTGTCAGAGGTGAAGGAAGGGTTTGGTAATTAGATAAATCTTTGCCGGGACCGAGTATTGAACCCCGGCCGCCAGCATAGAAGTCTGACACCTTACCCCTAGACCGCCAGCTCAATACAATAATGACAAAATTTATAGAATTAAAATTGTAACAAAATTGAATATAAAAATAAATATCATCCCATATGAGGTTGTCAGAAAACTGGAATGTATACAAAATATAGATTTATGGATGTGACAAATAAACTGTAAATTATTGTACAATGAACGTTTGGTAAGGATTGAAATCTGCTCGTGCCAGCCGAGGTAGAACTTTTTGTGAATATCTATTTTGATTCAGGTAGAGCGGATTACAAGAAACAGGAATGAAAGCATCCCCTTGTCTGGAAAGAAAGTGAAGATCACAGTAAAAAGGTGATGTGTTGTATCCAACAACAAATACAAGGAAGAAGAAGAAGAGGAGGGTAGAGAAATATTGATAAAGCTACCCTGAGGAAAGAAAGGAAAGAATACTCGTCACTGCAGAATATTTAGAATTTTGAAAAGTACAGTATCTATTAATAAAATGTTGAAACTTTAACTCAATTTTTTAGCATCGCATCTTATCATCCGTTTGTGTTATACAACTATGTACTAAGTACACCTATGTGTTGGGGATGAGTAATGTTGAGTTTAGAGGAAGTGCACCCAAATTTTCGTAGAGGAAGAGTGGGAAACCGTTTAGGAAAAGCCACGCGTCCCCCGATCTTCTCATCATCTGCAGTCTATTGCGAGAATGATACCTTAGACAGTGATTTTCAACCTTTTTCAACTCTTGACACATTGAACAAAGCACTAAAACTGTCAAAGGTACTCCCCATCAGCTTTTTCAAGGAGCGATTTTACCATTTAAAAAAATAGTATTAATATTGTACTTAAAATTTCTACAGAGAAAATGTTACTTAAAATTTCTATAGAGAATATTCTAAAAATTTGTTATTATATAAATAATGATTTTTTTTAGCACCGCATCTTACTACCCGTTCGTGTTATACGACCATATACTAGGTACACTAATTTGTTACGGATCAGGAAGGTTTTGTTCAGATGAAGTGGACCCACATTTTCGTGGAGTGAGAGTGGAAAATTATTTTGGAAAAAAAAATCACCCTCAGTGCACCCGACTGGAATCGAACCCTGATCCCCCCCTGGCCCTCCCCCCCTTCCGGTTTTCAGAAGTTAGTTTAGAAAGAGAATGACCCGTTAGACTGCTCGGCCAGTGAAGCGGGTAAATCTTTATTGTTTCTTTCATTACATGTCTGAATTTATAAATTATATTAAATTTAAAACATTAGTTACATCTTTAAGTCATTATTCTTATCTGGTCTGATTTGCCAGTGACAATTAGTAGGTATTCAAATCCCGAACGTATAATATGAGTTTATTTTCCTATATGGTTTTATAACTCAAACTCTACGAAAATGAGGGCACATTTACTATAAATTCTACTCTACTCCTCCTCACTCAATTAGTGTAAGCCACTCTGTGTGTGTGTGTGTGTGTGTGTGTGTGTGTGTGTGTGTGTG
>CABFVX010000156.1:399602-434178 GCA_902151425.1 Timema shepardi | reverse complement strand
CACAATCACCCTACCATTACACATTAGCGTAAGTGCGTATAACCCGAACGGGTAGTAAGACGCGGTGCTAATAATAATAATGATATCCTTATTTAATTCACTCTGAAGTTGTAGTGGTTGCAGCCATGTTTATTTTATTATGTTTTGGTACAAGGCTATATTCTCTCTTTTATATGGTTTAGTAAATAAAAAACATCGTTTTTCTCTCTATTTAATACGTCAAGGTCTGGTACACTAAAGTTACATTTCATGTGCATGTGCAAACTATAATTGGTCATGACTTGATTGACCCAGTTTTTATCTACTACATTAATTAGTATTATTTGTAAATGCTATATACAATCTCATTCTTTTCATTAAAATTAGACTTCTTTGTTTTTCTGTAAAACATATAATTACATGGTTTTTACTAATAGATTTGGCCTAAAAATATCTATAGGTAATAATGCGGAAGTAATTAATTTAATTGATAAAGCAATCTTTTTATTTTTAAAAGTTTGTATGGACTAAAAATGGTTCATATAACCATATGTAAACACTACTTTATTTAACTACCTTTTTTAATTCGGAAGAATAGTAATCTCTGCTGAAAACATATTTAATGAAAAAACCTACGAGAAACACAGTAATTACTAAAATTGCTTCCTCCAGTAAAAACACAATTTCACGAGGCATGCAAGTAGTAAGATTAATTTAGTTACATAAAACTCGGGTTTTAAAGTTTGATTTTTTAAAATAAGGTCTTTAGTTGCTTATTACTCCAAGCTTGACAATAACGTAGGAAATACCAGGCGCCCTTTCCTTTTACACATTACAAGCTTCAACCAACATCGTAGACGATATAAAAATGTGTTGCTTTTAATATTGTAATGCAATAAACCATCTCGGACATGTCAAGGTCTGATGAACAATTGATAAAAAAAGAGACAACCAGCTTAACTGCCTCTTTGTCCAGGGTCTAATATTTAACAATAAGTGTAGAATAAAAAACTCAAAAACTTGTGTTGTGTTTTTACAATGTAGTGCATGTTTGATCGACTAACCTACATCTATTGATTCTGATGGAGGGCTGGGACACATTACGGATGTTCAAAAACCCCGTAAATTTTTTATTGATGTTTTATTTGAGGAATTTAAGGACATTGCTTATCTGTGACGTCATGTAAGTCGAGAAAGGATTTCCCATGTTAATGTATTTACGTTTTATTCAGCGAGTTTTGAAGACACAGCATTAAAATAAACACGATATTTTTTTAAAAATAAATAAAAAAATATTCTTACACTGTCCCACAATTTAAAAAAAAACTTGAAATGATATTTTTTGTAAACGTACTTTTTAAAATTCTTTTACAGCTTGGGTTGTTTGATTTATTCACAAAAATGACCTGCACTGGATGTAAGCTAATGTAATTCCAGAGCCGTTTTTTGATAGGTCTTACCGTTGAGCCACCGGAGACCTCCAGAGAAAGGCCCGCACCTACTTTAAAGTTTCTCCGCAATTTTGAAATTTTCCGGGGGTTAAAAATTATCATTTTTAACTTTTTGGAATTATTTCGTAGGTTACAGGCTAAAAGCTATAAGTTTGCCAAATTTAAAGTTTCTAGCTCATCTAGAAGTGGGTAAACATTAATGTCAGTGAGTGAGTCAGCCATGTGGCTTTATAATAGTATAATTTGTCTCTTTCTTGCAGATAACTTTTTTTACCAAAAAGATAGATTCTTCTCTTTAGTTGCACCTTCTTCTAACATCACAATAATCGGCGCAGCACATTTCTTCATATGGTAACACTCCTTAACACACACACACATTTTTCACTGCAACACTCTACTCTGAATGAATTCTCTTCAGTACAAAATTTGCGATTCACATATATTTTGGGGGAACCCTAAGGAGTGTTTCCAGAGTAAACAGAGCTTTCTAAACAAAAACTGTACCTGTGACGTTATCTCCCCTACTCGGTTCCAATTTGACCAATCAAAACCAGGCTTTGCTCAACACACCTCACATGGGTAAAGCATTGTATTTGAAACCTGGTGAGTAATAAGAACAGTTCTCAGCTACACTTCAAACAAGTTATGCCTACCTAGAAACATTAACACTAAACACTACTGATATTAATATCATTTGATAAAAAATAATCTGGTAGCACTCCATTGTAGAGAACCATTGCTCCTTGAGCGAGTATTTAACTATTAGTGATGATGGCAAAAATAAATAGTGAGTTGACCTGATGGTCTATGGATAAGGTGTTGGACTTCAGTGCTGGGGTACGGGGTTCAATCCTCGATCCCGGCACAGATTTATCTGATTGCAAAAACCTTCTTTCACCTGTGACAAGACGTTTATTAACCATAACTTGTGAATGTGTGGAATTACAGGCCTCCACCGTGGTTCGGATTCCACGTTAAACTGTAGGTCCTCCATTTCATCTCACAATCACCCTATCATTGCACATGATCGTATAACCCGAACGGGTAGTAAGACGCGGGGATAATAATAATAACAATAACAATAATAAAGCTCGATGTGTTGTTTTAATTTGGGAGGGCACGGGCGAGGTAGGGTCTTAAAGGTTGAGGAGTAAAAACATAGCTTGAAGACGGTAAATAATGGAGACTGATTACACGCCATTGCGATATGTGCCGTTAATGAGAAATGGCTGGCCATTGCTTTTTTTTCAACCATAGGGTAAAACAAAAATAAAAATAACATCAGTAACAATGTGTTCATACTTAATCTAAATATTCAATATTATTGTAATCCATCAATTAAGTTGATTTGGGTATGATCTAGGAGTATTTGATATGCAGTTTCCAAACTCATGGCTTACATAATATAACAACCAACAAATACACTAAACCAATTTTCTTTAAATATTAATTTAAATACAAAGGATATAAAAACTTAGTCGTAGGTGTAAGAGTGAGGAAGGCTGTCAGAGAAATTGTAGACTCATTAGCTTAGAGAGAGGTTGGGAAATCAACGGTAATAAATCCTATGAAGAAACCCCCTTACCATAAGTGCACCGTGCTGAAATTCTAACCTTGACCTTCTCGTCCCCTAGACTTTCCAGAGTATTGTGAGCCTGATACCGCAGACCCTGTAACCACCTGTGCAGGTGATTTAACCCAAGACAGCAAATCTAGTGCCATACACCCGACCCAAACGCCTAGATACTCGTATGTACAAATCTGATACCAGTTCGAACGGGTGTACAAAAAGTTAATATCTTATCGCCCGACACCTTAGTTCAGTCTGTAGCGTGTCTGTCTACTGAACTATGGGTCCAGGTTCGATTACTGGCATAGCCGAATACTTTATCATTGGTTAAATGTGGGCTTATTTTTTCATAGCATAGCAATGTATTACCGGCCTGGTGGCTAGGTGTTGTGTCTGTTCTAAATTTAAGTTAGTTTATAAGTCGTGTGCTGATATAATCAATAGGTTCATAAAGTGTAGGTGACCTGGCGGTCTAGGGGTAAGGTGTCAGACTTCTGTGCTGGCGGCCGGGGTTCAATCCTCGGCCCCGACATAGATTTATCTGATTACCAAACCCTTCCTTCAACTCTGACAATACATCTTGTGAATGTGGGGAATGCCAGGCCTCCACCGTGGTTCGGATTCCACGTTAAGCTGTAGGTCCTCCATTTCATATCACAATCACCCTACCATTACACATTAGCGTAAGTGCGTATAACCCGAACGGGTAGTAAGACGCGGTGCTAATAATAATAACATAAAGTGTACGTTAAATACCTCTAATAAATGAAAAATAAATCTTCCTCAGAATCACCAAGTTTTGAACCGGTGTCTCTCAGATTTATAGTCGACCCATCTAACTCTAATCAATTATTCACGAGGACGAGAGTGATATAATTTATTCATGACCTTAAGGTGAGATAGAAGGGGACGCGAGAAGACTTGTTAAAAAAAAAAGACAAAATAATTCTCCAATAGAAACATAGAGTTTAATTTTCTTTGCATGGTGAGTGATATCAACATTTCTTGAACATCTGCCAAAAGTGTCCTGGAATTTAATGACACATTTTTCTCTTCATTTAAAAAGTTTGTCATCTAATGCTACAATTATCAATAATGTATATTATATTAAATGAAATAATACATTAAAAATTATTATATTCACATTTGTATCTTGTTATAACTGGCCGCACAAAAAATATTATAACTTAGAGAGAGAGAGCGATATAATATATTAGTTTCAAACTAAAAGGTTTTTATTTTGTAAACAGTGCATGAATACAAACAACAATACGGTTTGTATCACGTCCTGAGCCACCCGGCGGAACAGATTTCAGAAGAGCACGCGGCATTTTAGAAAGCATATTCTAAGTGAACAACACACGCAGCTTTCACAAAAAGGAAACATCCAGACGATTATTTTCAGAGGTTCCTGTTTCAATGATGTAAGAAGAGCTGTTAATAATTAAAAACATATTGTTTGTGTGAATGTTTTGACTCCCACGCCAGTGCTTAGGGTACTTCTTCATTCATATGTTAAGGCAGAGTCTGTGATTGACTTGTGTATATTGTAAGAGCTGAGTGTTACAGTGTAGTAATAAAGTAAATTATGTATGAATTAATCAGTCAACTTGAGTTGAATTTAGTGAGAGGATTTCTAAACATCATAGCCGTGTTGTTGAAGTGTTTTATCGCAAAACCCTTGTCTCAAGAACTAGGGTAAAACGAACTATTAAATACAGGTGGAGGAGAAGGAGGGGGGCTCTCTTTCTTTGGTCGATAATGCGGCACGTTTGCCTTTTGGACATGGGGTCCGTGGTTACATGCGTCTGTGACGTATAGTACATGTAATATCGTATTATATGTCTTGACTCGCGGGTTAGAGGCTCGGTGATAGCAATCGACTTGTATTTCCTTGTAAGAGTACAAGGTGGACTTGTGTGTGAAACGCTGTTGAGGAACGACTACTAGTTGATCGGTTACGTGGTTACGGCAGTATCCAGTTATGGCAAACGAATGGAGTCAAAATCTAACTTGATGACGCGAATCCTTCATCACTGTTCATCGAACTCTATACTTCAAACATCACATGTAGATTTGTTAAATAAACACCCCGTTTACACGGTTTGCTAACGCCTCCATCCTTCCACACCTATCCCGACACAAGCCCACGACTGTTACAATATCATCGGCTACATTGATATACCATAGCCACCGGTGACTTGGCTGATGGCTGATTTCCGTAATTATAATCATTCATCCTCCAAGCTTCATATTTCATATACACTTAATTGTATAGCTTTACTTTATTCTAGGTGACCTGGTGGTCTAGGGGTAAGGTGTCAGACTTCTGTGCTGGTGGCCGGGGTTCAATCTCTCGGTCCCGGCAAAGATTTATCTGATTACCAAACCCTTCCTTCACCTCTGACAAGACATTTTGTGAATGTGGGGAATGCCAGGCCCCCAACGCGGTTCGGATTCCGCGTTAAGCTGTAGGTCCTCCATTTCATCTCACAATCACCCTTCCATTACACATTAGCGTAAGTGCGTATAACCCGAACCAGTAGTAATACGCGGTGCTAATAATAATAATAATACTTTATTCTATTATTGCATATATTTAGGCAGCTTCAACCCTCAACCCCTCCCCTCCCCCACCCTCCTCTTTCCATATTTTAACTAGAGCCCTTCTATTCCTACCTGTATTCGGTTTCCGTAACCTCTCAACCACGGTGACTTGTACCATCTACTAAAAAATAAATAAAATAAAGTGCTCTAGATTCTGTATAAAATTTCTTAACACACTACTGACGTAATATAAGTCGTGGTCGAATAAGATGTGACAACAATTGATTTGTCTTTTTTCAACTCTCCTCTCACCCCTCTTACAATCCGTTCCGTAACTCTCTGCCAAACCCCATCCTTCTAAAGATCCTTTTTTTTCGTTTTATTCCCTTTGACCGCACCGCTGGTTTTCCTCCCCATTTGTTACCATTCCCGCGATAAAATGAGATTGAATGCATTTCTTAACATCTGCTTTGTTGGCTTTTCAACACTGTTTCTACGTTTCTACTCAGGGGGACGTGGGTCGAGCGGTGAAGGGGGGAATTGTTATCTCCCATTGACAAATTTATCTTCCCAGGGAGAGTTGAGATAAATTTACAGTTAAACCGCAAACATTTATTTTTAGAGTAAATAAATGTGGTCAAGGTTGACACTTTTAGATCTCATCTAGGAAGATCTTGTATTCTTTTATTTATTTTTTGTGGTAATATTCCAAAAAGTAATAGCTGCATTTACACCCTCCTTTTATTTACTAGTAGATAAACTAATGGAAAAGGGAAAATATTCGACCTAAAGATCGCAATGGATCTACGTGGCCCCGAATTGAAAATAAATGGTAAAATTTACTTTTGTCTCCGTATCTGTACCTGAAGAAACAGCCAAAAGAATTTGATGAATTTTACAAAAAAATTATATTAAGATGATGCCTTGAGAGGAAAAGGGCTAATGTCTAAAATCATTGAATTTGAGTTATGTCCATCAGTCAATCAAAATCATGAATCTTATCACATAAAAAATGGCCAGTGTCTTTCGTGTACTATATGCCAAACTAGGCCCTTTTTTAGTAGAGGGCAATGTGATATGTAGATTAAAATAAAAACAAAATTCTCAAACTTCAATTTCCCTTTTTTTATGACATTGGATATTAGTGTTGTAGACCAATGCCACGTGATGGCTACTAGATAACCACACTATCAGTCAGTAGTCAATTAAAGAATATTCTAAAAATAAAAATTATGAGGTATTGGCTTCAATAATGTGTTTTAATCTATATACATTTCGTTGAAAGGGGCCTCTATCCCTTCACTTTAATTTTTCAAGGGGCTCAATGTAAAAAAAAAAGTCTTAAAAACATGTAAAAACTTAAATCTTCTTTTACATTAGCTACTACATGTCATTCAAAAATAATGAAAGAATTAAGCCTTGTGAACTTTTTTATATGCTGCAAGTAGATTCAAAAAACTTTTAGAAACTTAATTGGGCTTTTCCCAGAAACTTATACATGTGACATTGGCCCTTTTTCTACAAAAGTACGGTTACAATAATACAAAGATGTTAAACCATGATTTTAATTCTAGATATTTAATTAAGAATAGATTTACTAATGCCTGATTTTTGAAAATTAGAAATTTTTCAAATATGGTTTTGAAAATTAAAAGAACCCTGATAAACTCGTATGTGGAAGGTTTTACATGACGAATAACAATGCATTCTTGTTTTTCGAAGATAAATTCATTAAAGGGAAGTTTACTGACGACATATTTTTTAAAATTGCTTTTCAATTTTGATTAGAATTTATATCTGTATTTCATTAAAGTAAAAAAATCAAAATAAAATAATTTAAGAATAGTTTATTAAAAACAAGTTTTTGAAAATGTTTGTTAGTTTACATAATAAATTAATTCCTAAAGAACACATCCTACTGTACTGTTAATTATGAACGGACCTAAATTCTATCAACCTTGACATTACTGGTAAGGGTGAGTGGCGAAGCATAGGGGACAAACTTTAAATTAGGAGTATTTACACAACATGGCGATCTATTGTAGTTCTAGTAGAAACGGAAGTTTTAATAATCTTTTTAAACTATTATTTCAATATGTGTTAAGTAATTAAATCTCTTTGTACCTTTTTTAGATATGTAATTTTACTTTAATGTTTCTTTTATATCTTTTATTTTAAAAATGTTAAGTCAGCAAATATTATATAATTGGTCCTTTTTATCTTAAAAAGTCTCTGATTGGCCTATTCATTAATCACGATTTCCTGTTAAGGAAAATTACGACTTTACCTCGGCCATTCTCTCTTTGGATTCTATTAACGTGAGACGTAATTTTTATTTCTATTACTTTATTAATTTTATTCTAGAACCTTTTCTAAATTAACATGTAGTTTTTTTATCTTTTTATTTATTTCTTGTTTTTAAGGTTATGGGTTAAAGTTTCCGTGTAGTTATGTTGTTTAATTAATTACCTTTTTGATTTCAATTTATTATGCATTTTTTGTGGATTTCTAATGTAACTTAGAAAATGTCCACCACGTGGCCTGGTTCTTTTTATATTATGGTTTTGTATCAATCGGCATCCTATAAATCACTCTGTTTAAAATTTAATAAAACAGGGGATTAAATATAATGTTTGAAGATGATTATCTTTGTATTAATTAATTTTATTTTTGGTTTTCTCTGTTCTACAGGAGATATTTTTTTTATACCTTAAACAAATTGGTAATGTAGTAAATATAAATGTTCTCTTTTATTTTAAATTAATCTTTTATTATGTTTTTTTTATCATCTTAATCTTTTATTATGTTTTATTATCTTTTTTTTGTTTAATAAATAATACAGTCCTTTTGTAATTGGGTTATGATTTAAAATTAAGCACGTGTGAATCCACGTGTTTTGAATAACTTCTTAACCTCCTTTTGAACTGATTAATTATCTATTTACTATGATAATTATTTACTTATGCTCTCTTTCAGTCTTGGCAGCAGATATACCTTTTATAATTAAACTTAATAAGTGTTACTGGTCACCTCTCAATGAGTCGATCAGTACACTACCCCACGGATAAAGCATAGCTTAACTGGGTATCACAGCTTGAGCTAGGTGTTAAATCGTGGGGTAGTTTTCTGTAGTCTTCATTAGAAAAACCCACTTCGGTGGCGTAGTTAGCTAACGCGCTAGTTTCGTATTGAGCTAGACTGACGAGGACGGGGAGATCGTAGTTCAAATTTCATTTGGATAAACTAGAGGTTTGTTTCCAAAACGGGTTTTCCCTCTCCCTCAACGAAAATGCGGGTTTACTTCCTCTATATTCTACCTTCCCATTTCCTAACCTATTAGTGTCATTAGTACTTAGGCGTACAACCCGAACGAGTAGTAAGACGTGGTGCTAATTATTATTATAAATTAGAAAACAGTGAAACCACTAACCATGTATGTAATCTTGTATATAATATACCGCTTATAGTTGAGAGTAATTTGAGCTCTTAAGATGGGGATGTAAGAGTCGTGAGAAAAGGGCAGTATTTTTGCAGTTTTTATATCAAAACTTTTTTTACCAAAATAAATCAAATAATTATCAAATAGAAACATTAAGTATAACTTTCTTCCCATGATGAACTCAACAGTAATTCTTGAATTCCTCTCAAGAGTGTCTTGGAGTTTAATGACATATTTTTCTCTTCATTTAAAATGGTTACCATCTACTGCCACTGTGCTCATGAAAGATAAACAACTGTTGATATCACCTTGTTAAGAAAATTAAACTACATGTTTGTATTGTAGAAATGTTTTATTTATTAATGTGAAGAATTTAATGTCCCCTTCATGATTTAACTGATTATTTCAATATTTTGGTTAAAAAGTAACTTGTTTCTAAAACATACTCATCAAACAATCACCCACAAGTTTATTCATCACTGTGCAATGGGAAGCCCCGATTTCCTCAATTATAAATTTCTCTCTCACGATGGAAATCGAACTCGCGAAATATGTCAGGATAGGGGGTAATACTTTTTTTGGTGTCACCATGTCTCAATACCTGTTCAAGAGTTCAAGATGTACGAATATGTTCCGATTACTCTGATGTGCTAAGCACAAATAAATTAGAATTTTTAGGAAGTGTACCTGCACTTGCATGAGGAATAGTGGAAAAATCATTTAAGGAAAAAACACCTTCTACACATCCAATTGGGATTCTAACCCCAATATATATGTATAACGCCAGAGTGATGCCTTTGAATAAGAGTTTCCAAATTAATTTACTATGAAAGATATTTTCAAGATGGCAAATCGTTTAGCAAACTAACCAGATTAAAAATTAGCTGTGTCGCTTATTGGTTATTATTGAGGTCTGTGTAGAGGTTTTGCCATTACACGTATTTTCAATCGTGGGCGAAGTATGTGGCTTGGATTTGTAATTAAAATGGAAATAATGTAATCAATTACTAAATTTTTCGTACTAAAATGAAATTTTTGCTTCTACAAAATAATAGTTACCAGCGTGACATATATGGTTGTTCTTCCAAGACTTTCCAAACTGAAGTTTCCAAGCTTTTGGCTACTAGCTACTGTCGGGTAATCTTATTACGGCGGTTTATTGTGAAGGGTTGTCCTAGAACAATGCAGGTCATCTTTTTAGACACGGACTGGAGTTGACTGACGTAAGGGGCGACCATATATCTTATTCATATTAAGTATAGAAGACTCTTATTCATGGTAGACACTAGTAAAATAGTACGATCATGGTGTTACTACCCCATTCGGGCTATATGCATATAACCTGCCTCGGTGGCGTAGTTAGCTAACGCACTAGTTTAGTGTTGAGCTAGAATTCCGAGGACGGAGAGATCAAGGTTCGCATCTCGCTCGGGTGAACTGGGGGTGGTTTTCCTTAAGTAGTTTTCCAATCTTCTTCCACGCAAATGCGAGTTCACTTCTTCTATATTCAACCTTCCCAATTCATAACCCATTAGTTTAATAAGTACATAGGATAGTAAGGCGTAGTGTTAATATATATATATATATATATACGTATGTAATAATTAGAATAAGGATTGAGGGCTGAGGAAAATTGAATTTAGAAGAAGTATACCTGCATTTGCTTAAAGAGAGAGAGAGAGAGTGGTAAACCATCCTCAATAAACATGACCGGGATTCGAACCCCTATCCTCCTGTCAACGGCTGTTCAGTCTATTGAGTGAGTGACGCCTTTGACCACTAGAGTACCGAAACTAATATTTAGGCTAACTTTTTAGATACATTTCTTTCTGGATTTCAAGTCGAAATATCTCTTTCAATTTATCCTCGGATTTGAAGTTGATATTTACTTTCTCTCGAAACCTCAAAGAGAAAGTATTATGATTGTAAAAAATAAATTAAAAAAAATCGAACTCGAGATTTTGATAAAATTGTCAACGTTTCATGACCCTCTGAAGAAAAAAAAAAGTTTTCGCAATGCAATCTGTTTGTCTGTCTGTCTGTCTGTATTTCTGTACCTCGAGCTAGAGCTGAAACTATTTTACCGATTAGACTCAACTTGGTATCTGGGCATTTCATCTGGTCTCCCAGAGGTGTTTTTTTGGAACTATACATCTAAACCTAAAATTAAGGCTAGCTTATTGAAGAGCAATAAGAGATAAAATCGATTTTCGTAAAATTCGCACTAACGATTTTGATTACGTTTTATATCTAGAAGCGGTTTATCATTATAAACCAGATGAAAATTCTCATTTTTTCATGAAAATGACTTTAAGGGCACTTTACAGAGGTAAAATTTTACAATTATTTTATTCATTTCTCCACAATTATTTGAAATACAAAATAGCTTATCATTGTAAAATTGTAGTACTATTAAGGATACAAATCTTTTATTTGAAATATATTTATATAAAACCATTTATTTCTGAGCGATAAGCATATATATAGTTATACATATATATGTGTGTGTATGTATGTATTTTTCATTCAGGTTTTTGAAAATGAATTTGATTATTATGCTCTTTGGTGGACACAGTTATTTCTCTTTTCTCAATCCTTCTGTAACAGTGTCCATAGTTCCTAATGCCATAGAGTAAGTAACAATGTATATTGTTTCATTTATTATCTTTGATATAGTGTTTATACAACAATGTCTATAGCGCCTAACTATTATTTTGTTTCATAAATCTTAAGAGTTTTAGTAAATGTCTCTATTTTAAGATGAAAGTGAGAGAAAGTTTGAGCGGTGCACCGTGCCATTTATTTTCTTTGGTGTTCAACTTTAACAGAAAACAAATTAATACCACATTCAATAAGACATTTATTCTTTGAGAATAACAGTTGTTCACGTGTTTTAAGACATTAATCTTGCAATAGATGTTAAATCAAATAAAAAAATTGGCTGTTTAAATAACCATCTCTTTATAGAGTACAAGGAATACAAATATAAATGGTTTAATTAGATACATACTAGATAAAAAAAGGGGTGCAAAAGCAACACAAATATTTTTTGGCGCCGCGTCTTAGTACCCGTTCGGGCTATACACTTATGTAATGGTTACGCTAATGGTTTTAGGGATTAGGAAGGTTATATTTAGAAGAAATGTATGCAGATTTGTATAGATAAGGAATGGAAAATCATTTTGTAAAAATCACCCTTAGTACACCCAACCGAGATTCAAGCCTCGATATCATTGGTGTTCTAGTCTACTATGAGAGTGATGCCTTAGACCACGTGGCCACCGAAGCGGGTCACATATTACTGTTCACGTTTCACTACCCGTAAGGGCTTTACGCATTTAATCAAACTATTGAGGTTGAAATAAGGAAGGTATAATTCAGAGGAAAAGTTATCTATTACATTTGCGTGAAAAGAGAGTGGGGAACTATAGAAGTAAATATCACCCTCAGTTGATCCAGCAAGGGTTCGAACACTAATATACCCGTTACTGGCTAACCATACCATACTAGTCCGCGTGGCCACCGGTTTAGGGTTAGGGTGGGAGTGTAGGGTACACGATTTAGGAAAAGAATTTATGCAGTTTTGATGTCAAAACATTCTTTTGGCCAAAATAAATAAGATATTTCTCAAATAGAAACTAAGAGTTTAATTTTATTCACATGGTGATATCAACAGTTCTTGAATATCTGTCATGAGCATAGCGGCATTAGATGACAAACTTTTTAAATTAAGAGAAAAAGTTGTCATGAAATTCCAGGAAACCGTTGACAGATATTCAACAATATTATTGATATCAACATGGGATAAAAATTAATCTATATATTTCTACTGGAGAATTAGTTGATTTATTTTGACCAAAAACTGCAAAAATACTGCCCTTAAATCACGTTACCTACACTCCCACCTTAAAATAATAATTGATTGATATACTAGTTGATACTAAGACGTAGGTGACCTGGCGGTCTAGGGGTAAGGTGTCAGACTTCTGTGCTGGCGGCCGGGGTTCAATCCTCGGTCCCGGCATGGATCTATCTGATTACCAAACCCTTCCTTCACCTTTGACAAGACATCTTGTGAATGTGGGGAATGCCAGGCCTCCACCGTGGTTCGGATTCCACGTTAAACTGTAGGTCTTCCATTTCATCTCACAATCACCCTACCATTACACACTAGCGTAAGTGCGTATAACCCGAACTGGTAGTAAGACGTGGTGATGATGATAATAATAATAATAATAATAATGATAATAATAATAATACTAAGACACGTGTTAAAGGTGACGCAGAAGTGAGTGTTCAAATATAGTATTTCCTAGTCCTGAGTCCCAAGGTTCAGTGGTTCTATCATCAAAAGCGTATCACTACAATCCGATCAAATCTCCAATGCCCAGTCCTGTAATTAAATCAAGGTGATTATACCGGATGTAGATTACATTCAGCCCCTGCTTACCGAATGCGTATTCAACGAAATCAATACGTGCGTTCGTATCTAACCGTACAATTTAGAACAAACTAGATCTGAAGGGCCGATGAGAAATATAAAGGGGCACATTTACGACATTTGTTGGAATTTTTTGTCAAGTTAAATACTATGTTATTTCATTTTATTTTATATATTCTTAAACAATACAATTCAACATGCTATGTCATGTGCCATTTGAGAGCTTGCGGATGTATTTGCTTGGAGAGAGAATGACAAACCGCATTGTTAGGAAAACTGTATTTATTTTGTCGGACAACAGGAGTTGAATTCAGGATTCTTGCGTCAGAGATAGGCTTGCTTACCTAGTTACTTTTATGCACTATCAGTAGTAGGGTAAGGTGACCTGGTTGTCTAAGGGTAAGGTGTCAGACTTCTGTGCTGGGGGTCCGGGGTTCAATCCTCGGTCCCAGCAAAGATTTATCTGATTGCCAAACCCTTCCTTCACCTCTGACAAGACGTGTATTAATCACAACTTGTGAATGTGTGGAATGCCAGGCCTCCATCGCGGTTCCACGTTAAACTGTAGGTCCTCCATTTCATCTCACAATCACCCTATCATTACACATTAGCTAATGTGCGTATAACCCAATCGGGTAGTAAGACGTGGTAATAATAATAATAATAATAATAATAATAATAATAATAATAATAGTAGTAGTAGTAGTAGTAGTAGTAGGGTAAACCCGCTGAGGTGGCCGCGTGGTCTAACGCACTACTCTCGTGTTGGACTAGACCACCGAAAACAGGGAGATTGAGGTTCGATCCCAGTCAGGTTTACTGAGAGTAGTTTTCCTATCTCCCTCCACGTGAATGAGGGTGCATTTCTTCTAAATTAAGCCTTACTAATCCTAAACCCATCAGTGTAATCTTGTGCATAGACGTATAACCCAAACGGGTAATAATAAGCCGCGTGCTAAAAGAAATAGTATTAGAGTGGAGACTTTTGAAAATTTAGTAATATTATGTTTGTGATTAAGGTGGAATGGAAAGGGACGCGAGAAAAATCCAGTGTTTTGGCGCCTGGCTATGAGCTTAGGACTCTCGGGTTTGGTTCCCTGCTGGTACCGTGGGTATTTTTCCTGAAAGAAGAATTACCCCAAAGGTCACCAAGCTTTTGTTAGTTAGGCTTAAGTTAGGTTTAAGTGTTTCCAATGGTTTCCACACTCTTATATTCACTATCATCATCCCCTCATCTCATCGGGACATGGAAAAATCCTCCATGGAAAGAATGTACGATTAGTACATTCGGGCTTGCCCAGAGCAACGGTACATTAGTACTGGATACTATTTCCACTACTAGTCTACGAATGAGGTAAACAGATGCGCAATATTATATTATTACTTTCACAATTCACCTTTTCCTTGCATGAATCAAATAAACAATTTAATATGCAACAGTGGCGAGACTATAGATTTATTTAACACAACACTGTTTTTCCTTAGAAACAAATTACAAATTTACTTTAGACTATCACATTAAATTACTTCCATTATATGTTTCATTTCAAATGTTTTAGTTTAAGCTTCCAATGTAATTATTTAATTAATCTAGCAAACTGTTATTATTGGAAATTGGTTATTTGGCCGATAGCTGTTCTAGTTACTTATGATAAAATAAAAATAAAATAAACACACCTGATAGTAAAGATAGGTGCCAACATCAGTGACCGTATAATAAAATGCATCACTTTCCCATATCATGTTGTTAAAATGGTTATACCCGCAATAATATTTGTAACCACGTGGATTTAACTGTAAATCTCATCCAATCTGGTTTTCTGGTGACGGAGAGGTCGGGGTTTGGGTCCCAGCAGCGTGGATTGACGGTGTTTTTTTTCTTTACACTTTACGTTCAAGGAAATATGGGTATATTTCCCCACCAAACTTTCTTCACCATCCCACACCATTAGCTTGGTCAAACGTAGATAGCTATGACGGGTATTAAAACGTGGGTCGAAAATAATTACCCACACATTATTATTTTAAAAATAATAGATTGATTAAGGCACCTTCTTTGTTTGAATCAGCCTCATCTGGAGTTTGGAGCGTTTCTTGCCACTCAATCACGAGAATCACACGGATTTAATTGCACGTGGTAAGTAACGACATCCTCCACAAAAGGTTTTATCCTTTGATAAAGTAGCTCAATTAATAAAGATTAGAATAAATGTAAATATTTGTACAGTATATTGCAGGTGACCTGGTGGTCTAGGGGTAATGTGTCAGTCTTCTGTGCTGGGCATCCGGGGTTCAATCCTAGGTTCCGGCACAGATTTATCTGCTTACCAAACCCTTCCTTAACCTCTGACAAGACGTGTATTAATCACAACTTGTAAATGTGGTGAATGCCAGGCCTCCACCGTGGTTCGTTAAACTGTAGTTCCTCCATTTCATCTCACAATCACACTACCATTACACATTAGCGTAAGTGTGTATAACCCGAACGAGTAGTAGGACGCGGTACTAATAGTAATAATAATAATAATAATACAGTATGTCCCAAAAGCTACTGTGCAGTAATGTATCACGTATCTCATTGCAGTTCATCCTATTACAGATGTCGGAAATTTCCCTCATGGGCCTGATGTCATTTAGGCACACGCCACTTCATAACATACATTTAATATAAAGAAGCGCGCACAGGCATGTCTTCAAGCCCGTGGAGGACATTTCCAACGTCCATTATAGGAAGTACTACAACCAGGTGCGTGATACTTTACTGTTCAGTACCATTTGGGACACCCTGTACACTACTTACATCTCTTTTAGTCCAACGACCTGTAAACATTTAGTTAAATAATTAAAATTGAATCAATTAATAATAATAATATTTAGCACCGCGTCTTACTACCCGTTCGGGTTATACGCTTTAAGTACTAACTACTCTAATGGATTAGGACTTGGGAAGGTTGAATTAGAGGAAGTGAACCCGCATTTGCGTGGAGGGAGAGTGGAAAACCATTTAGGAAAAACCACCCCCAGTTCACCCGACCGAGATTCGAACCTCGATCTCCCTGTCCTCAGCAGTCGAGCTTCAACACGACAAGCGCGTTAGACAACTACGCCACCGAGGCGGGTTGAATCAATTAAACAACTATATTTACTGGATGATGGTACAAATAAAATAATTCTATTGAAAACAAAATTATTTCCTCTCATATCATAGTATAAACAGTATTTAACACTTTGATTTAAATTACATTCTGTCGAGATAAGAAGTTCACTTCATTTATACTGGATCGGTAAGTTTGGAAATCTCTCATATAATTAATTTTACTTACTATTGAATTATGAACCTTCCATTCAAAATATTTACAACACTTCACGAGTTCCGATAGTTTTATATTCGTTTTAGAACCCTCAATGTGTGCTACTGGGCTGGACCTTAATGCCGTGACTGGGACGTGAGATGAATATGAAACGAGAAACCATCTAGAAACCAGTGGCGTGAATTAAAAACATTCATCTGCAGGTCCCATTAGACAAATACGTATTTTTTTCTCGTTTAATGAGAATACATCCAGCGCCCCTATTACCACCGGACAATTTACGTATGTCCATGGTGGTCTTTACATGGACAGGACTGGATGGGAAATTGTAAATGGTTACCTAACAGTCAATACGTAAGGCGTAACTCTCGCAATATACTGAACTGTCAATAATGGGGAGATCGGGGGTTGAGTCCCTGTTGGGTGTACTGAAGAGGTTTTTTCCTAAATAGTTTATATATATATATATATCCCCGCAAATTCGGGTACCTTTATTTTAAATTCAACCTTCCTCATCTCTTAAATATTAGCATCGTTAGTGCATGTGCATACAATTTGAACAAGAAATAGGACGTGGTGTTTTTTTTAAAAAAAACCTTCCTTTAAGAGCCTATCTCAAGACCACCATGGAAATAAGATATAAGATTACTCTCAAACCAAAATAAATATTTAAATGCAGCTTTCGGCATTCTTTACTTGACAACAGTGAAATTGGGATGATTTTAATTGTTTATAAAATATAAAAATATACAATTTTTAATCTAGTTTATTATTTAATGTATAGTGAAACGGTTCCACTTGCCTCAATTCCACTATTTCAAAAAATAAGTAAGAAATTACGGATAAGCGCACCACCATACGATGCTTGGCTCGATCTGTATTAACTAACCAAACTAAAAGTTATTCGTGGGATGAGATGGCCTCTTAAGGTAGGAGTGTAGTGAACAGGAGTGAAGGGTAGTTTTTTTATTTTCAGTTTTAATGGCAAAACATTCTTTTGTTCAAAATAAATCAAGTGTTGCTCTTGTAAAAACATAAAATTAAATTTTCTTCCGATGGTGATAACAGTTGTTTAATATCTGTCAAGGATGTACTGGGATTTAATGACAACTTTTTATTATTATTATCATCATCACCGCGTCTTACTACCCGTTCGGGTTATACGCACTTATGTGCTAATGTGTGATGGTAGGGTGATTGGGAGATGAAATGGAGGACCTACAGTTTAACGTGGGATCCGAACCACGGCGGAGGCCTGACAACTTTTTATCTTAATTTAAAAAGTTTCTCATTTAATGCCACTATGCTCATGATGGATATTCAACAACTGTTGATATCAACATGTGAAGAAAATTAAACTATATGTTTATACCGGAGCAATACTTTGTATATTTTGACCGAAAAATAAGTTTGCTATAAAACCGGAAAAAACACTGCTCTTTACTTGCGTTTCCTACTATCCCACTTTAACAACCATACTTCCTATCCTCACCTATTATAATATGTTAATAATAAACATGTAGCCTTAAACACTGTAAGGAAAGAAAAATCAGTCAACTTATATTAAGAAACAATTTAATCGAGTGAGATAACTGGGTTGTCAGTTTTTTAGGAGTACGATATTCTTTCAGCTGGTATTATTATTTATTACCTTCCTAAAGTTTAGTTTTTGATAAAAAGAAAATATTGACATCTTCCCATGTTATTTTGTTGTCAGATACGTACAGTGATTTGGTAATCAAAGTGTCTGTTCGAAAAAAAAAGAATAGTTCAATTACTACAACGCATTTTAAGAGGGGTTTGATTCAATCTGGGTGCTTAGATAGTTTCAATGTGTGTACTAACTCGTCCTGCTATTCGACTAGTAAATATCTCGATACTTACTGTGAATTCACACGTTCAACGGAAAAACTAATGTAGAACAGAGATGTGGTCACGTGACAAGCTCTAAGCCAATCACAAGATTCACGCTTTATCGCCATGAGCTGTTCCGCTAAAGTTCAACTCAACTACACTTCATCCGCTATGCCCGAGAAGTTCGGCACAGGAGAACCAACCATCTCAAATCAGTACGAATGCGCATTTGACAACGCATGCGCTGTAGCACCAGAAACAAGCAGACAGCTTCGTTGGCCGTTGTGAGGATATTTGAAATAACCCGTTAATGTAAAGCGTGGGTATCGATATATTGGTTTGTGCATGCCACAGCATTATAATTTAATAACATCCATCAGGAGAGTGATCTAAAATATATGTGTATCCATTATAAAAACATTTGTTGATACTCATCTGTCTAAGTTAGCGTTCCAACGCATCATGGATCTATATATATACCTTCCTCCCCACATCCTTTCTATGTGCGCATGCGCACAACAATCAAACACCACGTCACTGGCACTGTGAAGCGCACAGTTTTATACAGTGATTTTTGTATATTTTTCGTAAACTAGGGGATGGCTACTGAAGTACTAACATTAAGCTTAAGGAATAAATATTTTACTACAAAAATATATATAAAGAATTAAAGAAAAAAGGACTCATTATATTAAATGTTATCGATAATATCAAGTGGAAATAAGGGGTGCTGCAGTTCCGTAGTTCCAATACACGAGCCACCACTGAACACAACACTTATGGCCTAAAGCTTTATTCATGCGTTCGTTGAAAATAGAAAGTAGAATCTGCCTCAGTAACGCAGCAATTCCCACGCTATATATATATATTTTGCGTGGAAATTTCTATTTTCAACGAACGCATGAATAAAGCTTTAGGCCATAAGTGTTGTGTTCAGTGGCGGCTCGTGTATTGGAACTACGGAACTGCAGCACCCCTTATTTCCACTTGATATTATCGATAACATTTAATATAATGAGTTCTTTTTTCTTTAATTCTTTATATATATTTTTGTAGTAAAATATTTTATTCCTTAAGCTTAATGTTAGTACTTCAGTAGCCATCCCCTAGTTTACGAAAAATATACAAAAATCACTGTATAAAACTGTGCGCTGGACAGTGCCAGTGACGTGGTGTTTGATTGTTGTGCGCATGCGCACATAGAAAGGATGTGGGGAGGAAGGTGAGACTGCCAGGTAGAAAGAGCACTGATGCTCTCGCAGTGCCGGCTCTGGCGTGATGGTGGAAGGAAGTTTTTTTTACTCAGCGTGTGTTGTGCTTAAAAACTGTGTACCATATTCTTGATTGTGATGAAGTGCAGAAGAGTATAGAATTAGATTATTATTCTGCTTCCAGCTATTCTATTTGATTCATTTTTTTCGGTTCTTTTATCTAGCAGAAAGACTAAATGCATTTGCAGTACTTTCGATGGAGGAAATTTCTTCAATTATCATCCAGAGATCGAGGAGAATATTATTGAACTTTTCACGCAAATGAAAACAAGAAGAATGGATTTCATTTTTAAATGAATAGATCAAGTTTGAACTGTAAAAATTTAACTTAAAGTAAGTAAGACATTTTTTTTGTTAAGATTTTATCAAGTTCCTGAATACATTTTCTTTTTATACATGTTTTTTTCCTTTACACAATTTTAAAACAAAGGCTAAACATTTTCTGGAGCAGCACCTCCACTAATTTTAACTATGAGCCGCCACAGGTTGTGTTCTATTACAATCTAACTAAGTACATTTTTGTATGCCTAACATTTTTTTTTTATCTCGTCAAGTAAGTTATTCCGCCACACCATCGTTGGGCACTTATTCTGAATGTCGACTTAATTTAGTCTGGTTTGACAGCTATGCTTGTAATTCTGTTCAGATGTACTGAGGATGATATTCCTAGAGTGGTATCCAAACAAAGCTGCCAAGCACGAATGTACAACAAGTTGCATAAGATTTAGGCGTGCAGCACTACACATCTAATAATGGCAAGCACTTTCTGTGTTATAGGACCGTTAACGATGAACCTCAGAAGATATTCCCATCTCTAGAGGGACTGGTGGGTTGCTAAATATTAATTCTGGTATGTTCTGTTACCGTACTCCAAGATGGCGAGGTATGTAGTGTCGCACGCCAAGTTCCTATGCAACCTGTTGTACACGCATGCTTGAAAAGTTTTTCTCTCCTGGCATTGTGTGTGCGTCAAAACTTTAAACACAATTTAATGTTATTATCATAGCTTCATGGATGTAATTGTGTAGGGATTTTGTATTATTATTGGTTAAAACAAGCTATTTGTGCAGTTTGGGCTATAAGTTTCTGAACACCCTATGTATATATATATATATAACATTGAAGGGTTTAAGGGGCAAAGGTGGAGAGTAATTTTACACACATTTTTCAGGACAATTTTTATAATTAAAACCCATAAAAATCCCAGCATATAGGTTTTTAATTATTAATTTGAATATGACAAAATACCTCTTTTGACCATAATTTAAAGAGCACTAGGAAGCTCTCGCGATTATCTAACAGATAGCAGCACTAACTAATATCGAGCTAAAATGGGACTTTCTTCCTTTTCCCCATGTACCTTTCAATTGTTAGTGAGAGACGGTGAAAAATAAAATCAAACTCCCTTAGTCCTTCTATATAGCTTAGTGGGTAACCCGCCTCGGTGGCGTAGTTAGCTCACACGCTGGTTTTATGTTGAGCTAGACTGCAGAGGACGGGGAGATCCAGATTTGAATCTCGGTCGGATGAACTGAGAGTGATTTTCCCCAAACGGTTTTCCACTCTCCTTCCACACAAATGTGGGCTCACTAAATTCAACCTTCCCAATTTCTAAACCATTAGTGTAATTAGTTTTTAAGCGCATAACCAGAACGGGTGGTAAGATGCGGTGCTAGAATAAAAACTTAGTGGGTAAAGTAGTCAACTCCACGTCTAGCGCGCCACCTACAACGATTATTAGCGGCTTGAAACCATTTACTCCTTTTCACATTAATCCGTGGTTGTTGCTGTGACACTGCTGGTTCCAATTCACCTAACGCTGATAGAAGGAGAGAGCGATACTGTCCTGAAATAGTAGCCATATATACCCCTCCTCCCGAGTCATTCACTGGCCTTCTCTCGCATTACCTACGAGGAATACTGGATATAATATCAGCGCTAGGGGAAAACTAATAATGGAAGGGGAGGTTATAAATAAAGCTCTATCAGCCACTTCATATTATGAATCGCAAATAAAGATTGACTTCAATTTTTTTTATCATCGCATCTTACTACCCGTTCGGGTTATACTATAGTACTAATTACACTAATGTGTTAGGAATTAAGAAGGTTTATATTAGAGGAAGTGCACCCACATCTACGTGGAGGGAGAGTGGAAAACCGTTTAAGCAAAACCAACCTCAGTGCACCCTACCGGGATATAACCCCTAATCTTCCTAGCCTTGGCAGTAGAGTTCAACACGAGAGAAGCGCGTTAGACCGCGTGGTCACCGAGGCGGGTAATTTCAAATTAATATACAGCCAAAATATTGGTGTTATAATACGAGCGATGTAGTCATAACCAATTTCGCGATTTAAAAATAAATAAATAAATAAACAAATATTGGAATTATTTTGGTGCATCACGTCTTACTACCCATCCGGACTGTGAAGGTAGTCATATTAATGGGCTAGGGACAGTAATGATATGATTCTAAAGGAAATTAATAATAACCCTCATTTACTAAGAGGGAAAGTGCACCTAAGAAAATAAAAACTATAACCGTCCAGAAATCAAAACATGACCTCTTCGTCAGAGGCAAACCTAACTAAGCTAAAGTAAACAAGAACTCGTATTTAGTTTGTGTAGGATTTAACTTAGTTTCAAATATTAAATGAAATAAGCGTATAACCCAAACGGATATTAAGACGCGGTGCTAAAAACAACGGTATTTGCGCTAAAAATTCAATCCTAACGTGAACACACTGGGCAAAGGCATTAGTCTTGTCTCGTATGCTTTTATGATCACGGGAAGATCCGGGTGTAGGGAAATGTGAAATGTCGTCTCCCTGAACCTCTCCCTCAACCTCCTCCTTCAAGTTTCTTTGCACGATCCCTCCACACAAATTATGGTGCATTACCTCAACATCTTTTATTATCCTACTCATTTCGATATTATATAAATGTGTCGATAAACCAGATGCGTATTAAGACATGGTTCACGGATAGAACTCACACAAATTGAGTAGATTAAATTATAAGATATATACAATATTAAAGTTTAAATCAAAACCCTCAAAATATAGTTTTCGCCTTCTCAATAGTCTTCGACACTGTACAAGAGGATTTTCAATGTGATTGATAATGCGCGTGCGCACACGCACACACACACACACACACACACACACACACACACACACACACACATATATATATATGTGTGCATTATCAATCCACTAATAAAATAAATACATAGTTTACGTTATTTTATAAATAATTTTTGCTTTTTACGTGAAGAAAGGTATTACGTTTTGTCACCAATGTACTTTTAACTACTGTAAGGATATAGTCGCATCGTCGTAGGAACTACCTCTTAGAGCAAATAAAGTATAATATAATCCTGGTGGAAAGGGCAGTTTATAAAATACAAACATATTTTCTGTCGATATTGGTAACATTTTAATATACTATTAGTACACTAGATTCTCGATTATCCGGCTTTAGATTATCCACCTTCCATTATATGTGGCCAAGTTTTCTATGTTAATGCATGTATTTTAATATAAACAAACCGGTATACATCTCCTAGTAATGAATAAAAAATATCAATTGCAAACACCTTACAACCTTTACATTGAAGACAGAAAAGTATAACTGCTATGCATGCGTATGGCATATAATTCAGTAATATTGGTCGGTGTAGATAGCAGCACTGTTTTGATTTGGCTGGAAACAGAAGCTGTGTCGAGGTGTGCGCGAGGCGTAGCTTCATGAGGCAAACATATACTAAAAACGATTTTAACTCGTATTCCATATTATCCGGCAATTTCCTTTATCTGTCTCGGAATGCCGTCCGTTCAGGCCGGAAAGTCGCGACTCCTGTATATTATTTTATGGATATTATCTATAAAAAGTGACATAATCTACAGATAGCACAACATGGCGTATGGATATGTGAAAGTAATTTAAATATGGCTATTTCGTGGTTACTCTTCCATCTACAATGTTACTACGATGATAAAGTGGTCAACACTTACAATAGATATTTTTTACCGTGTTATAAAAACTGACATGAAAAGTCAAAAGGACGACTTGAAAATATGGTTTAGTAAATGACCACATCAAAGTAGATGCATTAAAAAAAATACATTTAGAGTAAATCCTAAGGTAATCCAGATTCAGATGGCTAGTCATTTGAGAAAATGTGTAAAATAAACAGAGAGCAGTCATCTTTTACAAAAAGGTTTTAATATTAACTAGAGCACACTAGGTTGGAGTCAAGTTGACTCGAGTCTGACTCACCGATTGAGACAAGTACATATTGTATTTGTTAGCACGATGGAGGACCAATATCTTTTACACCGGTGAGTCGAGTCACCCCGAGTATAACCGAGTCAGAGTCATGATGCAGCAAATGATTAGAGTAGTTCCAAAACGTGTCTTCTCCACTTTTTCAAATCTTTCAGAAATCAGGAAAAAAATTGTTTTCATGTGTTTAATCTTATACTGATAAGTGGATTTTATTTTACACTGAAGCTTTCATATTGAATATGTCATATATATATATATATATATATATATATATATATATATAAGCTCATTGAGTTACGTTATACAATAAAGAATTTATTTAAGTTTTAAACTTGGAGAAAGCAAGTTTTGAAACTACACTAAGGAGAAGGTAGGTTTTGGAACAATACAAAAAAACTCGTGTTTTAGTGACAATTTTTATTCCATGATGAAAAATATCCATACACAATGTATAATGTCAATAACTATTAAAACAAGTTGAATGTTCAATATTTAAAAAACAAAATTGGAAGAAAAAAATATTCTCCTTAGCAAAAAAAATAAAATAAAAAAATTCTTGAATACATTGCGAGGAGTCATCATCTGGTTCACCATCACAATCAATATCTGATTCATCATCCTGGGTTTCATCAGTAGGATTTTCATTCAAAAAATTCATGTAGAATGGTAAATGTGCCTGGTACCTCCAACCATCACCAAAATGTTTTTTTAGGGGGTTGTCAACATCCTTTAATTTAGCTATCTTAACAGTGATCCTTTAGAAATAACTTCGGGCTCTATTTCAAAAACGTTGTGGATTCTTCTTTATGACACTCTTAAAATTACATAAGTCTGCTCTATAATTGGATTCTCCATGAGTTGTAATCTTGTTTGATGTTCTGTTGCAATTTAAGATAATTCTCTTGCAAGGCCTAAATTTAAAATGCTAATTTCATGGCATCAACTGCATTTCTTTAACTGCTGTTTTCCAATTTAAAACTGGGCATTCATTGCTTCCTACTTGAATTACAGTCCCATGTTCGTTAAAAATTTCATTATATTGCTGGGAGTTAATAATTTCTTATTTTTTCTTCACTCTATTCTCAATCCTAGCAAACACCCTATCTCCCGGAAGAAAAGAATGACCAGTTACAGGGAAGTAAAACTCTAATGTCTGTACCTGTGGAAATGCATAACAAAGCAGCCACTTAGAGGCCATTCCAATAATAAGGGAATTTTTGTTCTGGATCCCACACACATCTGAAAAAGTCTGATTTTTTAAATTTCAGGCTCGATTGTCATTGTATTCAAATTATGAAAGACAGCACTAGCGTATTCATTCTCAAACCAGTTATAGATGAAAACATTTTGCTTATCTAATGGATATTTTAATGACCCCCTGCAAATGGTAAAGTTATATAAAACGCTTTGTGGCTAAGCACATGAATGCGTTTATCAATCTTTTTTTTCTGCATTTGTGGTATTTTTAAGTAAATTGTCTACCTGTAAGCAGTATGAACAAACATCAGTCGCTGGTTGCCCAAATTCCTAAAAATGTATTTTGACATACAGGAACTTTTGATGGGGTTTCTGGGCCAAGAGTAGCTTTTTTAATGCAGTATGAAATAGAAACGCATTTTCTTGAACCGCCATCTTTGGCAGCACGATTTATTCTGGGAGCAGTGGCACTACAATATTTTAAAATCATGTTGTCTTGATATATCTTGTCAGGATGTTTGAAGACAATCTGATGAAAATGATCCACATCCCGTGCTGTGAGAGTTGCACACTTGAAGGCCTGAGTATTTTCCCTACAGGTTGGCATTCCTGGTAACATCTTTGGCTCGTTTATAAACAAGAAAAGGACGATATTATTGCATTTACGCTTTAAAATAACAAATGAGCTACAATAAATAGAAATTTAATGTGTTTAATTCAATTGACGTTATGTTAGCTGTGCAATATTTTTGAGATATAGGCCTATAACATTCATATATCAACGTAATAACAGTATTCAGAATTAGGTATTCTATATGTAGCTACATTGTTAAAGCATATTATTAATAAAATTGAATATATATATCTCGTTTAATGAAAGTAAAGTTAATAAAGATTAATGTTGACTTGTGAGATTAAAACAAGAGGAAGTAAACCAGGTAAACCTACATTGTAATCTTGGCTTTAGTTTTGTTCCAGTTTGTTGGATCCCGATTCCGTTCATTGCCTTCATTTTCCAACAATATTTTCCTCCATTTTCTTCAAATTAAACTATATTTCAAACGTTAGATTAATCTTAGAAACACCAAGTTACACAGGTACTTTACAGTAACAGCTGAAGTAGAGAAACAAAGAAAGGTATGCCAAAGTTAAAAAAATTATCCCACCTACTTATTCTCTGGTGATATTAAAAACCGTATATAATCTCTTGTTTAAGAATTATTAACCTAAAATAGTGCATTTGGGTTGTGTTGTATGCAACGTTCATGGATAAGACTTGGTTAGGAACAACATCATAACAATAACTTTCATGGTAGCAATGAAGAAGATTTATTTTGGAAACATAAGGATAAGGCAAGTTATGGAACTAGCACTTGGTGGATAAGACACATTTTGGAACAACAGCGATATTTCTTCTATTAATTTAACAGGGAGAAGCTTTTTGGAACAAATTACTCATGAAAAGATATGCGTAATTGATCATAGATTGCAGTAGTATACCTATCTCAATTTTCGATTTTTTTAGGAGAGGATACGTTTTGGAACTACTCGACTCAAATTACATATTTCGTCAGTCCAGCCGAGTCAAGTGTATTATTTCCATTTAGATAAAAATACAGTTTCCGCTATTTGTAAACAAATGTGAAAAACTACCAAAGGTGCATCGTTTCACATTAAGTGGGTAAATCCACACTACGCGACGTCTTTTTAGGCATCCACACCGGTACCTCCATAAAATTGTATTTATAGAAACCGCTAGGATTGCATCCATCTTGCACGAGCTCATTGATCAAACTAGTGGACTAATGACTCGACTCACTAGTGCGAAAGGCCTAGACTCTAGAGTCAGATTGGACTGGTCTCCATGAGACTCGACTCGACTCGACTCGAGACTCGTTGGTGTGTAACCAGCCTAAAAGCCAAATTTTGTTTCATATCTGATAAATGTGACGGCTACAGTTCATATGGATGAGCGTATGGATACAATGTTTTAAAATCCTTCAAGGGTTTACTTCAAACCACCTCGTTGGGCAAGTAAACAAAGTGGTTAGTCACTTTTTGTATTTTTTTGTGTGCCAGATTGGAGCTCGAAACCATGCTGGATATACCCTACTCACGTGTTTTCTGACATAATTTTTCCCCACTCTTCCTTCACAATAATTAGGGTATGACTATATTTCTTCTAATTTCATTCTTCATAATTATAAATCTATAGTTAGCAAGGTAGCAAGAAGCGAAGATCGTAAAAATGTTTATTCTAACGGGGTCTGGACTATAGTTGCTTATACGCATTGATTGGGAAAGCAATAGCGATCCTACAGAGAGAGAGAGAACACGTGGGAAACATGACATGCCTTGGTCTCCTCTGATCCCATCCTCCTGCTTGCGCAAGCACGCGCGCCATTTCAACTTGAACTCACTCTATTGACAATCGGCTTAACCACCAGGACGTGGCCTACCTTGGTGGCCCATGTGACCGTTTATCCCGTAATCCCAAACAAATATAGCTGACAAAGCCAGGCGCTACCCTGGTATTACTGTTGATTCACACGCTCGCCGAAAATATATAGCAGAACCGAGTATCCGCTCTGCCTAGTAAACGCAGCAGTTCATGCACTCGCGGAAAGTTGAGAATGTCTGTTTACCCATGATGCATTGAGATGACGATTTAAAATCAGCTGATTGCCTCCATTTTTGTTTGTGTTGATAACCTGTAAAACTGATTATGGAAAGAAAAAGGAAAATAGCACTGCTTGCAGCTTTATGCATTGAAGAAGAACAATGTGTGAACACTAGATATTCACTAGTCTTTCTTTCAATCTTTCTTTTAATTCATCGGTTTTTAGAGTCGACATTGTTTACTTTCCGTAACAGATGGCGCGTGGTTGAATGCTGGCGCATGCGCTGATTGGTTCTTCCACGCCGATTTTCAAGGAGAAGCGCGGCCAAAGCTGAAATTATTTCTACAAATGCAGAACTTTGTACGCAGATCGCGCTGATTTCTTGTGATTGGCTTAAGCGGTCATCACGTGACGCATTTCGGCTCTGCGCTTGTTCTTCGGCGAACGTGTGAATCCACACTTAATGCTCTGAGCAGAATAATAAGAGGTAAGGCTTTGATTCTAAAACAGATACCATCTTCTTAAATTTTTTTTAAGTCGATTAATTAGCTCCGACCCACTTAGGTGACCACATGGTCTAACGCGCTACTCTTTCAGTAGAATTAACCTGCCTATGGCAGGGAGATCGAGGTTCGAATCTCGGTCACGTGTACTGAGGTTTTTTTGGTCAAATTGGTTCTCCACGCGAATACGGATACACTTCCTATAAATATAGCTTTCCTAATACCTTAAACCATCAGCGTAATTAGTACATAAGCGTATAACCCAAGCAGGTAATAATATGCGCTGCAAGCAAATCAAAGCTCTAAATTTTTCTAACATAACAATACATATTTTTAAGCGTTTTAAACTAACAAATACGCTACCTACTTTATGAGGCTAGGAGCTCTAAAGTTCATAGCCGCACTTAAAGAATAACGCCACCTATCCCTACCTTGAGCCAGTTCTACCGAGTCCACCTCATTACACCCTATCTCTAGCTTAAGCTAGTTCTATCCAATACATCCTCATTAAACCTTATCCCTATCTTATACTAGTTTTATCCAGTCCACCTCATTACACCCTATCTCTAGCATAAGCTAGTTCTATCCTATACACCTCATTGCACCCTATCTCTATATTGAGCTAGTTCTATCCAATACACCTCATTACAACCTATCTCTATCTTGAGCTAGTTATATCCAATACACCTCATTACACCCTATCTCTATCTTGAGCTAGCTATATCCAATACACCTATTTTACAACCTATCTCTATCTTGAGCTAGTTCTATCCAATACACCTCATTACACCCTCTATATTGAGCTAGTTCTATCCAATACACCTCATTTCACTCTCTATCTTGAGCTAGTTATATCCAATACACCTCATTATACCATATCTCATCCAGGTACATTAAAATGTTATCATCTCATGAGTGTCTAGGCCCTCCCGATGGTCTCTTCCTTTTGGATTTACCAGTCAATACCCTGAAAACAATTCTAGATTCTTCCATTCACGCTGCATGTCCTTCCCACAGTAATCTGCGAGATTTGGTTACCCTAACAATGGCTGATGATGAGTACAAGGTATGTAAACTCATAATTATTTAATCTACTACACTTTCCATTACCTTCATCCTTTAAACAAACAAATACAATAACACAATATGTGTAGCGTTAGACAAAACATAATCCCCAGTATCAGTATACACATGAACTAAACGACAATTTTGTCTAGAATGGCTTGTTGGTAACAAGAAGATCAGGGTTCGAGTTATGGTTGGGTATTTTTTCTTAAAAGGTTTTACACTCTACCTCCACACAAGCGCTAGTACACTCTTTTTTCCTCCGCCCTACTCTATAAGTGTATTTAAATATGAATAGGTCAAACTAGTAGTAAGGCGTAGTTTATAAAAACCTTTATAATCTGCATTTAATAAAATATTTGACATACATCTATTATACTCTTTCCTCTTCGTTGATTCAAAAATCAAACTGAATATTTATTAGACATTATTTTCTTTTCATAAACCTAATGGTTGGTTGTAACACTTATTTATACCTTTAGTATTCCCGTGATTTACTATTCGACTGGTTTATTTAAAAGCCAGTAGTTTTCAACCTGTTATCGCTCACATATCCCCTAATTGGCCAACCCTAATCTCATGTACACCAATAATTTAAAATAAATAAATACATTAGTTAATTAAAGACCTTTCGTCTTAATCGAAGTAATTTAAAAAACTAATCACATAACTCAGAAAAGGAAAATTGATATGATTTAGAAACTGCTGAAAGCATAATTGGCTATTATATTCGACATATATTATTTCAAATAAATAATATAATACACATATTATATTTCCGAATAAACTTTTACAAACATCACATATCGCTTTACTATAATTTAATTTCATCTTAGGAACAAAAAGAGAAAATATAAATAAGGATATGAAATTCTTATTTGAATTAAAATATATTAAAAACTTAACTAATGAGTATTCTGGGATCCTTTAAAAACGTACATTTTTTATACAAAAAAAGTTCAAATTAGATTAACTTGAAAAAAAAGAAGATGGCCACTAATAAATTAATGCTAATGCACCTTTAAGGTTGGGTGGAAGGGGACGCGCGAAGAAGGCCAGTGTTTTTGCAGTTTTTATGGCTAAACATATTTTTGCCAAAATAAATAAAATATTGTTCCAATACAAACATAGAGTTTAATTTTCTTCACATGGTGATATCAACAGTTCCTGAATATCGGCCATGAGCATGGTGGAATTATCTAATAAACATTTTAAATGAAGAGAAAAAGTTGTCAAATTCTAGAACACCTTGATGGATTTTCTAGAAATGTTGAAGTCATTATGTGAAGAAAATTAAATTCTATGTTTGTACTGGAGCAATATTTTATTTATTTTGGCAAAAATATGTGTTTCCATCAAAACTTCCATCACATCTTAATAACGTTTTTTTAAAACATTTAATTTTAATAAGGGGAGATATTTATTAGTGTAAATTTAAGTTTAATTAAGAATGAATCATTTTGAGTTTAGCTGTTGTTTTGTAAAATCTCACTCCATATAAATCAGTAAATTAGACCATCAAAGAGATTACTAACATAAATATTTAATATGAGAATAAGTAGGCCTATATGCTGACAAATTAAAATGTGTATTTTTGAACAAATATAAAAATACAATGATAAATATTGTAATACGTTTATAAAACATTCACCATTGTAAATATAGGCCCACTTAACATTCTTTCATGGACTAATTGACTGCCTGGGATCAGTTTCATAAAGTTACACGTCTACTATTTACAAGAGAATTCACTTGTAAATGGTAAGAAATCAGAAAAGGATGTTTTATAAGTCTTCATGTAAACACTTGTAATTTTACAAGTGGCATTTTACAATTT
Source organism: Timema shepardi (assembly GCA_902151425.1). Taxonomy (NCBI): domain Eukaryota; kingdom Metazoa; phylum Arthropoda; class Insecta; order Phasmatodea; family Timematidae; genus Timema; species Timema shepardi. The sequence continues at coordinate 402,801 of CABFVX010000156.1, read as the reverse complement.
ATAATCATTTTTTACAAGTAATATTATAGTTTGGTTTCATAAAGATACTTCAAGATTACAAGCACTTGTAAATCAAAGAGTATTTTCTACAAGTTTCAGTAAGTAGGTAAAATACTTTACAAGTTCATTTTTAGCGGGTTATTATTGTTGTGCATCGCTAGTTCAGGATACTACTTCAAAGAACAAAACACCTGTATACACATTTTAAGTAACATGTTTATTATGTATATAGGGTGACCTGGTGGTCTAGGGTTAAGGTGTTAGACTTCTGTGCTGGGGTCCGGGGTTCAATCCTCGGTCCCGGCACAGATTTATCTGATTACCAAACCCTTCCCTCACTTCTGACAAGACGTGTATTAATCACAACTTGTGAATGTGGGGAATGCCAGACCTCCACCGTGGATCGGATTCCACGTTAAACTGTAGGTCCTCCATTTCATCTCATAATCATCCTACCATTACACATTAGCGTAAGTGCGTACAACTCAAACCGGTAGTAAGACGTGGTGCTAATAATAATAATAATATGTTTATAAACGTATGGTTAGGTTAGAAGAGAAGACAATTTTATCGAGGTTAGGAGACGGCCACTTATAAATAGTTTCAAGCGTGTTCATTGGAAACTAAAAACTATAATGTACTTCAGTCTATAATTTTACAGTAGGAACTTGGATAATCCTTTTGTGTTCCTTATGAGGATCTTGTGAACTTAGAAGAGAACTTAGCAGTTTGCGGTGAACTTACAGATGCAGACATTTTGGCAGATGCTATGAATAATATAAACGACAGTGTTTCTTTAGATTAAGAAGCGCAATAGACGGAACTTTCAGAGAAGCCATTCCCAACATCTACACAGATCATGTAACACTTTGAAGAGTTGAGACGGTTTGTTGAGGAACAACATAATGGAGGCCCCTATGTTTTCCAGGCGTTCAATAAACTAGAAGAGTTTTACTCCAACTCAGAGTATTAACTCCAAAAAGTGATTAAAAATGTCTAATTTTTTTAAAAACTGTAAATGCATGTTGTTACATATATATTGTACATCTTGCTATCGGAAATCTAAGAATAAAATTATACGTATACACTACTGTATTTTACTTCACTGAATTAATTTTTGAAGTTATTTTCCATCCCAAAATAAAAGCTTATACAATTCGAATTTTTGGATGGTTCGAATTTTCGAGTGGTCCCTTTGGCTTCAGCTTATCCAGGTTTAACTGTATTTTATTTCTTAGCTCTAATTTAGAAATCTCCTGACAAAATTATTTACTGTATATACATTTTTTTAAATAACTGATATTTCATTATTTAACTAAACTTAGCACAAAATCATTTAAAATGGTTTGTGTACTTTTAGTTGATGTAACAATAAAGACTAAATTATATATATATATTAGCCTCATGTCTTACTACCCGTTCGGGTTATACGATAGATTGTATATATTAATATTCAAATTGTAAATAAAACAGCTTACTTGTAAGTACGTTCTACAACTGCACTAGAGTTTAAAATTATTTTTAAAATTAAATCCTTCCTATTTACAATTGTAAAACATTCACTTGTAACTTGCAACTTGTAACTTGTAGACTTGTAGATTTATTAAACAGACTCCTGATGTGGAGTAACAATTTTAAAACTACAACTAGACGTTCATAGAGGCCATTATTTCTTATATATCTAACTCTAACAAATATGGAATGTACCCCTCTGACCATCTCGGTGATACGCGTACCACAGATTGAAAAACCCAGATCCAACAAAGGATGTACACAGCGTACCGCTTACACATTAGGTTCGTTTCAACGACCCAGTGTGAGATTAAACTATTAGCCACATCTAATAGTTTTCAACCATAAATATTATATTATCTAGCTTAGGATCTTGATTTATTATTCCCCTCCAAGACAATGTTTTTTTTAGCACCGCGTCTCACTACCCGTTCGGTTTATACGCTTTAAGTACTAATTACACTAATGGATCAAGAATTGGGAAGGTTGAGTTAGAGGAAGTGAGCCCGCATTTGCGTGGAGGCAGAGTGGAAAACCATTTAGGAAAAACCACCCCCAGTTCACCCGACCGAGATTCGAACCTCGATCTCCCCGTCCTCAGCAGTCGAGCTCAACACGAAAAGCGCGTTAGCCAACTACGCCACCGAGGCGGGTAAGACAATGTTCACGAACAGGAAATTTCATCCAACCTTTTTCATGCATGAGAAAATTGACCGATGGAATTCAGCGTCAAAGATCATACTTACTTTAAACATGAATGAACATTACCCATTTGAATGTTAATCTCGTAGTGAAATATGTTTAGCTTTTTAGATTATATAGATATTTTTATCAGCACGTCTTATTACTTGAAGCTATACGCATGATCCGACACATTAGCTCAGTCGGTAGCGTGTCTGCCTAGTTAACTAAGGGTTCCGGGATCAGTTCCCGGCATAGCTGAAGATGTATCATTAATGAAATCTAAGTTTACCCTTTAAAATTGATAAATTAACGGCTGAGGACTGGATGTTGTGCCTGTCCTAGTCTTAACTTAGATTATAAGGCGTATGAAGCTACGAAAGGCCTATCAAATTGGTAGTGGGAAATAGATAACTTGAATAAATACCTGACCTAGACCAAAGGCTGGAAACACTAATGGATGTAAAAAAATGCAATATGCATTTATTACTCTAATGAGGTAAGGATGAGGATGGGAGAGTAGAAGGAGAGTGAGAAATCATGTAGGAAAAATGTCACTTCCAATAGTCCCAACCGGGATTTGAACCCCAATCTCTTCATCAAAAGCAGGAAAGTCGAATTCAAGAGTGACCGCCTTAGACCATTGGGCCACTGAACCGAGTAACATTTTAGAGAAAACGAATGAAAAATACTAACGGTATTTAAAAAAAAAACTAGGTTTACTTGATTTTTATATTTGAAAATTTGTGGCGGAGGAGAGACAGCGCCCACGTCATTACTGTCAAAAGGATAATTTGTCATAAATAAGGTCAAATCAATACGTTACCTTATAAACCCACACCCATTGGTTACGAGGACTGAACGCCAGGCTCATCTGATCTGGTTTATCGATGACTTAGAAGTCGAGGCTCAGATCTCAGCAGGGTGTACAGTGTTGTTTTTAATACTACAGGGTTTTACACTCTCCCTCCACGTAAAATGTGGAGGCACTTCCCCCCCCCCCCCC
>CABFVX010000156.1:334918-396853 GCA_902151425.1 Timema shepardi | reverse complement strand
ATCCACACAGGGTTTCTCCTGGGGGTGTGGGTTTAAAAAACCCCCTCACCGAAAGGTGGCGCTTTCCCCCCCGCAAAAACCGGTTTGGGGGGGGGGGGGTTCAAAACTCCCCAGAAATCTTATGAACAAAATATATATGACATTATTTGTGATTCAAACAATATCCAAATTAGGGGGCTGTGTTACTATAAAAAGCACTTCATAGAGCTTCTAGAGGTGTTTAATATCTATAATTTTGCCTAGATTTTGGCAGTTATGGTGTTATGTTGCCATAAAAAAAGCTTCAGATGGCTTATAGAGGTGTTTAAAATTTAGAATATTTTCTAACCTCCAACAGTTAGGAGGTTATGCTACAATAAAAAACCTTCAGATAGCTTCTAGAACTGTTTATTAGTTAGAATTTCTTCTAGCTTCCGTTTATTTGCTGGCTACGACCTTGTCCACAGAGTTAAGTAGTCAGATAGCAACATTATAGTTCCTCCATGACACCTCAAGGAAGAGATTATAAGTAGTGCGAGTCTAATAGCCTAGTTACTCCCCTTTTATTGGGTGAAGGGGGATGTTGATGATTAACACCCTTCTTTTTCCCTTACTTTCCATGGAAACCCACGGGAACAGGAGGAGCTTTGCACAGGAAGTTACAAAATTAAATAAAAACAAAAGTCATACACGCATGAAAGGTTAGGTTAAGCTAGGTTGGATGGAAACCACCATAAATATATATTATATATAATGTATGATATTATATATAATATATATATATTATGAAAGGTATAAAAGCTAGGTTTTTATTAGGCTATTTCGCATGGACTACTTATAGTCCCTTCCTTGAGCTGTCGTGGAGGAAATCTACCCCCCCCCCCTAACCCAAAATTGGGAGAAACTTAGCTTGGAAATTAAGGGCGATTTTTAGATTAGGGGTATAAACCAGATCTCATGGAGGAACTGGATCACGCCAGCACAGTCGTCTTCTTATGATTGGAAAGAACCTTTATCCTTTTGTGCTGCAAGCCAAGCACACCTGCTCCTCTACTATTCGGAGCAAAATTATCGCCCTCATTCCTTTGTAAATAAAAGTAGAGCGTACCCAAGTAATTCCGCCCACCTCTCGTCACCAATATCCAAGGCTTGCAGCTCGCCCGGATATCAGCATAATTCTTTTATTAGAATAAGGATAAGAGAGGACGAACATAGAAATAAATGCAACTCCAACTAAATGTAGGAAGAGTAATAAATAGTTTAAATAGAAAGTACCCTGAGTATATCCAACCGGGGTTCGAGCCCTCATCTCTCCATCATCAACAAGATCTTGATATAAGTATTAAAACTGCTGCCACTATAAAATATGTTCAGCATAAGCTTAAGCGTGACTAAGTATGTGTGTATGTACAAATTACAAACGGAACATTACAAATTATTACAATTTAACATTTAGATCTTTCTGTATATTGATTGCTATATTTGTTATAGTGTAAGTACCTGCGCAGTGCTAAAATAATAACCTAAGCCTGTTGTGTAACTGCATCCTTTGTTGTAGTAATTTCCAAAGAAGGATAGAATTGCCACATCGAGGTGTTTGGTGTGTGTGTGACTGGCAAACCTATGGTCAGACATCTTGTCTCTTGGAATTTTGCGTGGAACTGTGATCGAGTGTGGGTGCTTTGTTGTTGTTGTTGTTATTATTATTATTATTATTATTATTAGCACCACGTCTTACTACCCGTTCGGGTTATACGCACTTACACCAATGTGTAATGGTAGGGTGATTGTGAGATGAAGTTGGAGGACCTACAGTTTAACGTGGAATCCGAACCACGGTGGAGGCCTGGCATTCCCCACATTCACAAGATGTCTTGTCAGAGGCGAAAAGAAGGGTTTAGTAATCAGATAAATCTGTGCCGGGACCGAGGATTGAACCCCGGCCGCCAAGAGTGCTTTGTTCAGCCCCACATATATTATATAATATTTATATTTTAACGGCACTTTGCTAGAATCGGAATTTTGTAAATTTGTTGTTTATATTCAATGTGAGATTTTCTGTTACTGCGATAAATAAATTAATAAAGAAATTAGGTAGTTAAACTGATTTTATGGTTAGTACAAATAATCCACTTTGCTATCATCGACTAATTTTGGTGCTAATAATCAATTATTACAGAATAAGAACTGTTAAAAATTATCAAATTATTATAACTACAAATTAAACATTAATTTAATTGTAAATAATTTAATATCATTATTATAGCAAACTATAACAATTGCCGATTAATTTTTATTACAAATTACAAACAGCTATTTTTTTTTTACTAAGTTCGTAATTTCATTCTGGTTCAATGTGCCTCTTTGTGTTAAAGCCTATAATAAAGTAAAAATGAAGGCCCTACATTAAAGAAAAAATAAGTAAGGATGTATAAAATACATAACATTGATGTGTATTTTAATATCACTAAGCTACAGTCCAACAGGGTGACCTGGTGGTCTAGGGGTATGGTGTCAGACTTCTATGCTGGCGGCCGGGGTTCAATCCCAGGTTCCGGCAAAGATATATCTGATTACCAAACCCTTCCTTCACCTCTGACAAGACATCTTGTGAATGTGAGGAATGCCAGGTCTCCACCGTGGTTCGGATTCCACGTTAAACTGTAGGTCCTTCATTTCATCTCACAATCACCCTACCATTACACATTAGCGTAAGTGCGTATAACCCGAACGGGTAGTAAGACGCGGTGCTAATAATAATAATAATAATAATAATAATAATAATAATAATAATAATACAGTCCAACAAACAAGTATAGCACGTTTTACTTAAATCATTTTCTTAAAAAAAAAAGAAGAAGAAATTTGAACTAAATAAATAAGGTGGAAATCGAACATTTTTTACAGTTCTTACATGAAAGATAATAATTGAAAACATAGAATATAGGGATACTACAGGTTGTTTCAAAAGTTTGCATACATAGGCATAGAGAGTTCGTTAAAAGTGTCGTGTGTGGTGTGTCTGCCCATGGGCGTGTCTTCTGAAGAATTCGTCTACAAGCTAGCGACAATATTCTGTTCCGGCCAGAAGAATGCGCTACATACGATCTTCTTTAAAAGCACTTCAGAACGACACCAACAATAATAATATTAACTATTAATGGAGACTGTGAGTAATTCTGTGTAAATAAATATAAATGTTTTGTTTGTTTATTTATTTGAGACATTTAACGTACACTCTCTAAACCAACTGATTACATCAGCACACGAGAATTTCTGTGAGCGAGAGTGAAAGGGCCTACTACCAATTTTGTCGGGATAGTTATTTTTAAATATTCTCCAGGGTTCTCTTATATACAACAATCGACATGAGGCAGACGGCTTTACTTCCCCTCCGAAGGAAGCTGTGCTATAGATTTTTTATCGCTCAAGAAAAATCCGTCTACCCCATCTGTGTTTGAACCCACGAACATCGGCGAGCATACACCCCAAGCCCACCAAGTTCCACAATAATGACGCCAATACATTTATTTAACTAAACCATTAGTACATACATTTCTTACTATGAATAGTTTGTTTGTTAATCGGTAAGAATTATAGTTTCCGTTTGTTTTTGATCATCCTGTGTATCACGATGTCTCTATATTTTGAATACACTTTATACCTTTGTAGTCATCTCTTTGTTATCCGCATGTATCTCCCTCGCTCTTTAATACTATCTTCAAGTAATCTTCTTCCTTCGATACAATTTATGCATATAAACGCTATGTGGTTGGTAATAAAAGAGAGAGAGAGAAAAGGATCTTGTCGGAACGGCTCCTTTGAGGCTATTTCCCTTAGTTTCCACAGACTTGACTCTCCGATGTAAAACCTAACTGCCTTACTAACCCCTTTACCAACCGATTCGTTTCCCCCTCGCCAACACCCCCACCAACCACTTCTAATGCTATTCCTAGCAGCTGTGCTATTATTTGCAAGAACAAGGCGGACTATATAAAACACTTTGTGCCCGTTGAAAGGCTGTTGGGCTCGATGCCAGTTCCTTGGAAGCAATGGCTTTAGAGGGAGCATTCATAAGAATCCTTCCTTTTTACGGTTCATATAAATAAATATTCTCCCAAATTTATCACATATTTTGGAAATGAATTAATCTTAAGGTGGGGATGTAAGGGACGCGATATAAGTTAAGTGTTTTTGCAGTTTTTATAGCAATTTTTTATATTTTTTTAGCAATATAAATAAAACATTGCTTCAGTAGAAACATATAAATCAATTTTCTTCACATGATGATATAAACATTTCTTAAATATAATATCATGATAATAGCGGCATTAGATTACAAACCTTTTTAAGGAACCTGTTGATTCCACCACGTGAAGAAAATTAAACTATGTTTCTGCAGGAGAATAACTTGAATTGTTGTGACCAAAAAGTTTTAATACAAAAAAAAAACACTTTTAAAATACTTACCTTTTCTCGCGTCCCTTACATCCCCACCTTAAAAACAGTTACACGAACATGGTTGTACAAGTTCGGTCGTTTCCCCTCCAGCGTGTGACCCTTCTTGACTTCCTTTGTAGTGCTTGGTGTTTGTTTATATTATAGTGTAGTTCTGTTCTACTGAATTTAACTCGGTTCTCTAAATAACATACAAATGCACTTAATGTGTGTGTCGTATTTGTGAATATCCGCCCCGTAAACATCCCGACAGGAGAATAATGGTGGAAAAGAGTTATATAATTATAAATATTTAAAGATAAATTTTTCGTATCACAATAATTTAATCAGTTACAGCTCGCTAGTTTTGGGCCTGTCTACGACAGGCTTATTAAAATATTAACCAACCTATCCAAACCTTACCTTCAAATGATAATCTCAAACTTTTAGGCTTTACTTGTTTGTAAAATGGTATATTTCTGTTAGTTATCACGTAAGAGTAGTTAAAGTGAAATTGAATTAAATTATATATATTTATTTAAATGTATTAAAGAATTAAATAAGACAAGGTCACGTCCAATTGGCCATAGGTGAAAGTGGGCTTAGGCAGATACATACTAGCCATACATTTTATCTTTAGATTAAAGATTGAAATTTCTTTTCAAGTTTTTCCTTATTTGGTGAGAAAATATTGTAGCATTAATTAATCTACAATGAACAAGAAATACAAAAATATGACTAAGTGGGAAACAACAGCTTAGTTGGCCACTCACCATATACTCCATTCAATCCCGATCTCTATTACATCTACCCAGAATGTTCCAGATATTTGATTTGTATAACATGGCAGTCTGTTGTTTATAATCACCACCTGACAGTCGATATACGTTTCCTCCCCTTTCCATAGGCCCCCTCTATTATTTTCTGGGAAAACTATTGTATGTAACACCCGGGGAATGTAAATATAAAACCACTATTTGCCGAAATTTCATTCGAAAAGGAGCTAGTACGTTAGCTCGTGCGTTAAACATAATGTAAGACTATTTTACATATATATTTAAATGTAAAACATATAAACTAATGTTGCTTTACTATTTGAATTCATAGTTTATTGACCTTAACTTGCATATTGGCTGCAAGCTAATTCTTTCTTTACGTTTTTTATAACCCAATATACTATTAAAAAAATTGCTTGGCGACACTGAAATTCTGCTCTCTGTCATTTAATGTTTTTCATGTACCATTTGTATGCTCTCAAGCTGTCCTTGTCTACGGTTATGTCCAAAATGGGCTACAACATTTTCGTAGGGGGAGAGTAGGAAATGATATAGGGAAATCTTGGCCGAAATTCTAGTTCCAAATTGCCATCACCAACACACCAGACTAAATTAATCTTAAATTTATTTAACGTGCCAATCGATGTGAACAGTATTTTTATTAGATAGTTACCCGCCTCAGTGGCGTAGTCGGCTAACGCGCTAGTCGTGTTGAGCTCAACTGCTGAGGGCGGGGAGATCGAGGTTCGAATATAGGTCGTTTGAACTGGGGTGGTTTTTCCTAAATGGTTTTCCACTCTCCCTCCACGCAAATGTGGGTTCATTTACTCTAATTAATCCTTCCCAATTCCTAGTCTATTAGCGTAATTAATACCTAAGTCGTATAACCCGAACGGGTAGTAAGACACGCTGCATAATAATAATAATAAATATTGGCTAGTTTTCTTTAAGATAAGAGAATAAGACTTTAAACTAATGTAATAAAATTTTATTGTAATACAAATTTATTAACTAGTATAAAATAATACTTTGACCGTTTATAATGAGTACAAAAAGAGCGAAAAGCAAAGAATGAACAGCTTTAAAAACTTAAAAATTAATAATATAAAATATCTAGTAAAAAAAATCGTTAGTAATATAATAAATTATACCTATTAATTTTCAAAATTAAGTTTCACAAAAAATGAGAAACAGTTATTTTGAAAAAGATACTACGCTGTTTATCAGTCTGTAATAAATTAATATTAATATGTTATTAACAAAAAAATTTACATAACATTCTATATTTTCAAATCTTAAGTTTTTAAAGCCGTTCAATCTTTTTTATATTTATTCAATCTTTTTGAACTCAAATTGTCAATACTATTTAATCCATTTTTACCACAATACATTTTAAATACATTAATTTAAAGTCTTATTCTAGTATCATAATAACGTTCCTTATTTAAAAATATTCTTAGAGTGTTTTTTAAAATATTAGCTCACTTTAAATAAACTAGGGGATTTATTTGGCGATAACTGAGTGTAACAACATTGTTCCTTAAAAAAACGTAAATAAAAGAATAGCTCCTACAACTCTTGTGTTATGAAAATGTTTATTGTTAAATAAATTATTTGAAATATTTATCCAACAAACTGTTCCAAACTAATTCAGCGTAATTCTATAGTTCCTTTGAGACTTAATCGATTCATGCGTTTTAAAATTCTATTGGAAATCACTAATATAAATACCGTAGAGTGTATATTACTCTCATGAAAATCACAATGGCTAGGTATCATTAGAGGCGAGATTAAAATAGGTTTTCCTATAATTATATATAATACCCTTTTCCCACCTTTATGGAGTCGTTTGGTAAATGGGTATTGATAACCTGATGAGTATTTGTAACAGCGTCAATTCTCTAGTTTGCTAGATATCCATCAAATGTGTGGTGTAATAGTATTAACTTGAATATCACAAGGGGGTAGATTGGAACGGAGAACTTGTAATGACAGTAGTAATTAAGTTAAGCTGACCAAAGCTAATCAAGCCATACGCCAAATTATATTTCCTTAACGTACGCCCGATCACACACTCTGCTGAGACGTGATAGTTATTAAAATTACATTTTGACACACATTATATCAAAACTGGGTGGTTGAATGCCTACTTACATAACAATAAATGGGCCTTTATACTCTCGATAAATCTTGAACTATTTAATTTATAGTATAAATATTTATGTATAATGAATACGCAACTTAACTATATTCAGATCATTTTGGGAAGAGATATTTAGAAAAAATAAACCCTTTTCGGCCAACATTGATAACATTTTATTAAATTATCAGTGTCATTTTACAAAAAATGATAATATCTATCAAACCTGATGGCTGCAAATGGCATGACTTGATATATGAATAAAATCTATGAAAATAAACTTAATAGTTTTTGCAACTGTTATTATCTTTGGTATTTGGTACGAAAGACAGTGAGTTTTTTTTAAACTAATTAAATAATATTGATATTACTTGACTACCTTTGTGGTCTAGGGGAAAGAGATCCTGGTTACAGATCCAGGGGTATCGGGTTCGATCTCCGGTGCTTCTAGAATTTCTCTGTGAAGCAGTGAGGACAAATGAGGAAATTCTTGAATGAAAAAGCAGCGGCTATGGTCTAGTAAACTGAGATTAATGGCCTGATGGTTCGTTGTGGTGATCACATGACACCCCTCCATCCTCAGAAGTTGGCACTGTCTACACCAACAGATGGCTTGGCTTATATTTTGTGGGCTGACACTAAGATATTTGATATGATTTATTTACTAGCAGAAGTGCCTGGAGTTGCATCACGCGATGGATTGCGTGGTTACCCCGGGCAACGCTTTTCTTTGTTTCAAACAGACAGAAAAACCTCTTCATTTTTATTTCTTCCAACCCAGTTTATAGTTAATTTAAAATACTTTAATACAAGTTTCAAATTTTCGGCTTTGAGGTGCACATGTTCGTGCAAAAGGGCTACTAATATTTAAATTGCAGACCTCTGCATATGGTAGGTATCGCTCAATGATCATGGCACACACACCCACTCTTCAGTTTATTAATATAGATTATGAATACCGATATTCCAAACAATTTAGTAATCTCTTAATTAACGCTTTAAATGCACTAAAGTGTGATGCATAATGATTTATTTAACTATGATTATTACATTCTCAATGTGGCAGAGCAAATTCATACAATAATACCAAATTATTCTAAGTTACACATAGAATTTAACTGTTCTTTTTCCATTCTGTGGAAATTAAAAAAATATATAATATAGATTTTTTACTACAACGTTCATAGATAGTACAAGACCTGCACTGGTAGTCACGTGGTATAAGACGTTCGGGTGGCAATAGACTGGATTGTAAGTGACGAGGCTAGGTGAGAATCTAGGCTGGGATTGTTTACCAAATGTGACCCATATTAGTGGTTTTCTGATACCATATCCATGTTAATGAGGGTACATTACCTTAAAAATAACCTTCCTCATCCCAATATCTTAAAATAAGCCTTCAATAGTTCGTGTGTTGTACATAATTTATTATTTATTATTTAGCACCGCGTCTCACCATCCGTTCGAGTTTTACGCTTTAAGTACTAATTACGCTACTGGATTAGGAATTGAGAAGGTCGAATTAGAGGAAGTGAACACGCATTTATGTGGAGGGAGAGTGGAAAACCATTTAGGAAAAGCCCCCTCCAGTTCACCTGACCGAGATTCGAACCTCGATCTCCCCGTCCTCAGCAGTCGAGCTAAACACGACTAGCGCGTTAGCCAACTACGCCACCGAGGCGGGTGTTGTGCATAATGATGGTCTAAAATAAAACTGATACAAGCTCTACCATACTCTTTATATATAGATATATGTTTACCTGATTTAGTTTAGCAGTAACTACAATGGCACATCCTGTAAACGATTCTAACATCGTTTTAACATTAAGATCATTCAACCAAAAACAAATAACTGCACAATTTTAACGATTGTATTCATTATAGTCTATGAATAGTAATTTAATGATTTCAAATCATTTGAGTTCACCAGTTATAAGAGGTCAAACTTGGTATTTTATGCTTTTTACCTACCATTGTTAAGGTAAATTAATGAGTGTGTGGGGTTAAAATTTAGTATAACTAGACATTCTTAAGAGATGTATAGAATGAAGTATTTATAGAATTAATAATATTGTAAATATCTCAATTAAAAATCTATATTATTAAAATATATATAATTTTTCATAATGTTTATTAAACTTTATTATATTAATACTATAAATATTTCATGCTGTACACTACATATGAATGTCTAGTTATACTAAATTTCAGCCCCATACATTAAATACTTTACCTTAATGCTTTTTGGTACGTAAAAAGCATGAATTAGCAAGTTAAACCCCTTATAACTCATGAACTGAAATGATTTGAAATCGTTGATTCACTATTTATAGATTATAATTAAACACGTGTATAAATTGTGCAATGAAATTTTGATGTTCGAATGAACTTTACACACAATGGTGCAAAGAGGTGATTAATTTGTGAACGCAATTACTAATCCGTACCTTTTAGAACACATCATAAGCACCCACAAACATAAAATAAAGTATATAACAGAAATAGCTCGTTTTCTCAGATAGTTTATTAATAGTTTCTCTTAAAAACGAGTTGTGGCAAAGGAGGTTAAATTAGATTTAATGGTTTATTTGAGAATTAATGTCCCCCCTCCCAAGCACATTTTCGTGCTACGCACAGTTTATTATATTATTTTATAAAGCTTTTGCTTTGGGAAGATACACTTATTGTGTTATGCGTTCATTCTGTGTGTATGTGTGTTGATATATTCCAAATTTCTTTTGATCTGTTGACTACATTTTAACCAACTCTCGTAAACACACAGGCCATCAAAAGAGTATATATATGTTTAGATTTATATATGTAAGAGGGAAAATATGTTTTGGTTATCCTAATATTATACTTTACTGAAAACAAGCTTAGTTGAAATATATTTTAATAAATTGTGTTTAAAAAAATTTGGCCTTTGTAACTTACTCTTTTAAAATAATTTATTCTAATAATAATCAAACCATATATTTTGATGGTTCACCAATATTTAAAAAAGAATTATAACTATTATGAGTTTATCTCAATGAATTGCACTATTTTATGAATGTAACAATTTTTATTTTACAATTTTTTGAGAATTTGATTTTTGGGATTATAAAAAGCTATTAAAAGGCTAAACTATTTTGTTATGTTTATTTGAAATAGTACTTTAGAATATTATAAATTAAATCCATACCATATAAATCAATGAAAATATGAAATATTGTTACAAATATAATAAAGTACAAATGTGTATAGAATAAACGTTTAATTACTTTATTTTACAATGGCTGTTAAGATACTAGTTAATTTATAGCTGCATTTTTGTGTTGATAAAAATATAAATGAATAATATCAATAATTAATTTTATGTATTTTTAAAATATGTGTAAAATAAATTGTATTATGATGGATTAAATATTAAATCTATTATTTTTTATTAATTACGGTTATAGCCGCATCTAAATATCATATTTTTAAAATTGTATTAGCTAAAGACCAGTCATCTGTGGAAACGTGGACTGAACATCTGTTTAGCTTCTTGGATTGACAGTGACTGAGGTTGTGGTCCAATCGGGGAAGGGTATATTGAGGGTGTTTTTACTAAATGTTTTTTCGAGAATGAGGATACATTTATTCTAAATTCTACCTTTTAATTTTCTGCCTGGAAGATTATTTAGAATCACTTATAAATAGGACGTGTACGTTGAAATTGTAATGCAGTTGTCGCCTCGGTGGCGAAGTTAGCTAACGCACCAGTCGTGTTGAGCTAGACCACCGAGGACGGGAAGATCGAGGTTCAAATATCGGTCGGGTGAACTGGGATTGGTTTTCTCTAAATAGTTTTCCACTCTCCCTCCACGCAAATGCGGGTTCACTTTCAATAAATTCAAACTTACCAATTCCTAGTCCATTAGCGTAATTAGTACTTAAGCGTATAGCCCGGACGGGTAGTAAGACGCGGTGCTAAATAAAATAAAATAATAGAGTAGTACCCAACTGGTGTAACGTGAAATTTTGGAAGTGTGCTGTCAACATTTTCTAAAGATTTAATTTAACAAACAGTCTCGTGGATAAATCATCTACTAATACCACTACCACTACCACCCCCACCCCACTACCACCCCCTGCCACCCCCCCTGCCACCCCCACCCTCACCAGTTTTAAGCCTCCTAAAGTGTTCTAGCGATATAACAAGAGCTATTTAGCTTTCTCTTTCCTTGGGAATGAAGTTTATGACCTAATATATTCTATTTGTATTTTTTGGGGAGAAATCCTGAGCGATAAAACAATGATTACGATAAAAATGAAAAGGCATCCCGGTAAGTCCCATCAACCATATTCATATTATTTTGAACGTATTTTAAAATCACAGTATGAGGCAGCAACTAAAGGGGGGGGGGGAAGAGTTTAAGGTGGCGATGTAGGGGACGCAGTTCTTTTAGCAAATCCTTTTTTTTTCGGCCAAAATTAGTTTAATCAAATATTTCTTCGATAGAAACATAGAATTTAATTTTTTTCAGATGGCTATATCAACACTGATTGAATCTGCCATGAACATAGTGGCATTAGGTAACGGACATTTTTAAACGAAGAGAAAAAGTTGGCATTATTTTGACAAAAAAAAAGTTTTGATATAAAATCTACAAAAACCTGACCTTTTTTCACGTCCGTTACACTTTCATAACAAGTTTCATATACTACACCTGAGGCCTCATTCAAAGTTGCTGAATTTATTGCAAAAAGAACCCCACACAAAACCACATGTTACTGGAGAAAATGTCATTGGATCAGCTTGTCAGTTCATTATTGAAACCATGTTTATAAAATAATCCAAAAAGCAAATTAAAAAAAATGCCTTCTCTAAAAACCCAATAGGCTGACGTATACTGAAATGTTTGAGAACTTCAATCAAAATATTGTTGAACAAATTAAAGTAAATGTGACTAGCAAGTAGATGATTGCACCAATAGGGTAATACACTTATTTCCAACAGCATCTCAATACTAAGTATTTACATTTTTATCTAAATTTAATAGAAACATTTATTATATTACAGAATTTATACAAATTTGCCGTGGAGAAACAAATATATTTGTAGCACTATGTCTTATGAACCATTTAGGTTTTAAGTTTATATACTCATTACGCTAAAAATTTTTAGGAATTAGATCGGTTATATTTAGTGGAAATGTTCCCGTATTTGTGTGGAGGGAGAGTGAAAAACCTTTTTGGAAAAACCACCCTCAGTACACTCGACTGAGATTCGAACCTCAATCTCCCCGTCATCGGCAGTTTAGTATATAGCGAGAGTAGCGTGTTAGACCATGTGGCCACCAAAGCGCGTGTGAAAATATTGTCTTCAACTAAGTGAAAAAAGGTTGGGAATCCCTGGATAATATAAAATATAATTCTGTTTAGCTAACAAGCCTTTATTAATTAGTTTTAAGCCATCTTGTGAAATAAAGCTAATTTTAAAAATGTTTTGGAATGCTATTGCATCCCCCCCCCTTTCAAAATAGCACTCCTAGAGCCTTTTGTTGATTTTAAAGTTTTCCTTGACAAATATATATATTCCCTTCCAGGACTGTGACACGGGGCGAGTGTATTTCAAGATAAACCGGATGTAGAGGTGCAATCCCCCCCTTTTTTTCTGAAGGATCGCGTTATCGAAAAAAGTGTCACCTCGAGGAAAGTTGTTTGAGAAACCATGGATTACAGATAATAAGATCATTCGGTTCAACATGATATATTTTGTTTGTCTATAAAATATTTTTGCAAAGAGAATTTGGAATAAATATTACTACTATCTTGAACTAGCCCATGTTTTTGTACGACACCTTAGCTTAGTCGATAGCGTGTCTGTCTACTGAACTATGGGTCCCGGGAGCAATTTCTGGTATGTGTGTCCTGATATAATAAATCTATTCAGAAAAATCACGTTCAAGCACCTCAAATAATATAAAGTTAAATGTAAATTATTCCATTACATATTATTAAATATTGGCTAGACAAAAGCTTATGCAGACCATGAAGCCAAACCACATCATGTTATTGGCCCTCTTGTATACAAAGGTCGGCCACCATTGGCCTAGTTATTGAACGATCAGTTGTAAAAACTGTGTCCTGGTTAAGTTAAACTAATGACTTATTTGTATTCTGTCTTCAATGATAGGTCCAAACAATCCCTTTCTCAATAGTAAAATTGATGAAAAACAAAATTTGTCTATAGGCTACCGTTATTTTAAATTGATTAGAAATTAATAAATAGTATTTATTTTATAGAACCACTAACTAATTAGGTGGCCTTGTGGTCTAACGTGCTACTCTCGTAGTAGACTAGACTGCTGATAACAGGGAGATCAAGGTTCAAATCTTGGTCGGATGTATTGGAGATTTTTTCCAAAATAAATGGCCTATCTCCCTCCGCGCAAGTGTGGGTTCACTTCCTATAAATATAACCTTCCTACGCCCTAAAATCATTAGCGTAATTAGTACATAATCGTATAACCCGAACGGTTAGTAAGACGTGGTGCTAAATAAAGTACACTGCCTCTTACTAGCTGTCCAAACTATACACATATGTACTTATTACGCTAATGTGTTGGGGATGGGGAAGATTCAATTTAAAGGAAGTGCACCCGCATTTGTGTGGAGGTAGAGTGTAAGACCATTTAGGGTAAACCACTCTTAGTAAGCCCGACTGGGATTCAAACTCCAATCTCCCTGTCATACCCAGTCTAAATTATTGCGAGAGTGACGCCTCAAACCTTGCGGCCACTAAAGAATAATAATATTTTACTTTAATGAGGAAGTTAAAGTTTTACACTTGACCTAAGAGTAATGTTGGCTTTTAACAGCTAGACCAACCCCATCGTTGATTACATGGTATAGGACATTTCTACTTTATTATATTGGATTAATGGTGAAGTTTCAAAAGAAACCCAATAAAAAATCAGCACCTAATTAAAAACACCTAATAATATAAATAAGATTCTAGAATATTCAGGCCAAAAAATTTAAGCAAGACACCCCTCCATCATACTCAATATTAAAACTTGATGACAGTTCAGATTCACTTTCAGCAAAATCAAAAGGTGTTGGATTAGTCTCCACCAAACACTACGTTATTCAAACTAAACTAACAGGAATTATAATCAAAATAAACCAAATATAATATTGATAGTCATATAAAGCTAATAAATGAAATATACCAACTAGTAAAATAAAAGATAATATAATCATCGCTAAACTTCCCTAATAATAAATAAAGTAGCCCCATGATTTCTTTGGTGCTGACTGACAGCTCACAGCTGACTTCTGACAGTCAACATTACCTAAATTTTGACCGTCAGAAGGGACAGCTGCTAAACACATGTTTTTGCAGATCATATAGTTCGTCATAGGGATACATAATTTTGTATGGTAACTTTTCAAAGCTGTCAGTCAACACCAAAGAAGCTATGGGGCTACTGTAGTCTGATAGAGCGTAAACTCCCTGAAACATTGGGTTTAGGATCTCGGATGGGTGTGTTGTTATTTTACGTGATTCAACCATATAATTTTTTAAAAAAAGCTGCTTTTTCATATATTTGGGTGATCGAATGGTCTTAAAGAGCGGGTTCCTAACTGGCGGACGGGGATTAATTTTTTTTTTGCGGCCCACGAAACTTCTTGGGAAATTAATCTATTCTATTAAAATTGATGTTTTTAGCAAAGAAACGTAAAGTTTTAACATGAGTGAGAAAAATCCATGAAAGCTCTAAAGGATGTTCACGTTTAATTTCTTCCTTAAATCTGATGTATTATATTGAACTATCATTATTAGATATTAAATTTTAATCAGACAATTTGTTTAGTAATTGATCAAAAATGTTTAATTCAACACTTCTTATTTCATTCACAATTAAATATTAGTACTCGTTTTTGTATAACTTGACAAAAATTAACCAATGATGAATCGTGGATTCAATTATGGCCCTGCGGGAACTTTTAGCTTAGAGACTCCTGGTCTAAAACATACCTTCCGTTATAGAATGAGCTTCAACGATGATGGGGAGATCGGGTTTTAATCTGGTCAAGTATTACTAAGGGTGACTTTTATTAAATTAATTTCCACTCTACCTTCATGAAAACTCGGGTACACACTCTAAATTCAAACTTTCTCATACTTAGAACATTAGCGTAGTTAGTGTACAACACTGACGGGTAGTTAGACGTAGTAAAAAAAACCTTTTTCGGGTATCCCTAACTGTTGCGGTTGAGAATAATGGATAATGCATCTGATCTTACCAAAAATATATATGTAGGATCTGCTGGTTTTTTAAAATTACAAAGGAAATAATATATTTGATTTAAATATAAAGATAAATTACCTCCAAATAAAATATCTTGGTTCCCTTTGTTGTTGCTCCATGAAGATCTTGAAGGGGCGTTTGCCTGTCAAACACTCTCCCACAAGATCGAAAACTTTGAAGGGTGTGGAAAATAATTTAAAAAATATACTCACTGCTTTGGAATTGAAATCTTATTTATATTCAGACTTTTACAGTTCGGTTCAAGGGTATTTTCCGAGTAGAATATTTATTTACGGATTTTGACTTTCTCCCCTAGTATAATATTTCACGTCTGGGCTACATCATTCATAGCCCAGTAGTGGAAAGAATAGCCAGTACTAATGTACTGTTGACCAGGGGACGCCCAAACGTACTAATCGCACATATTTTCTTTGGAAGTTATTTTCATGTTCCGATGAGATGAGGGTGTGGAACTAGTGGACTTAAACCTAACTTAAGCCTAACTAACAAAACCTTGGTGACTGTAGCGGTAGTTCATCTTTCAGGAAAAATACCTAAGGTACCAGCCGGGAATCGAAACCGGTACCCCTAGTCTCATAGCCATGTGCATTGACCACTGCGGCACAGGGCCGATTACTTTCTCCGATATCCAAAGAATTTAAAAAAATTCTGTACACACTGTACAACTTTGAGATTTTAACGAAACTTTAATATTTAGGAAGATTTTTTTTTACTATATATACACACAAAGGACACAATTTGTGATATATATATATATATATGTATGAGAGTGTGTGTGTATGTATATATATACATTTAGTACATTTTAGATCATTGTGATGATTTTCCTCAAACTTGGTTCGTGAAAGTACTTTTATAAGTTTTAAGAGTATTATTTTTAATTATGAGCAGCAAAGAAATATTAAATTTAATGGTGACAAAAACAATATTTTTGCTAAATACTGTTCTACACTTTACTCAGTTTTAAAGAGATTTTTTGTGTGTGTCGCGTCTTACTACTTGCCTGGGATATTCGTGCATTAGGAACGAGTAAGTTATTATTTAGAGTATATATACCTGATTTTGAGGAAGAAGGGTTGGCAATCAATAAGGAAAAGTCATCACCCGGTATACCTTTCCGGGATTATAAACCTTGCCCGTTAACGGATAAATAGACCAGAAGAGGTTAACACCTACTAAAGAGGGTAGTTAACATCAAAAGTTCCGATAATATCTACGAAACCAAGATTAAAGTTTGAGATAGCGTATAGCCCGAACGGGTAATAAGACACACGGCTAAAAAAAAATTTAATGTCGAGTTTATTTGCCCTTCTTTAAACAAGAATTACTTTCACAAATAAGTGGTTTATATTGTTTTCTTAATATTTGGTATTTTTAAATACTAATATTTTGGTATAGGCTTACAACTAAATTAATAAAAAAAATAACAAAGTTTACGGCAATTTTACTTAAAGAAACTGATATTTAATATTAATTTTAACCTTGATTCCAAAGCTAGAATTAAAACTACTATTTAACCGCAAGGTCTGGCCACGTTTATCAGTATTGTAGAAAACATTCTAAAATATTAATTTTAGTTAAGAAACGTTGTAATATGAAATAATAAGACTTAACATTTGATTTTCTAAATTTTTTGTATGTAATCAAAAGGAATTAAACCAGTAAAAGTTAATTAATTATTATTATAAAAATAATTTAATTTATTTAATAAAATAATACTAGATCTACTAGTGTTAAATTCTTTTTATATTAGAGATGTAAAATGTTGAATAAAATTATATTTAAACTACAATGACAATAGAATTTTTTTTAAATAAAACGAGATCAAATGAACTATAAAAATTGACTGGTGATGAAAAGTTATCAAATTAAGTTATTGTTAAATATAAATGATTTAATAATATTTAATTTTTTTAAAAGTATTTGTGAAGACATTTTATATACACACTAAATTATGAATAAAATTGGAAATATAAGTTACCCTATTAGGTACACTAGTTAATTTGCGTCATTAAGGAATGTCAAAGCATTATTTGCATGGTATATTGAAAGTAACATATAAATTTATACTTTCTACATCGCAAATTAAAAAACTTAACACTAGTAAATCTCTTAATAATAATAAAAAGTTTTTAATTATTAATTAACATTTAATGCTTTAGTTCCATTTGATTACATACAAATATTATTAGAACATCAAATTTCAAGTCTTATTATTTCATATCTGTTGAACGAGTTTGATCAGAATTCATCAAACCGTAATGGCTGTAACCCCAGATATAAATAATAAATATACATTTATATAGACATAGTTAGAGAGAAAGGAGCAGATAGACTTGTAAAACACACTGTTATAAGTTCACAGGGATCATAAAATGCTTGAATAAATCATAAACTTGAGGTCGTAAATTTTAATGATTACATTACTTTCTCTATTTTAGAACGTGAAAATAATTTATTAATAACACTTACGAGAAAAGGATGTTATGAATGGGATTCACTTCAAGCCTCCATTATCATATGCTAAATACGATAATATGCTAGAATACTATACGAAGGAGTTTTTAAAACTAAATAACATGAGATGGTTTTCAAACAAAGCAAAATATAGCCTAAAATATTTTAATTAATTAGTAGTATTAGTTTTAAAGTCTAAAATTTAGACCATAATTAATAAAAATGTCCACTA
Source organism: Timema shepardi (assembly GCA_902151425.1). Classification (NCBI taxonomy): domain Eukaryota; kingdom Metazoa; phylum Arthropoda; class Insecta; order Phasmatodea; family Timematidae; genus Timema; species Timema shepardi. Next base: position 378,526 of record CABFVX010000156.1, on the reverse strand, counting down.
TGTATATTATATCTCTAGCAGGAAATGACACATAGAATAAGTCACAAGCATATGCAATAGAACGCTTGGGAAATAGCAGGGAATAAGAAATTCTATGCCTTGAAGCATATAAGATTTTTTCATTTCCCATTCTACTCACGTCACATTCAGGCTTTCTATATTTTTTTAAATAAAAAAAGAGTAGATTTCATTTTATAAGGGCAGCATTCCTTGTGCTGTATTAGAAAAAGTCTGCAATACTAGAAACGGCACATGCTTAGAGTACAAATGATAAGCGCCCTCGTTTTTGTAATGTTAATTACTGGTTATTTTGGAAATGAAGCTAAGCGATAGTTATTTAATTAATTACGTAGTTTACATGTTACTGTGCACACTTGTAGAATTTATAGACGTATTATTTGATGTCTCAAATTCCAAATACCAAATCCTCAACGGCAAAAAAAAAAGGATATGTGAAGGTCATTCTTTAAATGCAAAGCGAAACCGAGTGAGTTTTGAACGTGTGAAGAAAAACTGAAGACTAAAATAAGGGTTTTTTTGTCACATAACTTACTTCCTACATGGCATTAGGAACTCTAGAGAATTCATTGCCATAGTTACGAAATTACCCCATTCACCCCTATCTTGAGCTAGTTCTATCCAGTCTACCCCACTACACCCTATCTCTTTTAGGTATATTCTAATATTATCCTCCCATCTGCGCGAAGGCCTTCCCAATGGTCTCTTCCCATTGAATTTGCCAGTCAGTATCCTGAATACGGTTCTAGATTCTCCCATTCGCACTGAATGTCCTGTCGACAGTAATCTTCTAGATTCGATTATCCTTAACAATACCTTTTGATAAGATTTTAACAACTTACTGACCGAGTCATGTCATACATTTTCAAACTATATTCTTTTCCTAATTTCAATTTTTTCCCTAAATATTTAAGCCCATTAATCAAATACAATTTTATGCTGTTTTTAATAATCTATAGCTTATCGTTATCAATCTATGTTCACTGTATGATCACGATGTTATAATATTAAAAAAAATATATGTTTCAAACCTTTTAATAATTTATCCAAGCTTCTTTTTTCCTTCTTCAAAATATTTCTAATATGAGAAGTTTATTTTGGATCCCGAAATTAAAGGGAAGGAAATTTGACCTAAGACTTCAACATTTTAAATCTTCATCAATCTCTAAAATTCAATATAAAACCATAATAACAAAAAAAAAATGTTTTTATGAAACCTTTTATATCAAATTTACATTCTTTAATAATTTTTCTCGTTAATGAAAACCAATTAGACCTACTTTAAATTTGTTATACGTCTTAATTATTTGTTGGTTTTATAGTGGCCTTTATTTGGTGTAGGGACCTATTGAATTTATAAATTTATTTTAATAAGCACACATTTACAACCTTAACCTGGGAAAACAGTTGGACAAATTTCTGAATATCTTATTAAATAATATAAGTATTTACTAACCCATTTATGGAGGTAGCCTGTCGCAACGTCGAGACGCAGTGCAGAAGTTTATAAATCCACAGTTATATAGGAAGTCGTTTGTAATTTCAAGATATGGCTTCATACTTAAATGGCGGCAAAAGTTATCAACATGTTCCTATAGATTTAAAAACCCTATATTTCAAGTTTTAATCTTTTAAAAAATAGTGTCAGAAAAAAAATATCTCATTTAGAAGGACGCTTTACGAAAAAAAATATAGCCCTTTTGAAAATAAAGTTTAATTGGTAAGAAACAAAGATCTGGCTTTCCTCCAACAAATAATTTTTTTTCCTTACAGAGTGACAGCAACTTTTTGTTAAAAGATAATTGAGATTTGTTTTGCTGGTTTTGAAGATTAAAAACTGTCGTTTCCACGAAAAATATTGCGGTTTGAGGATATTTTCTTTCAAATAGATGACACCCTTAAAAAACATAGTATTTCCATGCTTTATTAAATATTTAAAATAATTTATAAAGAAACGTATAAATATTTCCTTGCAGAGCGAGTGTGAAGTAAGAAATGTAGGTAGGTAGTCGAGGGTATCATTAGTGGACTATTGTGTGTGTGTGTGTGTGTGTGTGTGTGTGTGAGGGAATGTCTCAAAATCCTGCGGGTGTGCAGTAATGATCTCTTTGTAAACGAGCATCTCTTGAAATAATTGGAGGACACTCACCTCTTCAGTGACGCCACCAAAAATCCATTCCCTTCTAGATCCACGAGTCTTAAGGGTGAGTTTATTCATGTACATATTTTATTCGTCGACATCCACCTGAATATCAGTATACTTTATCAGTTATTTAATTTATATAATATAATGGTTCACGAGGAGTAGGGTGAAATTAAAGAAAACCTCTCAAGAATTCATCTAAGAAAGTAAAGAAAAACATGTTTCTGGGAGAACCTAATTATACGGATCACATACACTAACTTCCGTGTGGTTCGGGAAAAAACTCCGTAGTGCCAGCCCGCAATCGAGACAGGCTTACAGAGTGGACGCCGTCTGTTGGCGAAGATAGTGCTAATGTATGTGGCTAGAGAATGTCATGTGGTCAGCACAATGAATCCTGCTGTCGCTAGTCTCAGTTTTCTAGAACAGAACCACATTTGTTTTATTCAAGTAGCTCCTCATTTGACCCCACGAGGATGAATTTGACCCAGTTCCTGACCCACTGCTTCACAAAAAAAATCTTGACGTGCCGGGGATCGAGCACGGGACCTTTGGATCTGTAACCAGTAATTCTGAACACTATATCACAAAGGTGGTCTACGTGAGCTCTAAGCACACCAATAATTAGATACGGTTTGACTTACGATCACTCAGTTCGGTTGTGGTCGAATGGTCTAAGACGTCACTCTCATAATATACTGGACTGGCATTGACAGGGAGATAAGGGTTCAAATCTCGGTAACGTGTACTGAGGGATGTTTTTCCTATATGGTTTTCCATTATATATTTATACAAATGGGGATACACTTCCTCAACGTTCAACCTTTCTCATACTTCACATTAGCATAATTAGTACATATACTTACAACCCGAACGGGTAGTAAGACGTGATAGTAAAAAAAACATTATGGCTTAAACTTATCCCTTATAATAAAACTTAAATAATACCTCTGTTAAATTTACCAGTTAATAAAATAAAATCTTGTAAATTTGTTTCTAAATTCTCTTGAGGATTATAGTGGATTTTTTTAAAATATGTTGAATATTAAACTAGCTTGTTCATCTTTAGATACAAATTTTACACACTTTCACTTGAATATTTCTTCTTCAGTTTCAAAGCCATGAGCGGAGAATTGATAGGAAGTAGTCTTAAGTAACCATTTATATTCATCGTCCGTCTGCCTTTTTTAAATTAATTCCCACGAAATGTTAATAAAAAGTTTAAACTGAATAAAGCTTTCTACGTTATATTTCTACTCCAAAGACTTTTGGTAACTAACATTTCAATGGATGTAGTAATTTTCTATGAATAATAAAATAATTATTAGCATGCATAAATATATATCTAAAGTTCCCCTTTAAAGAGATAATTTAACTCCGTACCTGTAAATATATGTGCTAAATTTTAAAATATATCTTTAATTATCTTTTATTAGAAACGCGTCTTACTGGCCGTTTGCGTTATACACAAATGTACTAGGTACACTAGTATGTTATTGATGAGTAAGGTTGGATTTTAGATAAAATGTACACCCATTTGCGTAGAGGGAGATTGGAAAACCCTTTAGGAAAATAACCTCAGACACACCCTAACAGGAATCAAGCGCCAATCTCCCCGTCATCGGCAGTCTGGTCTATTACAAGAGGGACGCCTTAGACCATGCGGTCACTGAAGCAGGTTTGGGTTTATTTAATGTAATTATTTTGTTATTTAAAATCTTCATGAATATAAAATATTAAAATAATTTTGGGTGCTGTGTGTACGCTGTGCATATTTTCTACATATTCTTTGTAAAGAGAAACCTAAGAGACTGATTGAATAGCTAAGTTAATATTATTATTATTATTTTTATTATATTATTAGTAACATTTTTGGCAGATAAAACAAAAATTAAAGTTATTTTGATAGTTTATTAAAATTTTCATCTCGATATTTCATTATCTTATTTATATATTTAAAAATAAATTTTATTTTAGAGTACTTTAATGTGGTAACCGAAAAAGGAACTTTTGCTTAACACGACAATATTCTTGTCACGAGCTAATCAGGATCGACTGCTTACTAGGATCATTTAACACATACACAAACGCATACATATATTGTTTGTATGCATGTATCCGTGTATGTATGTGTGTATGTTTGTATGCGTATATATGTATGTATGTATGCGCGTATGTATTTATGTATATGTGTGTGTATGTATGTATGTGTGTATGTTTTATGTCTATATATATATGTTTGTATGCGTATATATATGTGTGTGTTTATGCGTATATATGTATGTATGTTTGTAAGCGTATGTGTTTATGGGTATGTATGTATGTATGCTTATGTGTGCATGTATGTATGGGTATGTATGTTTGTCTGCTTATGTGTGCATGTATTCATGTGTGTATGTGTGTGTGTGTATGTATGCATGCATGAATGTATGTATTGATTTTTGTAGGTGTATGCTTGCGTATGTGTATGAATGCGTGTATGCGTAATAAATTAAGGAAAATTGACTATTCATATTTGCTTGGAATAATGGTGCCTATAGCTTAAAAAATATAAAGGTAAAACAATAGGTTTGGATTTAAATAAAACACTGAAGGTCAAGTTATTAAGTAAAATATTTGGTCTCAGTAATATTCTGTCATTTTAAAGTCCTAGAAAAAATATTTGAACGTCATTTTAAAAATATAATAATATTCTTTTGATGTGCGTTATAAATTTCTAATATACTTTCAAATAAAACCTTAATCATATGAAATATGGATATATAAAGCTCATATGCAGGAATACTCTTTTAACTAGTCAAATAAAAGTGCAATTCTTTTTCTTTCGTGTTTATCCCAAAATAATACAAGAATACTGATAATAAACACAAAGCTCACACTTAAATGGTGTGGTAAATAACGGTATGTCGGAGCTGTCTTTCATTTTTAAAACGCACGTCATGTAGTGAGTGGGCTCATTTGATATCCCTGCTAATGGATCCACCCATAAAACCATATTATTATTGCGTATAAAACCTCCTTTAGATTCGGTTATAAGTAAAATATCCTTGCAAAAACCAGGCTAGAGAAAAACTCGAAGGGAAAATATTAGAATTTCACTAAACGGATATATATAAAGAGAGAGATGAAACAAAATAAGGATTACATTTTCTACTGAAATGGAAAGGGTTATTTTTACTTTGAGTTTTTTAGTCTTGTTATCCACTTTATCCTAATATTAATACAAACATTTTAATTTTAATTTAATGCTCGCCCCCTTTAATTGAAATCTATGGACGAAATATTTAGAGAACACAAGTGCTCTTTTGGAAGAGTATTAGTTGATGAACAATTTGGAGCTATCTCCTGTTTCAACTTGACCGTTTGCATTACCTTTCTCTGTTTGTACCGCAACTTCTTCCAAATGCATCGAACAATTTTAACGAGATTTGGCAAGGAAATTCTATGAGCTTATTTTTTACACATATATGCATACATGTATGTCCATGGATACACACATGTATGTAAATGTGTGTACATATGTGTATATTCATACATGTATATATTAATAATAGCATATAAGCTTATATATGTATATGTGTGACAGTTATTATTTAGAGACTTAAACCAAGTGAGCAATGGCTATTTTCTATGAATACAACGTACCTTACTCTTGAATACAGTGTTCATTTGTTTTCTATATAACTTGATCACCGAGGAAAAATATCAACTTTAAATCCAAGGATAGATTTTTCCAAAAAGAAATATTAGGACTATATTAAAGATTTGGTTTTATAAAACTTTCATTCATTTCCTTAAATATGCTATTACACCCTCAGCCAATCCTATAGACAAGGCCCCTAAACTATAGGATAGAGAGGATGAAACAATACAAGGAAAATATCAACAGTAAATAGAAAGGGTTTATAACACAATATTCTTTTATTGCCAAAAATATTAACAAACACGGAAAAGACGGCCTTATTTTTAAAATATCCTATAGCTACTATTCTGAAAGAAAACATTGATATATTTGCGTCGGACTTAAGGTCCTTCAAACATAACGTTGTTACTGGTTGCTCATAACCAAAAAACAGGACTTAAGGTCTTTCAAAGAATAAATTAACAACAAGTTTTACCTATGTTCTCATGACATACCGAACTCAACTAAACTTCACGTAAATTCAATATTTTACAAATATATTTTAAAGTTAAATTAACTTGATCCCAACATAAGGTTATCAAAGAAAACACAAAAAATTACTAAGTCTAACGCAATTAGCATTTACGTTAAATATTACGTCGGCTAATCTATGTAGGCCCCTCTTTCGTGACCTAAATAACTCTTGTAAAACGAACATAACATAAACAAGGATAAAGTTCATTTCTTAGATTCTACATTTAACGTTATTTTCTAACAGTTACATTTATATTGCGGCAAAACAACTTTCAAAAATGATCCTACATATTTACAATTAACAATCTTACGAGTAGTGATAGTTAAAGTGAAGTTAACATTTACTTTACATATTTACAAAAAAAAAACCTATCCTGCTTCCTACATCTGACTGACGAGCAGTGATAGCCAACGTGAACTTTACATTACCATTACATTTTTACAAGAAAATATGCATCCTGCTCCCTACCCCTGACCGATGAGCAGTGATGACTAAAGTGAACCTTCGTATTTTTGTTACATTTTTACAAATAAGCACGCATCCTGCTCCCTACCCCTAACCGACGAGCAGTGATGGCTAAAAGTGAGTGACCATTCGTATACAATTTACCAACCTCTTTATAATGAGCCTAGAAACACGGATACAAAGGGGAGGGGTTTACACTTCCAACTCAGTTACGCCCAAATAGTCCATTACGTCATTCTGACACAACTTGGTAGGTTTTCCCAGCCGCTGATTGGACGCGTCGTTGTAGCTCGGCAGTATTCTATTTCTCTACCAATGTGCAAGCTTGAAAGTTCGGCGTGGCATTTTCATATCCCTCCGCCAGACGGCAAACCAGGGTCAGTTGATTTGGCAGAGGGAGGTCAAGTAAACATCGGCTAGTTTATTTCCAATGATCGGGTGGAGTAGACCGTAGCCGTTCTTCGAGATGTTGTTGCCCAACTCTTGTTTATTAGTGCGTTTGACTCGCCAGCGGCGTAGCCAGGGAATCTGGACAAAGATACGTTTGAACAGTTACTTAACTTCACTGTTTATAATGGATTTTTCTGAATGTTTGCTTTGAATAATGGTTGGGGCTAGATAGGGCTATAATAGAGAAGAATACTACTATAGGTTTTTTTGGAGGTTATTTCTGGGGGTGGGTAGTACGTATCTTGGCAATTTTATTAGTGATATTAGGTTAGGTGGGGAGTAATTGTGCAATACAAGGCATTGTATTGTTACAATGCTTTGTGTTTGCTACAAAACGTAAATATTTAACATTTATTATCAATGATTTTTTTCATTCTCTTATAACTTATTTTTCTATCAATAAAATAAATTATTTAATTTGGCTTGGTTTAGTGTTTTTTCTCTACCTTTTTTTGAAAATTATGTTTGGATTATTTGGAAATTTTGGATTATAATAGTTCGGTGTTAAGGGGTTTTGCTGCATTTGCATTAATTAAAAAATTGCGCTCATTAATAATCACATCTTAGATTGGAGCTATATTTGTAAAAACTCTTTAAGTTAACATATCCTGTAGTTATAGCGAAAACATATTTCTAATAGATATAGTTTTAATTTGATAAAATATTGAAATAACGTACCAAAATTGTATTACACATTTAGTGTTTTAAATATTTTTGCTACATAATTATTTGGAAAATCATCAGAAGAACGTTTATAAAATAATCATTAGGAAATTAAGCTTGTTTTGATACTATTTTTACCCGCCTAGGTGGCGTAGTTAGCTAACGCGCTAGTCATGTTGAGCTCTACTGCCAAATACGGAGAGATCGAGGTTCAAATCTCGGTCGGGAGAACTGGGAGTGGTTTTTACTAAATTGTTTTAACCCTCCCTCCACGCAAATGCGGTTATACTTCCTCTAAATTCAACCTTCCCAATTCCTAATCCATCAACGTAATTAATACTTAAGCGTATGGCCCGAACGGATAGTAAGACTCGGTGCTAAAAAAAATACTACTTTTAGGTGATTTATATATTTATTTTATTTAGATCATATCTCTTCTTTGAAACAAATAACTTTAAATCAAAGCCTGCGCTTTAATTATTATTTTAACGTTCATTATCGTGTCTGGAAGATTATTGAGGGCCATCATCACAGGTATATAAAACCCTGGTTCGGGATCAAGAGCTTAAGTCAGTTTGAAAGTCGTATTTTAATTACGACCCTGTGTTTATAAAGGGCCTGTTAAATAATTTAGTGGCTATTACTCATTCTTAATATCGCTCTTTATAAGTTGAAAGAACAGCACCATGAAATCGATTAATACTACCTGTGTTAATGAACTGTTAATTTGTTTGATGTATTTTCAGGAGTAGCTGGTTTAAAAATAAAATATTATTTCAAACAGGTATGTATGAAAAAGAACGAGCCTTTTACGTGCAATTACCGAGCGTTTTATTATAAAAAGAGTGGAAAACGCCTGGTTATAAAAGTGAATACTATATGCGCTTCAGGGTTGTATAGCGAGTTAGTATGGGTACGTAATAAGGATGAAGAAGGAGAGGATGTCAAAGAAAATGATGAAAATGAAGTATGTTGGGAAAAAAATGCAAGAAAGACCAAGAACGAGATGGGAGGAGCAGATAACAGAAAATGTGCATGTTTGAAGATGGAGGCATTTTACTTAACTGACCTGGCCACAAGCTGGAAACAGTTGTTGATACGATGACGCTGATGATGGTCTAGTGGATGGGTGTTTATATGCGAAGTGGAAAATGCTTAGTTGAAAAGATCCGTTGAACGAATTGAACACATTTTAAAATCTTTCAGGATTTAAATTGTTTGATTTTTGTATTTTGTGAAAGTGATAATGAAATATTATACATTTTTAATGGTATATAACATGTTTTAATTAGATGTTTTTTTAGTCAATATAGCGTTAATATGAAAATTATTTGATTATATTATAACCTTCGTTTATCTTTTTTATTTTTAAGTTTAGCTTACTTGGTTCCACTATGATGTATCTTATAATACAAGGTCATAGTGTGATCAGTTAAGGTCAGGTTAGATAAAGTTTACTACTTTAATGAAGGATAGTTATATTTAGCTAATTAATTTTAATATTATGGTTATTTTAAGGCTTAATCCGTGAGAAAGAGTTTTATTAATATTTATTCATAAGATTAAAACAATAATCAAATACATCTTCTCACGTATTAAAATAATACTCATTAAAGTTGAATGAAAATGTTATATGCTATTAGTTTAATAAATTGATCACAAGATAAATATTTTTGAATCTTTATATTAAGATAGTTTGAAATACAAAAAACTTAAGGATACAAAATTACAGTTTTGAATTATGATAAAAAAAGAGCAAACTTTAAAGATTCGTTCTTCCTCATATAGAGAAAGAATTAAGTTCATTTTACCTTAAAAATATAATAGATATTCACGTATTATATGCACCCGGACAAAAAAGAGCGTTTTTTTTAATTTTGCGCCTGTTTATCCATCCTTGTGGCTACAGCCGAATCAGTTCAATACATTTGGTACAAACTTGATATTTAGAAGTAATATGTCTTTACACACGAGTATATTTTTTATTTTGATTCTAGACCTTAAATTAAAGAATGTTTAATGAAGACTTGATGACTAAAAATGTTGTCACAAACTACAATATAGCCTACAAATGAGAGAGAATGTATGATTGTATTTAACCATTTATTTTACTAGGTATGTTTTAGTACACTCAATATTATTGTATTATTTTTATTATTATTAATAATTTGGGAGATCTTAACGTGTACTTTCTGAACCGACTGATTATATCAGCAGACGAGTCAGGAACTAACTTAACTCTAAAACATACCCCGGAGCCATCCGGATACCCTCTCCCTTACCATTAATTATTATTCACTTTGAGAGGATAATCTTCCATTTCCTCAATTATATTTTTGTAGACTGTTGGTAATTGAATCCGTAACCTTTACATAAACTTTAAAGTATACTACCAACTGGAATAAGGTATAAAACTATATCTAAACTAAACCAAACAAGATAAAATTAATCAATTAACTTGCATCTCATTAAAAATTAATCTAATAATTTTTATAGTAAACATTTTATAAGTTTAAAAAAATGTCGGGAAATATTATTTTGAAAATTGTAAAAATTAATCAGAAATAAAAATAAAATTATTAAAATTGTATTCATAAAATTATTCTTCAAAAGCAGCCAATATAATATGCCATTATAAATAATAATTACGAAACGTTGTTCATTTAACAATATTATTAAATGTAACAAGGTTTTATACTTGTGAGGCGAAACATAATTAGATTAATTGAAAGTAAAGTCTTGATTTATTTGTATACACAAGATTTAAAAAAAATACTGTCACATTAATTAATAATAAACATAGCTCCATTGTTTTTCTTTAAACATTTATTTTATTAAATAAGATACACAGTTATGACTTTTAACTTACAAATACTTGATTTAAATATATCTTCGTTTCTAGAAGCTCTGTGAACTGAATACATTTTTCTCTATTTCATTTTATTAATAAAAAATAGTACTATATATCAAACCAATGACACATGATTTAACACTTTATATTACGTAGCGGTAGCACACGACCAATTACTCAATGTTGAGTGTGTATTCTGTCTGTTTGTCTACTAGTGATTTGTACCCCCCTTCAGCCCTTTTATCACTCCAGAGCAGCTCACAATCATTCAAAACCTCTTTCCAGTTCAGATCATCCTTAAGGGGGTATACCTATCTCCGTCAAAGTGTTACGTCTTCTTGATACAAGACTACTTGTCTCTAGGGTCTACAAACCCTTCTACTGTCATCAGTCTTGTCGAAGGGCTCATACAAACACAATATATGCTACAACATGAATGTAGGAACTATACACGAACAGCTAGATACATGTTATACGGAATAATAAACATCTAGCCACAAAATACTTCTTCTACTTTTAACAAAATCTATTGTTTTAATAAATTATTATAAAAGGTACAGCGATCACCACGAGACAATACAAAAATCTGATTAGATTTTATCCGTTTTATTAATACGGAGTTTTTATTTTAATGTATAAAGTTACAGTCAAAATTTCATAGGTTTAACCTTATCTGATTGATATAGATGCAGATAGATCATTTTTAATGTATTCGTACATCAGATCATGTTAACAAAAGCTGTCACTTTGGATATGTATTATCAATACCTATAGAATAAAACTACGAATAAAGCATCAATGTTAGCCCCCCATAAATTAGGTTTGTATATTTTTAAAGGCTCTTTATATGAAAATTGGATTGTAGTTGAATAATATACATGTACCCTTAAACCTATAAATGGTATATCCGTTATCCTGAGAACATAGAAGAGTTTTTATCGGTAAAATTGAGACTTTTTTTAAAAGTAATAAAGGTACCCTCCGTTTAACCTGAAAGGTCACCTTGCATTGTTCACCTATATTGCAACCTATAATATAGTGTATTTCATCAAGGTAGGTCTGATACCTTCCTGGGTGGATGAAATGTACGAATTATTCTATATCTGTCCATAAATTACATGAAAAGACTGCTTCAAGGAAAATAGAACGTGACTAAAGTATTCAATTAACTTAAGAATGAACCTGGACACGTAAAATAAAACCTGTGACCTTTGACTTGTCACCAATGCTCTACTACTGAGCAATACTGGCTTTCCTGGTATCCAAGGTCACTTTTTACTACATGTAATTTTAATTTAATTGAACACTTATTTCAGGATTGATCCGGTTGAACATCATTACTTATCCATTTGTGATACTTATCGATTAAAAATAGATTAAAACCTGTTGGTTTGTTATATATTATTGAAATTTGTATCACCATATCCATAATAAAATAAATTTTAGTTAATGAAAAATTTACTTTTAGTTACTCATTTATATGTAGCCAAATATTTGTTATTACTACTTTAATATAAAGAATCTTGTATCGTGGCGAAAGCTATTCCCTTCGAATACATTGATTTGTGAGAACAATTTAAATTTACTTTTTACTATCACACACAAATTGTTAAATTTACAATAGGATTATAAAAACACCGTGTGAAAATGTAGGAAACTATTTGTTTTAAAATAAATACCTATCAGTGTTTTTGTTTTAAAGATATATTCCTTGTTACGCCCAGTTGATCTGTTGAGTTAGCAACATTTGATATAAATACTTATTTATACACTTTCCTCCTTTTATTCCTTATTTATTTCACACACAATCTGTATTTTTATTTCATGAATGTGAACATTAAGTCTATTATTATGTTCTATATTTTTTTAAATACAAGCAATTAAGTTTAATTAGTGATGAGTAGATCCTATTTATTCTTTATGAAGAACATGTTTCAAAAGTTGTCTTCCCTCACCAGTATTCTTAGTTCAATATTATTTACATGCTGTAGATATCTCTAGTATAATTTAGTTTTTTTTCATACGTTTTTTATATGTAACTTTAATGAAACTTCATTAAAAACTTCATCAATAAAAAAAAGATTTGCTCTGTTTAAACCTTTGCAATGTAAGCTAATAACTTTCTATTTACTAAACATATTTTGCAAATTAATAAAATTGTTTTGATCCCAATTTGTTATTAAATTACAAATTTTTTATTAATAATTTTTACAAAAAGGTGAAAATTGTCATTTGATTTCATAAAACTCAGTAAAATGTATTTAAATATTCCAAATTTTATTTTATTTGGATATAATTGGAAATCGTTATAGATTCAAATACCCGAAATTTAAACAACCGTAGTAAAATGTATCCCGGCAGATCTCAAATATGGACCGTACAGGGCTCCAGAGACCTAACAGTAGACAGGAAATGCTCAGAATATCACTAGATGTAGTAAAATATATAAGAAACTCAAACTATTAATAGATGATCTAGCCACAGATGAGAATCCCAAACATTTAGTAGATGATGTATCCGCTGATATTATAAGCTAAAACTGTTAATAGGTGATTTAGCCGCTGATATTATAAGCTAAAACTGTTACTAGATGATGTTTCCACGGATATGATGAGGTAAAACAGTTACTAGTTGATGTAACCGCTAATATGAGACGCTCCGAGTATCACTTGTAGATGTAGCAGCAGATGTGATAAATTCAGAATATCGTGAACTGATGTAGCAGCAGATGTGATAAATTCAGAACATAGTGAAATTATGTAGCAGCAGATGTAATAAATTAATAATATCGTGAAATGATGTAGCAGCAGATGTGATACATTCAGAATATCGTGAACTGATGTAGCAGCAGATGTGATAAATTCAGAATATCGTGAAATGATGTAGCAGCAGATGTGATAAATTCAGAATATCGTGAACTGATGTAGCAGCAGATGTTATAAATTCAGAACATAGTGAAATTATGTAGCAGCAGATGTGATAAATTAATAATATCGTGAAATGATGTAGCAGCAGATGTGATAAATTCAAAATATCGTGAACTGATGTAGCAGCAGATGTGATAAATTCAGAACATAGTGAAATTATGTAGCAGCAGATGTGATAAATTCAGAATATCGTGAACTGATGTAGCAGCAGATGTGATAAATTCAGAATATCGTGAAATGATATAGCAGCAGACGTGATACATTCAGAATATCGTGAACTGATGTAGCAGCAGACGTGATACATTCAGAATATCGTGAAATGATGTAGCAGCAAATGTGATAAGCTGAGCATGTCATGAGATATATTATCCGCAGTAACTTGTAAATCAACCCATCAAAAATGTTCCAAAGCGATATGAACGTATCAGTTGGGAGAAGTTCCAGCAGGTGATATGTTTGTTTAGATGACCCAAGCCACCCTGCTGGTACTGGCCGCTGTCCCCGGTGGTCCGAACCCACCCCCGAGTCCCACAATGCTAACAGCCGGGGGTGGCATGTCGGAGACGAGCGCGGGTCAGTCCGGGTCGTACCTGCAGTCCACCCCTAGCACCGCCGCCACGGCCATCAAGGTGGAGAGGGCCAGGCCCAGTTCGACGGCTGACAGCACGTACACGTTGTCCTCGGAGGCGGTGAGGTCGTTGGAGGCGGACTGGGCGAGTGTCCTGGAGGCCTGAACCACCAGGGCAAGATGCAGTAGGCAGGCCGCCCCCCACAGACCCACCAAGGAGCCCGCCACGCGCAGGGACGGGCCCAAGAAGCGGAGTGGTGACCCCGGACCACAGGATGAAGGGCGGTACCCTCCGAAACCACGGCTCATGTGGATACTGGCAGCTGCAACACGAAAGTTCAACAGCACTGAAAGGACCCACATCGGTGGGCAAGTGGGCTTAAGAGCCCATATCACGGCCGATTAATCAGGAAATTAGGCTCAAAATTGTGCTCAACCCAGAAAACTTATCCACGTACGCCTGAATGCATTCTTCACTCGACAACGAATTTGGAATCAGTTTTATAGCACCCACTTAACTGTCCGAATGGTCTAAGGCGCCACTCTCATGTGCCGAAGACAGGGAGATCAGGATGCAAATCCTGGTCGGGTCTACTGAGGGTGGTTTTCTTAAATGATTTCCCACTTTCCTTCTACGAAAATGTAGGTAGATTGCCTCTAAAATGCTTCCTTCTTCAACCCTACCCCATTAGAGTAAGTATCATATATGTGTATAGCCTGAACAGATAATAAGACTCGGTGGGAAAAAATATGTTTTATAGTTTTTCAATTTTGGCTGTATTTTTAAAAACTAAAGTGAAAAGGTTCAATAGTACAAGTTAAAAAAAATAGAAGAAAACCATCCCAAGCCAAAGTTTGTTTCGAGCTTCATTACCTGCCTAAGTTACCGGTTATCCGTGGAGTGAAACGGGCTAGTCTGTCCTAGTTTGGCGGCTAAGGGGCGATGGACATTGAAGCCCAAGATGGCTGTACTGAAGTAGTTTTTTACTTCTTAAAATACATATTTTCTCTTTTTCTACGCGTAAATATCATCACATTAACCTTAGTTTATACCCTTTTTTTAAAAAAAATGTATACTACAATTGTGTAAATGTGTGGTTAGCATTAGTAATAAGACGCGGACAAAAATGATACATATTGGAGAGCCATGTTTGAATTAAGTTTGTGTAGCCCCTATCTTCCTGTCATCGTTAGACCAGTCGATGAAGAGAGTGACGCTTAAGACTGTGTGGCCACCAAAGCAGGTAAGTGTGTAGCTAAGTTTTTAACACTTTATTCGTTTGTTCTGAAATACTTTGAAATATAATAATGAGAGTTGACAAAGATCTGAAAAAAAAACCCAAGTATTTGACCATAGTTATAACAAAATTGGTAAGCACAAAGTATTAATGTTTTATACGTAATTTTGCGTTCGTAAAGTTCACATAAACATACCTATATCAGGGGTAACCACAATTAAGAAAAGTTATATGTACCATATTTGTAAGTAAAACGTTGTATACGATATTGCTCAACACTTATAAAAATTGGCATTGATAATTTAAAGGTACCACACAACAAACAAACGAGAAGATTGGTCTGCAAGTTATATATTAAAAAAAAGATAGATCAAAGCTCTTTTCCAAACAATAATTAAAATTAAATTTGATACTCGCTTACTCAAATTAATTGAACCATCATGTAAAATTTATATTTCATACAATTCATTTTATATTTGGTCAGTTTTTAATTTATATAAATTTTACAAATACTGTAAAGTCTAACTAAACCTTGTATGTTGATAGAAAAAAGTAGAAAAGATTTGACCCAAATCAGTGGTCATAAGATGTAACTCAGGAGTTTCCAAACTTTTTGAGACCACGACACCCTTCACATGTCAGATTTTCCAGGCGACGCCCCTGTACCCGATATCTTAAAAAAAATTACCTAGATTAGATTGGTGGGAGTAAAAATAATAATTGTAATTTACATTACTAGGTTGTATTATTTTAAATGTAAAAATACAAAATTAGAATACAATTCCAGAAATGAATAAGAAGGATTCATAGTAGACATATTGTTGCTGTATATGTTTACAGTTTGTTTGTGATGGTGAAATATCTCATCCTTATGATTTCAATTTCACTTTATACTAACATTTAAAAATTAGGCACATTCTTACGAGTGCACTCAAATTGCGGAATAAAGTATACCTGTCAGGCTGTGCGCATGAGTTTAGGAACAAACTGTAATCACATTCAACTCCTAAACCCCTAACATAACATAATCTAAACTAATCTAACATAACCTAGCCAAACTGTACCTAACATAGTCTTGTAGCATTTGGCAACAAGCATAGGAGCGTCGAGTCAGGAAAATATATTCGTACAACTTACCCCATTTCACCGTCCCCGCGTCTCAGACTATGAGTCGTAGAGAAAAACAACAACACAACCAAGCATAGCCGCGCCACGAGATAGACTAGCCACTGCCATCAAGGTTCGAACGGTGCCCACTAGAGTGCGCCACATAACCAAAGGCATTCCAAAGAGCTTAAACTGTGAAGAGAGGATGTTCTACTATAATATAGAAGGTTCTAGTTGTTTGGAGTGTATAGTAGAAGTTGTTGTCACGCACATGCCCCCCTTCCCGCCGCCCGGTGATCCATATGTATCCCTCCCACCATGTATCATGTTCTCCAATGTTCTATGTTTGTTTTTTTATATATAGTGCCGGTGGGGAAGCTTGTCGGCACTCTTGGACTTAGCTTGAATCGAGGAATAAGAAGCTAAGGCTTCAGATAGTTTAACATGTAAGATCAAATTTATTTTTTGGCTTAGTATTACTTCATCATTATTAATTATTTATTTATATATTTAACCTTTCAAAATTCTTGTTTTAGCAATATATTATATAATATATAATGCATGTAGATCTTGGATTTTGTCACGTATGAAAAGAGTCGATTATTATATGGATATCGATACTTTATTGTTGTGGGTATCGATACTTAATTTACTATTGAAGATGTCTATATTTAGGTTATTTTTGCGGAGATCGATTAGTTTGAGGATATAACTTCTGATATGATTGTGAGACGGAAGAAACTTTATAATGAGGGCTAACATTGACATTTTGCAGCCAAGTTTGGTTTTGTCGTCTATAATTATAACAAAACAGTTTTCACTTGTTTAAAACTTACTCTTGAGAATATATATCGAACTTATTATGATTGTGCAATTTAGTTAGGATTTTGTGTCTAGTGGTAATGTGTATTGAGGATTCAGAAAAGATGAAGGAAGTTTGAGAACTCACCTTTGTAAATAATAAAGATAGATTTTGTAATTGATATTTGTTTACGAGGGTCACGTAACTTTCCAATTTTCTTCCATGCAGAAATAAATTATTTAATTATTATTGTTTATTTATGATCCAGCTGTTTTTAGTATAAAACTGCATTTAAGTCTGATATAATATTTTTTACATCAATTATTCTAAATATAAAAGAATATTAATGGTTTGCCAACTTGACTATAATTATGATTTATTAATATATCTATATATTGTTCAAACTTATTCATATTCTTATATATTTAAATATGTTATTTATGAGTAAATACCAACAATGCAACTTCAAGTTTTCTTTAATGTTAGGAATAAAGATAATACCCTTAGGTCATATGTGTTTTTTCTTATCTTTTCCTTGGTGGGTACATATATATAATTTTCTTTGAGGACGACCGTCAACATATTCCCGCAACCGGTGTGAGTTGCGTGCTCTGAGTTTAGAATGTTTATACTCAGACATTCAAAACAAGAACTCCATCTGCTCATTCCTATTTCCATTTTTTCTGCCCTTTTTTTGATGTTATTCATTTAGACATTCTATTGTGGTTTAATTTTGCTAAGGGGGGTTCAGTCTTACCTAACCTAACCTAACCTAACATAACATAACCTAAACTAACTTAACCTAACATAAACTAACCTAACCTCCATTTTCCATTTTGAACAAAGTCATTATAAATTATTTTTTTCCGCAGTTGCTCTCAGTTCCGCAACATCGGATGAGCTATTCCGTAATACGTGTGCACCCGTATTAGCTGTTCCGCAATTAATGTGCACCAATTCTTACATTAAACCTGTTCTATCAGTATGTGATAAAAGTAATTCCTTATACAAACAGCAACAAATGTATGAATGTCTTTCACAATGGTAGCACTCTTCATTTGGCTTTCACATTTTTACAGTAATGGGACGGATGAGCGAGTTTCTCGTCACACAAAATATAGAATGTGTAGACAATGTTCGATACAGATACCCGGATCTTCTTTTCAACGTTAACTTTGTTTCTATATCTGTATTTTATTATCTGAAAATCTTGCCTCGCAAAAGTAGAATGTGGCAACAGGGCGAATTACTCTCACAGCTTTCTTACTCAATTCTGGGTAGCCAAGTTTCAAGGCATATAAGAATACGTAACCTATATGAAGGAATCGCTTTCAAAAGGAAAACTTATGTGTTTTCTTATATAGTATATTTCAGTCTAGGTGACCTGGTAGTATAGATGTAACGTGTCGGACTTCTGTGTTTGGGGTCCGGGGTTCAATCCTCGGTCACGAAACAGATTTATCTGATTGCCAAAACCTTCCTTCACCTCTGACAAGACGTGTATTAATCACAACTTGTGAATGTGTGGAATTCCTTGACCGTGGTTCGGATCCCACGTTAAACTGTAGGTCCTCCATTTCATCTTACAATCACCCTAACCTTTAGACGTTAGTGTAAGTGTATACAACCAGAACGGGTAGTAAGACGCGGGGCTAATAATAATAATAATAATATTAATAATAATTAAAATTTCATTCTTTAAAACATGTACGAATACATGTATTGAAAACTTGCATTTTGCATTTTACAATACATTATAAGTTTTAGTTTAGACTAAAAGCCGGCGCGTAGCCAGCCACTCTTGTATTTGACTAGATTAGTGTGGACAGGAAGATGGAGGTTCGAATCCCGTTCGGGTGTACAGAGGTATTTTTTCTTAATGTTTACCCACTTTCACTCCACGCAAATGTGGGAACACTTCCTCTATAACTATACATGCCCCATTTCTACTACAATATTTTAATTAATGTATGAATATAACCAGCTGTTAGTTAAAAGTGGTGAAAAAATAAATAAAAGTAGTAACCAGCTTTAATTCTCTATCAATACTCTGATTCATATTTTATCATAAATTTTTATTAATAGAGATTGCTTTGGGCTTCACAAACACTGTGTAATACAGGCTCGCCTTGTGTGATACTGCTTTAAATTGTTTTTGCACGCATACAGTATAAATTTGTCAATAAAATGAACATTAAAAGATGAAAGAGTTTGCCATGCGTACATTTCCATTCCGGGAATGAGAATGATTGATTAAATTCTGACAAATAAAAGTGTATTGAAGCTTTCACAAACCTTATAGCTTTCACGAATTATTCAATCTACGAATTAATGATTTTATTTTTAAATAAATCCTTTTACATCAATAGTAACCGTATGTTATTTTTAGTTTATGGGCAGCAGAATTTTAGAAGCGTATAATAACTTTAGGAACAAATTTTGAATTCAAAATTAAAATATTGTAAATATTAAAAATTCTCTTATTATTTATAAAACAACTTGTAATTTTAAATCTCTTGTAAAATAACTAAAGGTTTCGTTCCACACTAATAATAAAAACAAAATACATCGTATTTTTTTATAAGCTTTTGTTTTCAAGCCTTACTTCGCCTTTCTATAACAAAAAACGTCCAAAATAGAGAGTCCTTTTTCACGTCTTTTTCATTTTCATCTCAAATATATTGCTTCTGAAAATGAGAAAAGTTCACTCAAACAACTTTTTTCATGTTAAGTTAAGGTTTCATAATATGTTTTATTTCCTCGCAAAGTTGACGTTAAGAGCAGGGAAAAAGAGGGTAAATGGGCGTGGCTTAACAGGATATGTCACTTCTCTGGGACAAACATATACTAACAACTAAGAATTCAAATGACTCACATTTCTTAAGATATATTCTACAGTATAAATTACATTTTAACCATGTTAGAAAATGTCTACAATTAAGATTGTAATATTCCCATTGATAAAAATTTATTTCCTAAAACATAGACACACAAAAGGCCCTGGAATTTAATAACGAAATATTACTTTTTTGAAATATAAAATTTCTTAATTTACTTGCAAAGAAAAATTACTTTTCCAGTATACAACATAAACTTTAAGAAATTCAACCTATTTTCTTTCAAATAATAAATATATTTTCGCCTCTCCCACGTAATTTTCATTTTAATATTTCTTTACTTGTTATAGTACTAATAAGACCTACATTTAAAATCTTAAGGTGTGTCATGGTGATTAATAATTAAAGTGGAGGTGATTGTTTTTAATCTATTCTATAAAATATTAAGTCTAATAAACGTAGCGATCATTAACAAAATTTCTAACTAATACTGTGATTTTATGAAAAAGATATTTTACACAAATAATTTAAAGGGACAAAACTAAAAACCATACTTAATATATTACGGACGTTATTTCACTTGCGTTAAATATAATTGTGTAAATTTTATTTGAAAATTATATTAAAGGGTTTGTGAAGAATACAATAACCATAAATAAAATATATGGTTGTTCACATTAAGTTTGAGCAGTTACAAAATACAAGATTTTCTCAGTAGAGATACTTTGTTAAAATTATACTGTGTAATTTTCTCCTTACTTAATTCCTAAATTATGTTCAAGTCTGGAAAGGATAAATCAGTCTTAGCTAGGGACTTGAATTTTTTTTTTACATGAAGTGTAGCTAACGTGTATTTATGAACCTACGGATTATATCAACATACGGTGTAAGAACTAATAATCTTTAGAATAAACACACCAACCAGTCCCCTGGCTGCCAATTTTATCAATTTTTCAAATGTGTGTGGATAATAGAGCCTGGGTACCTCAACTAAAGAGGCAGATAAATCAAAGATATTGGCTATATATTATTGTAGTACAAAAAATAAAATTCTGCCAATCTCGTACTTTCAAAACTACAACATTTTCAAACTCATATTTCTGAATAATTATACAAATAAAATAAAATTGGTCTATATTTGTTTCGTTACCTTTACAAAATTATCAGAATAAATTAGCATGTCAATACTAAAAATAAAGTGACCTTGTTATTTAGAATGATAGACTTAGTAAGCATCTTGAATGATCCCTTTATAAATATTGCTTGATACATTTTTATCTTTAACACAAAAAGAGGCAAATCTCATGGAAAAAGCTACATTTATAACTTTTTAATTTAAAAACCAACTATTCATTTTATACTAATAAATAAATCATTAATATATTAATTTAAGGTCTCGTTTAAATGCATATGTATACAGTTGAAAACTGCATAGTAGTTGCTAGTAACTCAAATGTTCAATAATCATTTATTTTTAATTACTTGACTCTTTCAACCTATTTTTCATAAATTATAATAAGTATTTTATCAAATATAAACTACAGTTTGAAATGTCATATTTAATGAAGAATTAGATTGTAATTTGTCATGTAATTGGTTCCCTTGTTTTGTGTCACATGTTTTAAAACATTAAATTAGAATACTATTAAGGTAGGAGTGTCGATTAAAAAAATCGATAACTTAGTTTTTTAGCAACTTTTTGTGTGTTTAATAATTATGTGAGTTCCTCTGATTGAGGTTGAAGCATATTAACACTTTTTATTTTATTTTATTTGAGGTATTTAACGTGAATTTTCTAAACAGACTGATTATATTAGCACACGAGAATTTCTTTGAGCGAAAGTGATAGGACTACTGATTTCGTCGGGAGAGGTATTTTAACATATCTTCTAGGGTTCTTTTACATGTCACAAAATCAACATGGGACCAACGCGCAACGGCTTCATTTCTCCTTTGAAGGAATTTTTGCTAAGTATTTTTATCGCTTAAGAAAAATCCGTTTAACCTCGGTCGGGTTTGAACCCACGCACATCGAGTATTGAGGTGGGCGCTTTACCTTAAGACAACCGAGACCAACACACATGAAAACTAACACACTATGTAAAAATCCAACAATATGGTACGTTTATGCTTGGTCAAAAGGCCTTTAATATGTCCATTGGTCCCAACACTCAGTGTGTATAAGAACTACCCTGAAGAGTAGTGTGGGAGTGTATGTAAAGCAAGAGGAAAGTATGAGTAGCTTAGAGAAAGTGCACCTGAATTTGCGTTGGAAAAAAATATGAGTAAATAAAACTTTAATCCCCCTTTTCTCGGAATGTTCCATTGAAATTCAAACCTCAACCTCTCCATCACTAACAATTCAATATATGAGACCAACACCCTGGACTATTTGACCACTTATGTGGATATTAAGATGTTAAAATTGTATTTCTCTAATCTACCTACTGAACGTATGTTTTATCTTCCTCAGTCTGTGATTAAATTAGAATATAATGTTGAAGCTGTAAGATATATTCTTTAAAATAGAGGGTGACCTGGTGGTCTAGGGGTAAGGTGTCAGACTTCTGTGCTGACGGCTGGGGTTCAATCCTCGGTCCCAGCACAGATTTATCTGATTTCCAAACCCTTCCTTCACCTCCGACAAGAAATCTTGTGAATGTGGGGAATACCAGGCCTCCACCGTGGTTCGGAATCCACGTTAAACTGTAGGTCCTCCATTTCATCTCACAATCATCATCTCACAATCACCCTACCATTACACATTAGCGTAAGTGCGTATAACCCGAACGGGTAGTAAGACGCGGTGCTCATAATAATAATCTAGAATAGAGATAAATACACATGGGGGGTGTGTGAGTGTATGTAGGAGGGGTGTGGGAGGTTATATATTCACCTGCTGCCAGAACGGTAGCACATCCAGCGGGCAAACCAAGACCCAAATTGATTCGGCCCCTTTCTTCTATGATGCCCACTGTGCCCATTACCAATGTTGATATTCCCAACACAATCTGGAAAACAAAACAAACAAACGAAGAATATAATAACAAAGTATATTTAAATAAAACTTTATTGAAATCTTCGTTACACTGACCGTATTCGCTAGCTTGCTTGATTCTGTCACACGAGACCAGTTGCCAGCTGGAGTGCATTAATATGTTTTCCTCCCCTAAATTGTGGTTTCCCATCCACTTTAAATTCTGGTTCCTTTCCTTAAAATTCGTCATTTTCAACCTACTATCCTCATATTTCACAGATAAAATCTTACGCTAACTCTAAAACATATTACCTAAATGCGAGTTATCGCCATGGTTATTTTGTCTCTTCTTTTACGATGATGTGGGTCCAAATCTAACCTTCATTCCTACTTATAGGATGAACTAAAATTTATTAATAAAAATATTTGTATGCTACAATTTAATATTTACAATGATAAAATTAGATTTTAAAAAACTAACGATATTACGATTTAATGGCATGACTAACTTAACTTATGGGAACGGTAGTAAGAGAATGAATTTTTAAAGGAATCTCCAGAATAGGAAGCAAAATGGTAAACCTTTTTAGTTCACATTGTCAGGGTTTGAACTGGGGATTCACATTCAAAATCATCTAAATTATCAGATTAACCAACTCAAATAGCTGATATTAGATTAAAATGAGACTTTTATTATTTTTACGTTATCACACACACACATATATATATATATATATATATATATATATATATATTTAATATGAGCATTGATGAACAATAGTAAGCATGTTCAACTCGATTAATCGATACCTCAATATCCTTGATTATTACTGGCCTCAAAAAAATCGAGAGTTAATCTCTATACAACATTTTTCGATACCTCAAATCTCGGTAAATGGAAGTTATTACCTACTCATTAAGCGAGAAAATGCCGCAAAGACGTTCAGCATTATTTAATTCTACAATGCATTATTTCAAAATATGATTCACTGCAAAACAAAGTCGATATATTATTTTCCTTTAACAACCCTATAAGTTATATTAATTGAAAAATTTGTGAAAATGTGACATTGGCTCATATTCCACGACTATTTAATCATATTTCCGGGGCTAGGGCTCTACATTCATCCTTTCTCAAACAAATAGAGCAACTTTTTGGTAGGCTTACAACATACCATTTTATGATATTTGAAAACAAGCAGTGAGCTTTCCTCTTTATATTGAGATAAGAAGTTTCGTAGTTTTCTTTCCACTCTTTCTTATTGACATGGCAAAGGGTTGTTGTAGGTGAAGGGCTAAAGGGAGTATAAGCGTAAACAGAAGAAAGACGTAGTTCCAGAAAAGCCTCAGACTAATGTATTTTAAGCCAGTGATTAATACTTTATCGCTGACCTAGGAGGCCCTCTTAAACGAAATTTCAAAATTCAGAATTGGGTAGTTTCTCATTATAACGAATATTAATGCTTTTTTAGGTTTCACTTCAATACCTGAAATTTCCAAATGTACTCGACATTACTTTTGTGCAAATAAAATATGCTATGGTTGTTTAGCGTAAAGTTTTATTTTAAGCATTTGTGTTTTTTTTAGGCTTTTATCAACTACAATACGAATATGCTAAAAAAATAATTAACATTTTTATAATACCGCTTTGGCCACATGGTCTAAGGTACTACTCATGCAATAGACTATACTGCCAAGGACGGGGTAATCGAGGTTAGAATTTCAGCCGGCTGTACTGAGGGTAGTTTTTCCAAAATGGTTTCCGCTCTGCTTCCACGCAAATATGGGTACACTTCCTATAAATATAACCTATCGTATCCCTAAAATCACTAGCGAAATTAGTACACAAGTGTGTAACCCGAATAGGTAGTAAGATACAGCGCTAAAAAAATTATGTATTGTAAGGTTGGATACATGGAAGAGGATTGAAACTAAAAATGTAGAGAAATTGGATTGATAGTAAAAAAATTGAGTATAGCAGCTAAAAAATAGTAATGCACATGCAACATAAGCTGCAGTCATTTAAATAATCATAATATCACTTTTCCTTGAAATACTCGCTACAAATCTAAGATCAATAGTCCAAATATTTAACGTTTCGAGGCCATCGTAGCTCATCGAATTATTTAACTTTATATTTCTCATGCCCTTTCGTCTTTTAAAGCCTTCCTTTATAATCCTCCGTCTTAGTCGAGTTTACTGATGCGAGAGCGTTCTGAAGTGATTAGACAAATATTGACTAAACAGTTGAGTCAATCAAAGATTCTTTATAATGTCTCAATCGGCATCCAGGTGAATTCACAGTCTCTAGGGACCAACAGTTACTTCTGAATTAGTTGCTTTCATGAAGGTTGTTTAAACAACTCTTTAAACTTACAAAGTGAAATAAAAAAAAGTCTCATGTTTAATTCGTTCACTCTGAAAGGTAGCAACAATCTTACATTGATAGATTACGCTTTTACCCTGTACTATAAGCTACCCCGTAATATAATCCGTCAAGGTATGATTGGCGTCTTTCAGTTTAAATGGAAGTGTGAAGGAATATCAAACTCGGAATATACAAAACAATGGTTTTAATATGTTTCCTATGGGTGTGAAACGTGGTCTCTTACCTTACACGAATAAAACAAATTTAAGTTATTTGAAAACAATGCACTTAGGTAGGATATTGGATCCAAAAAGTTATGAAGATACCAGAGAGTGTAGGAGGTTACAAAAAGATAAAATACATTTCCTATACTCTCAGAAGTTGTTGAGGATGACTATATCTCGCAGGCTACGGCGGGCAGGACATTCTGCGCGAATGAAAGAATCTAGAACCGTGTTCAGGGTATTTACTGGAAAACCCAATGGAAAGAGACCATCGGGAAAACCTAGACGTAAATGGAATGATAACATTAGAATAGACCTGAAAGAGATAAAGTGTTGTGAGGTGGACTGGATAGAATTCGCTCAAGAGAGGGATAGGTGGAGCAATTTTTTAAGTGTAGCAATGAACTTTCGAGCTACTGATGCCATATAGTATGTAAGTAAGAGTAATGAAGTAGTTTCTTAAATATATAAAGCATTTCATATTAGAGTTGATTACTGCCGAAATAAATTATTTATAATTTGACATAGCTTAAAACATGAGATTGTGGTAAGAGTGTGTAGGGCCTGGAAGTGGTAAAGCATTTTTCACCTTTTATAAGGATCACCATATCAAACCCTAGCTCCGAAATGTTACAGAAGATGAGCAACAATAATTAAGTCAATAATAGGTGTATCCTTACTAAAATCTAGAAGAAATGGGGAAAATCACATCATGTTGAAAACCACCAAAGTGCGTCCGAATTAATTCAAGCTTCATTATAGTATATTTAGAATCTGGCACTTTAGATGACAACATAGCCACCAGTCCACAGAAATGAAAGCAAAGTGGTTAGACCAACCTAAAAAAAAATTGATAAGATTTTAACCACTACGCCTATGTTTAATTATGAACCGTTGTATTTTTGCTATAAATTGTGCATTTATACGCTATGTGTCATGCATGAATGAGCACAGTAATATCTGTTCAACCTGGGATGAGAGAGCCAGGGTATATTGGGATGGCTTCCCCCTAGAATGGTTTCCCAATCTCCCTCCATGCAAATGAGGGTGCATTTACTTTGAATTTGATCTCACTTAGTCTTACCCCATTAGTGTAAATATGTGGGTAGTCCGGATGGATAGTAAGACATGGAGAGCACAAAACAAATTACGTCCCTGTAAAGAGTGCTCGCTAGGAGAAAAAAAGTGTTCTACTTTCAGTTCGTACAGAAAAAGTTTGTAACTTATTTCCGTATCGTAAAGAAATAACAGGTTCTTATTAAAAAAATATACACTTTAAAAATCGGGTGATGGGTAAGTGTGGGTAGGAGAAGAAGGGTGTTGGAATGAAAAATAAAACATAATTTTATATTTTGACAAATATCATCCTCCATGGTTGGAAGGGTGCTATCTGACAGCTAGAAGAATTTCTTTATTGCAAACATTGACTGAAAGTGATTGATGTTAACCTATTATTATTTGTTTATTAGTAATATATTATCAATAAGTGTTATCAAACGAGTCTAATAATACTTCCCTAAGGATTACTATATAGTTGGAATTTTAATAAGTTATTGCCCGAACCAAATATATTAGTAATACTGAATGTTTTTTGTTTTTCCGGTGTGGCAACAAGAAATATTATAGTCTATGAGATAATTAACTAAAAATTACTATATTTAGAGTTGTATCTTGTTATAATTGGCCGCCAAAATAAAAAACATATTTTTATAACTTAGAGAGTGAGCTGTACAAAATGTTAGTTTCAAAATAAAACGTTTTAATTTGTAAACAGCGTAAGAACACAACTACTTTGACGGTTTGTCTGACGTCATCAACCGCCCTTGTATCGGTTGGTTCCGTCATCTTGATTTCAGAAGAGCACGTCACATTTTAAAAGCTCTCGTTTGAAAACAACTTTTTAACTGAACCATATAAACGTCGCTTACACAAAAAAGAAACATCCAAATGGTTATTTCCTTAAGTTCATGTTTTACTAATAAATAAAAGGTTAGTATTTTAAACAATTAATTCGTTTGTATGAATAGTTTGAATACCCAAATTAAATCATGTGTTTTAGTGAATGAATGTATGGTAAACTTTCCTAACTGTCAGATACCACCTCTCTTATTATGGATGCCCTATACAAACAATCACAAGTGTGTATTATATAAATTATAACTATGTATGGTACAAAATCAAAACATATTCAATAAAGGGGTGATTAGACCTTGTGGGTCAATAGTCACTAAAAGAGTTAAAATTCACAAGTGAAAAAGTGAAAAAGTATTTGCACATTTTTAAAATTAGTAATATCATTATGAATTCGACTATGCTATCATCTTGTCTTACTACCTGTTCAGGTTATACGCACTTATGATAATTACTCTAATAGCGTAAGGACGAGGAAGGAGGCACTTTAGAGATGGGCGCATTACAATTGGGCCACGTAAACAAGTTATGATCTCAGTTTGAAAAGGGAGGCGTTAATCCTACATTACAACTGGGCCACGTCAACAATACTACTGGGCCACGTATACATGTCAACTTAATTGATTAAGTGCATTCTAATTGGGCCACGTACACCTGTTGAGACAAGGTCGTGCATAGACATATAAACAAACTATAGACAACCCCTTTCGATTTCTGGAGCTCTCGCCAGAACACAATACAGCAAATTTCAATAAGGCTGTAAACGTATCAAATCCAGAAGGGTGTCCGATAAATATCTATTTATTGTTGTTTCTTCCTTCAGTAAACTACCCTTCAATTTTAGGGGTAGAGGGATAGTTCCAAAAACCTTTCTCTAGAACCTAACCTAACCAGTTTCCTACAAATGTTTACCAACAACGACGAACTTGAATAAAGCGAGTAAAATTTATATATAAAATTATTACTTGTAAGCAGAGTAAGGTGGATTAGATAAAATTAATATATGTCTATGTTTTGGAAAGTGAAATAATACTAATATTTAGCACCGCGTCTTACTACCCGTTTGGGTTATACGCTTTAAGTACTAATTACTCTAATGGAAAAGGAATTGGGAAGTTTGGATTAGAGGAAGTGAACCCGCATTTGCGTGGAGAAAGAGTGGAAAACCATTTAGGAAAAACCACCCCCAGTTCACCCGACCGAGATTCGAACCTCGATCTCCCCGTCCTCAGCAGTAGAGCTCTACACGACAAGCGCGTTAGCCAACTACGCCACCGAGGCGGGTTTTTGGAAAGTGAACGTGGCGCAATTCCCGTATGGGCGTGTTCCAAATAAGCTATTAAGCTTTTAAGAGATCTATATCTTTTATAATCCTCCTAGTCCGTGAACGTGGCTCAATTAACCTGTGTGATTAAGATCTAATCGGCCCCGTGGCCCAATTGTAATGTTCCTTTAGAGATAGCCTACCCCCATTTACGTGGGTAACTATTTAGGAAAATCCACCTAGAGTAAACCCGATCGAGATTTGAGCCCCGATCTCCCTGTCACCAGCAAGCTAGTCTAATTAGATTATGCTCTAAACCAAAATTTTGGAAATGGAACAAGGATGTGGGCTTTTAAAAAGTGACAGCATTAAAAAATTGTCCTGCACGCAACACGTGAGTATTTAAATTTGAGCAGTCTATAATTTTGGTCAAGGGCATTAAGAGGTAAGTGATTGATTGGTTATCACCTGAAGCAAAATACCTACCTATAAAATCTTAAAAGTTTCTAAGGCTTACACGTGTGTACCAATATCTACTACAGTCTAATTTTAATAGGAAGAAACTTATCTGACAGCTAGAAAAGTTACTACATCTACTTTGGGCTGTCACATTTGATAAACAGTATCAATACCTATGAAATAACACTAACAAAATAGTAATATGTTAACAAATTTGGCAAAAAAAAAGTTTCTATTCTCTAAAAGAGGCTTGCCATGAAAATTGAGCTTTATAAACACTTTCTTCCTTATAATAAACACCATCTATAAGAACAACGCCAAGAAAGATGCAGATAACATCCCCTCCTAACGTTATGGCCATTTACCCGACATCCTGTGGGCTGAAAGGGTAAGGGGGGGGGGGGGGGAGAGGGGTGAACGAGATCACGCCCGGAGAAACCGGGTTACTTTTTATGGTACTCTTGAGAGAAAGTAGCTAGGGAACCTTTTAGCTACACGGTCAGAATGGTTTCTTTTGTAAACAAATCTCAATGTTTGGGAAGTAAAATAAATAAATAAAAACTTTTAGATAAAGAGATTTTTATATTATAATACTTTTTGTCTTCAAACTGAAATATTCCCAAATTCACTAAGATTTATTCTGTGTAATGTTTTATTCACATATAATATTACTTGGAAAGTGTTATCTGTGAATGTTTTCTCTTTTTTACTACCGTACAAAACAAAAATGGTTTTATATATTGAATATAAAAATGAGTTTTAAACCTCAATTTGTACTATTTTTAATTTTTATTGATGCTCAAAAATATACAAGTGTTGAGCATTTCATATTAAAATTATATTAAATTTCAATATGACTAAATATTAGATAAAACTACCAAAATTAGCAACAAGCTTGTGAGAAATAGATTTACCTACAAATAGAAACCAATATGGTTTCAGAATTTAAATGACTTGTGATATATATCTTAGTTCTATATATTAATAACTACTATTATATATATATATATATATATATATTTACTAGCAAACGCTACACTATAGAAACATGAACACAGTTGGGTGTGTTTTAGAGGGTTTGTTTATAGATTGTCAAATCTAGATTGAAGGTGGGAGTGTAGGGAATGCTAGCTTAGGGACATTGTTTTTATTTGTCTTATGTCAACACATCTTTAGTTAAAAATAAATCCACTATTGCTCCAGTATAAACATTAAGTTTAATTTTCTTCGCGGTGACCTCAACAGTTCTTTAATATCTATCAATGGTGTTCTGGAATTTATTGACAACTTTTACTCTTCATTAAAAAAGTTAATCACATTATTTTTCTAAACATTTTATTTCTTCCTCTAGCGCATCTTAGTCACTATATATGTTATACGCATTTAAATAATTAAATGACTAATCGAATGGTTTGAAAAAAATTCTATGTGGAGTTTCAGAAACATTACTGAAATACTTTACTGTTGTGGACTTTTTTTAAAACAAATATATAGCCTTTTATTGTTTATAAAGTATTATTATATTTATAAGTCGCTGAAAGTAGGAGTTGAAATGAACGAATGGAAATTTTGCTATACCTTGTGTTAACGAGCTACCAAGACAAATGCGACTCACTTGTAAGACTCTAAGACGAAGTACCAGAGCGAAAGGGTAAGATTTGTCCTCTCTAATTTCGTCCCCTGGACAGGCGTTTCCCCCTAGTCTGGAGTCTGGAGTGGTACAGGCGCTTCCAGCCATCACACACGACTCTTTGCGGTGATTCAATCTTGCCTGAAACACACCAACAAACATAAGTGAGTATTAATCGCTATGTTTACCATGTAGGGTTGTTTACATCTTCATCGAACGTGGTTTTTATCGAGTGTCACTTTAATCGAGTTTTGGGAGGGTGACCTTGAGTCTGCAAATTATTAGATTGTTGCTTACTTCGTGTACTATCCCCACTTTTCTCCTCAACTTCCCTGACAATGTTGTCCAGCCAATAGGAACAAAAGTGTTCATATCGAAGGTAACTTTCCTCAATCTTTGAAGGGCTTGAACTGTAATTCGTACTTGTCATAAAGTTAAAGGCATATATGATAATTACTCTAATAGGGTAGCGATGAGTAAGAGAGTATATTATAGATAATTTACGCGCATTTACTTGGAAGAATAGTGGAAAACCATTTAGGAATAACACCCTTCAGTAGACCCAACTGGGATCCAAAACCTTATCTCCCCGTTATCAGGCCAGTATAATACGAGCGTGACGCCTTAGACCATTCGGCCACTGGAACGGGTGAATGCAAATTCTTCTAGGTTCGTGTAAATTTAGTATACTCTCCCAGATTTCTCCTAGATTTAGTCAACAATACTGTTAAACCAATAAGAACAAAGGGTTAAAAAAATTCTACCACCTTCCAAATAAACTTGCCTTCAATCATGAATTATTTCTTAAACAAGGTTTAAAACAATTACATAATGAATGCACGTAATTTATTTCGTAATGGTTACCTCGCTGCTTATTTAGTGATAGTCTAACTACATCACTATTACATTAAAATTTTATCCACCGAATTAAGCTGGCATACTAAAACGTCACCATTGTATTTTAGGTCTTGAACTGATGTAGGCTTGTATTTAATTAATTTTTGTTAAATTTAAAAATAAATCTACAAAAGACAGCATTCTATAGTCTTAGGATATATTTGTTATCTAACGTAGTGCTGTGGATGGTATATATTAATTTATAATAAAGGTTTTCTCTTATGGGTGAGTTTAATACAACAGTCAGTGATATTTCCTTATTTAGATTCATATTTTTATAAACTAAAGGTAATAGCTATCGTATTCGACACTAAATATATGAGAAAAAATTATTTTAAGATCATAATTATATAAAGAATATTGGTAATGCATTAAAACAATAAAAATACTTTGGTTTGATGAATGTTTTATAAAGTAATTACAAACTATCAAACGGATTTAAAAACAAAGGTCTTTAAGAAACAATACATTATGTGAATATTACAAAATATATTATAATCTCATAAAAAATAAAAAATGAAAGAAATATTATATCAACGCGAACGGGTATAATACTGTCCAAAAATAAATTTCCTGTGAATGAAGTGAGTGGCTGGTTAGTCTTCTATTTTCCCACCAAATTATGGACAGTAATTTATCGATCAGCAGCTGACAATGCATATTAATGAGCTCTTAATTCTTGAAAAGGGTTCTTACCATCTTTCCTTGCAAAGCCCCAGATTGAAGACAAGCCAAAGGGGAATAGTTTTACAGTTTAATTTTTGCTTCCCAGGAAATACTATTTTTTTTACCGAAGTAAATTATTTAATACCATTAAACATAGCCTTATTTTTGGAGTGAATTGTACAAAAATTATTATATTAAACTTGATTTTTGTATGCATAAGTTGTGTTTTTGTTGAATTATTTAGTGCACTATATACACTTCTGTTTTCTTTACTTCACGACACACAAAATAATCGACCAGCCCCGTTTCCTTTTATAGTGCCGACTTAGCTGCAGCCTAATCTAGCGGGGATAGCGAAAACTTCTTATCAAATAGGACGCAACAAGTTGTTTATTTAGAATTATAATTTAATGGGAAGCAACTTATACTTGAAAGTAGTTCTTATATTTAAACTACCTCAAATTTTCATAAATTAAAGTACAATTTATTATATTAATACTATTGTTTCAATTAATTCTCTTTATCTCTCAACAATCTCAAACATTTTCAGAATTATGACCTACTGAGGTGAATTAATTATTATACAGGTTAATTAATGGTACAACGGAGCAATATTATTTTGGCCAGTGGAATTTGGACCGTTGTCTTACAAGCGAGCCTACTTTAACTATCTCCCCTCCTAATAGCATCATCCTTATACCCCCCTCCACTACTTCACCCTTCAAAACCCTTAATATTCCCCCACACGGAACACCAACTCGACCTGACCGATTAGTCAGGTACTAGACTGTGAAGTTAGTTCCCAGTCCTTCAAGTTAATAAATTTGTAAAACACTTCTCTAACTATATTCACCGTAGCGTTGGCATGCCATTTTAATCGACAGACATATTGAGGCCGTACAGTTAATTTCTTATGTGAAAATTAAGGTGAGAGTGTTAAGAAACGCGAGTTAAGTTCAGTATTTTTTGCAGTTTTTTATGGCAAAACTTTTTTTGGGAAAAAGTAATTCTCCAGTAGAAAAATAGAGTTTAATATTCTTCACATGAAGACTTTAACTGTCGTTAAATATTGGTCATGAGCATAACGGCGTTAGATGACAAATTTTTAAATGAAGACAAATGTTGTAAATAAATTCCAGGACACTCTTGGCAGATGGTTGAGGTCACCATATGAATAAAAATAAACTCTATATGGTTCTACCAGATAAATAATTGATTTATTTCGACTATACAAATATTTTGTTATAAAAGCTGCAAGAATACTACCCTTAACTCTTGTTCCTTACACTCGTACCTTAATACCATAAATATAAGTCTGAGGGTGTATACAGTTTTTTAAACATATTAAATATTTAAAATGATTTCATGACATTTTAATTTTTTTATATAGGAAACACATTTCTTTTCACAATAATTTATATACAACGTGTTTAAGGTCACGAGCCATATTAACTGAGTAAAATGTTCAAAACATTTTTTAAAAAAATTTGGAGCTCAAATTGTAGCACAAAAGCATTTAATTGCAAATTTGTAATATTTCTAATCTATGTTAAATATTTGTAAAATAATCAATTCTCAATTAATTTTTATAAAACTTGGCTTTCACACAAACAGTATAAAAGTTAGGCTGTATAGATATTTCTTTTGCATGTTTAAGTCAATGTTTTGTTCTTAATCTTCCTTTTGAAAGATGATGTAAACTCAACAGTCGTTTATGTGTGTGCTCCAGGTCTTACCACCATCTGAATTATGTGCATATTTACACTTGTGGATTAAGGATTAGGAAGATATAATTTAGAGGAGGTGTAGCCACATTGGCTAGAAGGGAGAGAGGGAAAAACTTAGGACGTATCACTTCTATACACGTGGTCAGGATTTGAACCCTGACTTAACCAACGGTGAACGTGTGATATACGAATTGATTGTAACGCCCAATACCACTCACCCATCACTGCAAGTCCTTTTAACTCTTATTTAATACCTATTTTGTGTGTAGTAAGATTCAAAAGAGTTTCCAGTCCCCGTTCAAATAACTTATCCCCTCAGTTTCAACTTATAAAAAAATAAGCTCAATTAAAAACAATTTTGTTTTCTGCTCCTTTCAGAAAGTTTCCATTCATCACATTAATAAGTCTGTGACACAAATATTCCCGGTTTACTCAACGTTTCATTACAAGTCGTGTTGCATCTAGGATTTCCTCCAACATCAAATCAACCGCAGTATATTATAGCCGAGACGGTCGTTCAGCAAAGGATTACGGTTAGGGTTTGATGACAGTTTAGGAATAGTTAGAAGCTTTATATATAGTTTCAAACATCTACGTGGGTTTCTTTAAATTCTTGCTTATTTCTTCATCGTGTCACTAACGATATCTTTTGCATCTACTTGGCTTGTTTGAAGTCAAGTATTTATTGATAAATTACACTGTACAGTACATGGGAAGCTATTCTTTATTTTGAATCCATTTTCAACTGTTAATAATAATAATAATAATAATAATAATAATAATAATAATATTTAGCACCGCGTCTTACTACCCGTTCGGGTTATACGCTTTAAGTACTAATTACTCTAATGGACTAGGAATTCGGAAGGTTGAAATAGAGGAAGTGAACCCGCATTTGCGTGGAGGGAGAGTGGAAAACTATTTAGGAAAAACCACCCCAGTTCACCCGACCGAGATTCGAACCTCGATCTCCCCGTCCTCAGCAGTCGAGCTCAACACGACAAGTGCGTTAGCCAACTACGCCACCGAGGCAGGTGACTTTTCAACTGTTATTTATTTAACTTTTACTTGTGGACGGCTCAGTAACCTTATACAGGATGGCCCATGGAAAAGTAGCCCGCCTCCTATATCCAGCAGGTGCCTCACTCTGAATTGGAGGAGGTCAATCCCCTTCTACCCATATTGTGACATGAAGAATGAGTCAGTAAAGCTTTAGACAAACAGTAATAAGCAATAAGTATATAATATAAGCAAAATATACACTTTTATTTGATTAACATTTTAAACTATCCGAATTTCACAGTTAAAACTTAACCTGACCTCTAGGAAAAGTTACTAGCTCTACTTTAACGTGTTCATACTTCAAGTCATGTAAGCTGAATCGGTCACTTTTGATAGATATTATAAATAACTTTCGCACGTCCATTATAGACTCTGCCTTAAAATATGAGTGAAGAATGACCCTAGGCACGGTACGAATCCTGGATAGGTCAGTGGTAAGAGCATTGGCGTACTAAGCCAAAGGTCCCAGGTTCGATTCCCGTGTCAAGGTGTCATTTTTCAATTTTCAATTTACCATATTGACTTAAACATATTAATTTGGTGTACTTCCAATTTTTCGGCACTTTCTAAATGATCTACACGAAACAAGTTTTTTTCCCTCCTTATAAATAGAAGTTGTTATATTTAAAAAATATAAATTTTAATTTTAAGAATATACCCATTTTGTATTTTTTTAAATATGAGGTGCTTAGCGTGCCCTTTCTGAACCGACAGCACATGACCTAAGTATAGAACAAAAACGACCCCAAACTACCCCCTCCAACCCTGCCAGGTGATATCATTATCGTGAAAGGAGAAACCCTATATTTCACTATAAATACATTTTTAGGCCATGCAAGGAACCAAACCTGGGATCCATAGCTCAGTAATCAGACACGCTACCTACTGGTGGTCTAAGGTGTCATACATTTGTTTTGTCAACCATTTTGTTTAATACTTTAAAGTAGTAAATATAATTTAAACATTATTTAGATATATTATTACAACACTTAGACAAACTTTTTATTTTATTTCTTGTACTTTTTTTTCAAATAATTTCAGTGGGATTAGAAAATATTTCGATAGAATAGTTCTCATATTAATTTTATTATATGGGTGAGTACTGTTTTTAAGCATTATTTAAGTGGTTAGCAATATGTACCGTAGTTAAAAATCAAATAGTTTTGTAGCAATATCAATTTTATAAATAGATAAAGTAAAAAAGTAGATCTAAAAAGGAAATTGTAAAATATGATTAACATACACAATGGATTGTAATTTTACATGAAATTTCAAAGTTTTATTTTAACAATTAGGGTTAACTAAGTTTGGTTTGAATAGAGCTTTTAAATTTAGTTTGAAATGCCATTAATTTCTTTTACTATTGGTCAAAATTAAATTTCTTGACGTCTATTGACTAGTTTTTGATTATTAGTTTTAAAATTCGTTAACTAAAAAAATAATGTTTCAGGGTGTACCTTCACTCGAAGCTGTCAAAAAGTTTTAAATACAAAGTACTTTTCTATGAGACAAATAAAGTGCTTTGATTTCATTGAAATAAACTTAATATCGTGACGAAATTTAATTTGGGCCACACTGATCCAAAAGTTTCCCGCTCAACTTTTTATGGAAAGTAATTGAAACTTTGCTTTTCAACGTCCTCCAAAAGTTATCAGAAGAATTCAAAAATATATATGTTTTATCTGATTTTTAGATAACGAGAGTGAAAATATAAAGTTAATGTTTGAAAAATAGTTCTTATTTACACTTTGAAATATTAACATTTTCACACATTGGTAGCGCTTTAAGCCGGGTGGTACTTTAAACAAAATTTACATTTTAACATAATTAAAGCAAAAATATTTTAGCGTATAAAAAATATTCTAAAATACAATTGAAAAATAATAATTTTAAATGTCAAACCATGATATTTTTTCAGAAAGTTGGTCAAACTGATTAAGCAATTCAATGTTTATTTTTTGACCAACACAATGAAACAATGTTTCTATTACTAACACATAATGCTAGCTTTTTCACTATTTTTTGGAGATTTGCATTACTTTTTTGTGTGTGTAATGAACGATTATTTGATCAAACTCGTTGTTAAAGTATTTTACTGAGCGTAGATATCAGAGAAAAATTAATAACTTTGAATAAGAAGATGATGTCAAAACAAGACCATCAAAAACTAGGATAATCTGTAATTCAATCGCACCGTCCAAACCAACAGATTTAATGATTGATTTTTTTCTAAAAAGGCCAATTTCATCGGTGGCAAAATAAAAGGCATTATGATGTTTTTTTGTAGGATTTTCTACATATACACATAGGTAAAATAATATAGCTATAAATAGATGTATTTAAAACTCATTACATTCCTGGTTTATTCATTGACCAAAATAAATCTTTAACCTCATTTATAATATAATTATATGACAGTACAAAAGATTCTTCTGAGATTTAACACGAACCAATATTTATGGACTTCTAGTGAAATACCGTTTTCTTTTGAGAGAGCTATGCATTCACCTTCACGAGATTT
This sequence comes from Timema shepardi, assembly GCA_902151425.1. NCBI lineage: Eukaryota > Metazoa > Arthropoda > Insecta > Phasmatodea > Timematidae > Timema > Timema shepardi. The sequence goes on along the minus strand of CABFVX010000156.1, from coordinate 340,594 downwards.
ACTTTCTGTCTTTCCTTTTGGGGACCTCACCATGAACCACTGTAGACTCACTTTCCTTTTGGGGGACCTCACCATGAGCCACTGTAGACTCAATTCCTTTTTCCTTTTGGGGAACCTCACCATGAACCATTGTAGTAATTTTCTTTTAGATGACCTCACCAAGAGCCATTGTAACCCTCATTTTCTTTCGGAGGACCTCACCAAGAGCCATTGTAGTCCTCCTTTCCTTTTTGGGGACCATCGTAACCTTCACTTCCTTTTGAGAACCTCACCAAGAGCCACTGTAACCCTCCTTTCCTTTTTTGGGGACCATTGTAACCTTCACTTCCTTTTGGGGATCTCACCATGCTCCACTTCTCCAAACACGAATAATATACCTAGATACATCTAACGTATTTTGACCAGATTTGTCAGCGTTCATTCAATACATTTGGTTAATGACTACTTCAATTCATACAGCACTCTTGTCATCTACTTGTTGAGGGGTCAAATGTTGTCCTGCCAGTCATATTTTGAGCCTTACCATGCATTGTTAGTAGAGTAAAAATAATATACGTGCAAATTGGGTAACAATTTAATCGAAACGGGCCGCATCGGTGGGCACATGGCTCATCTAGTCTAGTTTGCCGGTGACGGGGAGGTCGGCGTTGGAAAGCCAGCGGTATGTACTGGAGGAAATATTTCTTTTATGGCTTCCCAATATCCCTTCTCTCAAATCCTGTCATATTTTCTCTGAACCATATCTTTCTTGTTCTCATCCCATCAGGGTGGCTAAAGTCAGAAATACCAAACGTATAGTAAGAAACAATAGATAAAATAAATAACACAATCGTACAAACTTTTTACACGTAGTAAATCATTGCCTGGAACAACATTTTCTTAAATACATTGGTGACCTGGCGGTCTAGGGGTAAGGTGTCAGACTTCTATGCTGGCGGCCGGGGTTCAATCCTCGGTACCGGCACCGATTTATATGATTACCAAACCCTTCCTTTACCTCTGACAATACATCTTGTGAATGTGGGGAATGCCAGGCCTCCACCTTGGTTCGGATTCCACGTTAAACTATAGGTTCTCCATTTCATCTCACAATCACCCTACCATTATACATTAGCGTAAGTGCGTATAACCTGAACAGGTAGTAAGACGCGGTGCTAATAATAATGATAATGACAATAATAATAATAATAATAATAATAATAACTAAATTCATATATAATTTCAAATTTGTGACTAGGGACAGACAGAATTGTAAAATCCACTATTTTGGGTTCGAGGATACATAAAACTTAAAGATTCATCTTAATCTTAAAATCAAATATTTCAATATTTTATCTTTAGATGAATAAAAATAATAAACATTTAAGGCTGCGCAGTCTAAATCGTTAGACTTACGTTACGCTTGGTTAGTTTAGAAGGCCAGACGAAATTTGGGTTTCTAAGGAGGAGTATTAGGGAATTCTTTATACCATTTGTGGTTTTCACAATGTTTTATCCACTCTCTCGTCAAGTTAATGAGGATAAATTTTCTTTAATACATCCCTATAACTATTATTTAACGCTTAGTTTGAAAAATAATATCCTATGCGTAAACAAGGAAATATTGTTTTATACACGTTTATGTATTAACTTTTTAATTTTATTTAACAATAATTGTTAATACTTCCACCTGACACCGCTATCTAAAACGAACTACTAAAGGAACAGTGTCCATAATAACCCAATATATTGTCTAAAAATAAAAGTTAATTTTCAAACTCTACAATCGTTGTGAATTAAATAAATTCCTTATTGACGAATTAAGAGCGTGTTAATGCAGATTAACTTTATCTTCAAATGGAATCGAATACGTATTATTCGATTAAAAACATAATTAAAATTACACATAGATATAATATAGTGGTATTTATTTAAAAAAAATATATGCATTGAATTTTTCTAATAACTAAATAAAACTGAGATAAAATATTTGATTTTTTTTTTATTTGCATTTTTTTTTCACTTCAAAGTCAACAAATCATCGAGCATTTATTATTAATTCACTTTCAATCATATTAATTTGAGCAGATTTTCAAAATTGCTCTTTGAGAAGGGCAGTTTAACGCGGTAACGGTCTTTTGAGCTACCCTTACTTAGTATGATTGGCTTATGATTTTGTGTTAGACATGCAGCAAAGATTATCCAAGTTAAAACAAAAGGCTTAGAAATTTATAGTAATAATAATTTGTTTCCAAATAGGTTAGGTGTATTTTGCCTGTTTCTCCAAATTCACTACTATTATACCAATGTAACATAAAAATAAAATAAAATGGTTAATATAGATTTTTTAGCACCGCGTCTTATTACCCGTTTGGGCTATACACCTGTGTAGTAATTACGCTAATGGTTTTAGAGATTAGATAAGTTATATTTATAGGAAGTATACCCACATTTATGTAGAGGGAGAGTGGGAAATAATTTTGTAAAAAATACCTTAATTATACCCAGCCGAGATTCAAACCTCGGTCTTCCCATCATCGGCAATCTAATCTAATGCGAGAGTTATGGTATCTCGCATCATCGAACACATGGATTGAGGTTAAAAATTGCTAGAGGTTTAGGATCAAATTCCAGTTGGGTTAACTGATGGAGTTTTTTTTGCTCAATAGTTTTCCCCTATGTATTTACGTGAATTCGGGAACATTTATTCTATACACTAGGTTTCTCATCCATAACTAACCCACGGGTAGTAATACATAAACACAATAAAAGGTTAAATTACGCTGTCAAATATTTTAAAATTATGAAACTAAAAATTTAATATTTTAAACCGTTAGGAACATAATTAAGTACAATTTTTTGAGAAAGAGACTTCTAGAATTACTTACTTTTTAGGTGCCAGATTTAATAACAATTTATTGTATTTTAGTGTTATTTTATAAGTAATGATAATCTATCAAAAGTGAGAGATGCATATTTACATGACATGACAAATTAATACGTGAAAATAAAGCTAATGTCAGATCCTTAAGGCTCGTTCTTTGAAAATTTGATAGTATCTTCCAACTCAATTCCTGCGTGAACCTTATTTTAAGTTATAATCTACAGTTATTTAAAAATTAAATATAACGCGTAATTTTAAGAAGTCTGCAAAGAAGCTCATCGCTCTTTGGTTAAACAGAAAATATAATCCATAACTCAAGAAATTTATGGTAATAATACAATAAATATTCCATGCTCTCCCGTTTCTTCCTGAACCTTAGAATTCTCACAAGAGGTCAATAGTGCTCTCTACACGTCTTGACCGGAAGCTCGCGTACCGGCCAAGAACCTCCCTCCACTCCCTCTCGCTACTTTTTTGTTTGTTTTTGGTCATTTCCAGACTCCTGAACCCTTTTCCACTTCTTTTTTCCACCCTATTTTTCCTACATCCATTTTTCTCTCACCTTAAACTTTGCTTTTGCTTTTATTCTAGTTAGATTTTTTCTTCCTTCCCTACTTTTTATGTTTTTGGATACTCTGGTCCAATAAAACATAGTCAAAATATATCATTTTATCTGAAACTAAATTATATATTTTGCTAAAACAATATTCATGTAATCATACGTCAAAACATGAAATTTATAGCTTTCACGTTTGATGAATAACATTAATAATTTTAAAATAATATTAGTAACATATAAAAATTGTATAATATTTGGATAGAAATAGCATTTTTGTTGTTGTATAATTTATTAAAATCATATTTTTTTATTCATACTTCAAGTAAAGTGATTTGCAGCTGCCACTTTTGATAAAAAGTAATAGTATTAATAAAAATAATGCCTATAAATTAATATTAGTTTCATATAGAAATAAATCTTTTTTGATACTTATAGAATGAATTTAAAACATTTTAATATATTCGTACCGCAATAAATATGATCTGCAATTATTGTAACTTTCAATAAAAAATATTAATACCCAAAAATAGTAGTAATAATAGAGTAAAATAATATCAAACCCAGCTAGAAATAAAATTTATGGACAGCTACATACACTAAAACAATGTTTTCTTTGTCATATAATCTATAACTGTCACATCTGATATATAATATAATAGAGTAGCATTAATAATATCATCATCATCATCATCTGTTTGCAGCCTGTGGCCCGATCACTTTAGTAAAATGCCTCCATCTTCCACTGTCCTTCCACCATTGATCGCTTTCATTCTTCTACTTTCACTTGCTCACTTTGTTATTTGCTCCTCACAAATAACCTCTCTCACGGTCTCTTTCCTACACACTTAATCTCCATAATTCTCCTTGGAGTCCTCTCCTTATCCATTCAAAATACATGCCCATACAATGTCAACCTTGCTTCCTATACTATCTAGTACTCCCACTCTTTCCTGGATGACTTCGTTCCTCCTCCTGTTTCTGCTTGCGACAGCTAACATCCTCCTCCCAAACTTCATTCCCACGACCTCCACTTTCCTACGCCCTCTTACATGCATTCTCCATGTCTCTGCTGCATATGTGACAATGGGTACTAAGTACATCCTATACAGCACTTCATTACATTTCAATAGCACTTCTCTTCTCCATAGCAGGTCTCTGACACACCTATAGAACAACTATCCCTACTGAAATCTTCTACTTAGATCGTATTGACTTTCACGTTTCACCTCAATCACGATCAAAATATACTTTGAGCTCTGTACTTTTCTCATACTAATATAGTAAATTAATATTGTAAAATAATAAAAAAGTAAACATATTGACCTCAAAAAGAATATTTGTATTTTCTATGAGACGATTCAACAGTAATACCTCAGGTCATTAGAATTGAAGATATTTGAGTACTAACAGCAATATTTCCTCTTTAACTTGAGATAAGAAGTTTTGTAGTGTTATTTTCCCCTCTTTCTTATTGACAAGACAAAGGGCGGTTATAAGGGAAGAGAAACAGGTAGTATAAGCTTAGAAAACAGAGATAAGTAGTTCTATAAAACGACACAGACTATTGTATTTCAAGCCTGTGGCCTCCAGCGATTGATACTTTCTCTCTCACCGAGGTGGCTGCTTTAATAAATTTTACTGTCAATACGCCATAAAATTGATGTTTTTATAATTAAAACGCTTTAATGCAAATATTGATTATAAGTGACGCTAAGCTATATGGTTAGGAGTAGACCCACATCAGTGGGCTGATGGAATAAACGTCATTATTGTCTGGTCTGATTTGACGGTGATGTAAAGGTCAAAGTTCGAAGTCCTGATGGGTATATTGAGGTTAAATTTTCTAGAAAGTATTCCCACTTTACTTGCATGCCAATTAAGCTACATTTCCTTGACCTTCCTCATCCCTACCCCGTTTGATAAAATTAAATATGGATACTGACCCACTTCGGTGGCTGCATAGTCTAATGCGAGAATTTTGCATTAGATGGACTGCCGACGAATGGAAATATCGTGGTTAGATCGCGGTTGGGTGTATTTAAGGTGATTTTTTCTAAATGTTTTCTCACTCTTCTTCCCCGCAGATGCGGGTAAACTTACTCTAAATTCAACCTTCCTCATTACAGACCAATTAGCGTAATTAGTACATAAGCGTATATCCTGAGTGGGTAGTAAAACGTGGTGATAAAAAAAATACGTATACTCTGTACATGTAGCTAGAAGAGGAGGTATGAGGGGGTTGAGGGGGGATGAG
>CABFVX010000156.1:316162-334768 GCA_902151425.1 Timema shepardi | reverse complement strand
GGGGGGAGTAGATAATATGATACAATTGAATTTTAAAAAAGAAAACGATAAAATGAATGGTGGAACCGCCATGCCAAATTGATAATAATAATAATAATAATAATACTTAGAACCGCGTCTTACTAATAGTTCGGGTTAACGCTTCTGCCAAATTAATTCAGTTAAAGCTAAGGACCGTATTTATAATCTAGTCTCGGGAATCAAACATTCTCCCGGTTCAGGAATAACAAGCATTTCAGGTCAGTCAAATGGGGGATTAACTGACCTAATTTCGACTAGATATACGGTGTGAAATTTCAGACTTCCTGTTAGAGCAACTCGCCCAACACTGAGGATGTATCAGTTTGTATGTATTGATATCTATTATTTGTGGTATTTAACCAGCACTTTCTGAACCGACTGATTACATACCACCACAAGACTTATAAATTAGAACAGTCATGTCACCCCAACAGTCAATTCATCACTGTCAAAGGGAAAACGCACATTTCACCGATAAGAGATTTTTCAGCTATGCCGGTAATTAAACCCAGGGCTCTCAATGCAGTGGGCAGACTCGCTACTTACTGCGGTAGGGTGTTGGACTGTATGTCTTGTTAAAAAGATAATTATGGCGAATATATAAAAAAAAATTGAGCGTAGCAGATTCTTATGGAATAAGAGCATACCATCGTTCTCTCTTATATCTCCCTGTCCTTGTTCTTCCTATAATTTAATTTTCCCCTTTTTAGCCATATTTCTCTTTCTTTATAAGGATGGTTACTTTTTTTATGTGGTTGAAACTGACCAAAATAGAGTGGTTTTGGTCAGGATATGGAAACACAAAAGGTTCCGTGCATCTGTCTCATTATAAAGCCTTTTTTCCGACTATACATTATATAGCGTTTTTTTTTACGTCAAATAGAGGATGTACAATATGAGAAGATTAAAGCACCCTTGTTTCTGGTCATTCATCACCACCTACTGATAATACTATCTCAAATAAACATATTCTATTGATTTAGTTTCGGTTAGACTGACATCGGTGGGTCCACGGACGTCCGATGAAGGGGAGGTAGGAGATTATTTTAATCGCCGAGTCTTACAACTCTCTTAGGTTAGACGCCTATGTAGTAATTACGCTAGTGGGTTATTAATAAGTTGGAATTCAAAGGAAGTGTGCTCGCATTTGGGTGGAGGTTAGAGTAGAAAACAATTTTCGAAAAACCACCCTCATTACATCCAACCAGGAGTCAAACTCCGATCTCACCGTCATAGGCAGTCTAGTCTATTGCGAAAGTAACACCATATATCATGTGGCCACTGAAGTGGGCAAGTCGGAGTTTGAATTCTGGACTTGTTTACTGAAGCAATTTTTCTTAGATTGTTTAACGTCCACTCTCCAGCGTGGATGCAGGTACATTTCTTCTATATTTCTTCTTCTTTATTTGTATTTTATCAGTGAAAATATGCGGATAGCCCGGATGATTGGTAAGAGAAGAACTTATTTTTGTTAGTACAATATTTTCTTTAAATATCGAATCGAATGACACTGGGACAATCGTGAACTATCGAACACTCGAATTAAAAGGAATAGCAGGATTAAATGTTTTTGAGTGTATAAAATCCTTAGGTGACCTCGTGGCCTAGGGGTAAAGTGTCAGACTTCTGTGCTGACGGCCGGGGTTCAATCCTCGGTCGTGGCAAAGATTTATCTGATTACCAAACCCTTCCTTCCCCTCTGACAAGACGTGTATTAATCACAACTTGTGAATGTGTGGAATGCCAGGCCTTCATTACACATTAGCGTAAGTGCGTACAACCCGAACGGGTAGTTAGACGCGGTGCTAATAATAATAATAATAATAATAATAATAATATAAAATACTTAGTATATTAAAAAAAACACTATACACAATTGATCGTAAATATAGACACACTAGTTGATCTTCGCAGCGATGACTACGTATTATTAAAATAAGATGTATCCTAAACTTTTTATTGGGAATGATTATCTATATAATAAGCCTCAATTGGCTTTCTAGTTTATGTTTGTTTTCCGAGGAACACTTAAGTGTTTTTTAATAAAAAAAACTATTTTTGAAGATGTCTCTAGCTTTAGTGATTTTTTTTAAACGGTCCCCTTTTACTAAAATAACCCCTTAAGTGGCCTGAGGTTTGCGTTCTGGGCCACTGCAGCCTTAATAAATATTATATATTAATATTAACTTAAATACAGATTTGAACACCAACGCCCACATGCCATTTTGGTTGCTGGTGATTCACACACACACACACACAATATATATATATATATAGTTTTCAGGAACACTCTTTTATCTACTCTATTTGATTTATTTTCTTTCTTTCAAACTCTTAACAAGCCTGGGTTCTAGCGCCTAGGACACTCTTGCCAATCTCTGTTAGTAATAAATATTCTCTGGACGTAATTGGGATCGTACCCCTTACGACTCTCGATCAAAGGTGAATCGATGGCGATACTTTTAAGGTGGGGATTTAGGGAGCGTTAGTTGAAGCCAGTGGTTCTTTTTAAAAAAAAAATTGCAATTTTTTTTACTAAAACAAATAAAAAATTGCTCCAGTAGAAACACAGTTTAATTTCCTTCACATGGTGGTTATGAACGATATTGATTCATTTGTCATGAGCATAGCGGCAATATACGAGACATTTTTTAATTGAAAATAAAAAGTCTTTAAAATCCCAGGACACCCTTGAAATATATTTTATTATTATTATTATTATTAGCACCACGTCTTACTACCCGTTCGGGTTATATGCACTTACGCTTAATGTGTAATGGTAGGGTGATTGTGAGATGAAATGGAGGACCTACAGTTTAACGTGGAATCCGAACCACGGTGGAGGCCTGAAATATATTTAAGAACAGTTTCTATTATCATGCAAAGAAAATCAAACTTTATGTTACCACTCGACTATTTTTTATTTTATTTTGGCCAATGTTTTTTTCTTGTAAAAACTGCAAAAACGTTTACCTTTTCTCGCGTCCCCTACACTCCCACCTTAAGGCCGGCCTTCCTTTTATTACTTTAGCAAAGAGTCATATCGAGGATAAGGGTGGTGTTTTGGGGGTACAATCCCCCTTCTAAAATTTTATCAATTATGTATGTTTGTACTACTACTCAAGACCTAGACTGGTAGCGTGTTTGGTGTTTGTAATGCTCACCCCAAATACAAACATATTATTTTTTTAATTTGCTTCATGTGGGACTAGAATTAAAAATTAAATTAGTTAACATATGATGACGGGGTACCACCACGAGAAATCCTATAATGGATTTAGAGTACATTTCTGTTTTAGTAGTAATATAATTTTATATTGAAATACGCTAAAAGCTCAGGATTTAAAATTAAAATAATGAAATTATATGTCTAACAGATGGAGGAATAGCTTGTCGGGTGTACGAAGGCTGTTTTTCTTTTAATTATTTTTACAATATACCTCCATTTACTTCCTATGAATTCAACTTTTGTCATTCCTAGCACATTAGCATAGTTAGTTAACTTTCGTGTAACCCAAACGAATGATAGAATGCTCTTACAAAAAATTATTACAAAAATGTAGGAATAGCTTCAACTCTCCTTTATAATGTTACTTGTATTTAGGGAATAAAAACTATTACGCATTTACAACTTTATAGAGACCGAGAACATGGTAAACTTTAAATATATAATCAGTATCAATAATATCTGTTCAGGTTATACGCATAAGCTATGATATAATAACTACCCTAATGGGGTAGGGATAAGGAAGGAAGACTTTTAGATAATTTACCCGCATTTGTGTGGAAGGAGAATGAGAAAACCACCCTATGTAGCCTTGACCAGGATTTAAACCCCAATCTCCCCGTCATCGACAGGTCAATCAAACACGAGATTGACGCCTTAGAGCAGTGGTTCCTAAACTTTCTCTTGAGCCGCACTTTTGAAATTTAAATTTCGCTCCTGCCACATCCAATTTTTCTATTGATAAGAAATACATTCAAAACCCAAAGATGACATTTTAGCAGTGCTTTAGTTATAACATAGAACACAACTATTTTATATTAGGATCATGAGATATCAAAAAATTATAAAACAAATGCAGCTACATAAAAACATGGTTCATTTACAAAATTTACAAATTCAATGAGAGGTTTGAGTTTGTTTTTATTTGGTCATCTCATATACATTATTTGAGATAAACAAACTCTCATCTTCTCAATAAGGTGTCAAATATGAAATCCCTGCTCACAGAAATATTTCTCTTGAAGAAATGCGTGGATACTATTTATGGCTATAAATCCAAAAAGAGTCCCTTGGCATACTCCCGTGTTTCAATTTCAGAGAACAATAATTCAAAATGTCAGAAATGAACAGTTGGAATTAAAAAAGGGATCTTTAGCCCAGTCAAATTTATTTGTATACAACGATGGGAAGTATTGACTAACTATTTATACTTGTGTTGCAAGATTTTCCTGTATGAGGCCGTATAATTTATTGCTCGTTTTAAAACATTTGACACGTGAGGACATTTAGCGCTTGGAAGTAATCGCATTTAAAGGTTATGTCTTCCAAGCTTCCGCTGAAGATTTAAAAAAAAAATTCACTTAGTTTGTCTGTAGTTGTGAGGATAATGCCATAACGGACTTGCATATTGGGTTTGATCACATTCAACAAGGAAAATATATCGGAAAATTATACCAACTTTGCACACCATCCAGATAGGGCTAAGATGGGCTACCGCCTTTTTCCGAAAATGCTATTAATCCATTATTAAGTTTCAAAACCTGATTTAAAACGTTTCAGTGAGACATCCAGCAAACCTCAGTGTACACTATTAGACATTTATGTCCTGATTACGTGCCTTTGAAGAGTTGAGCAAATAGCCACGCCCTTTATGGTTTTACTTTGATGAAGTTCACAACGCGTACAGCCTGATCAAGAATCAACTTCAAATCAGGTACAAGAAACTTTCAAACTATTGCCTCGTTCTATATATAAAAAAAAACACCACAGAAAGTTGTTATTACATCTGTAATTTTCTCGTTGATGAATGTCACCACATTCCCTATTATAGATGGAGATCCAGTACAAATTACAATTCAAGAATCCGAAGAATTAGTTTTACAATATATTATGAACTTTAAGACATTAATCACGTGGTCACCAGTATGTTATGTTAATAATGAATCCTAACTGTTCAAGGTTCAAATGTGATGTTGATTACAGTGACGATTCCTTTTATGACTAAATGTATTTGAAAGGATGGATCTAAACCTTAAATTCGAGCAACACCGGACACTTTCAGTTAGTAACAGCAGAATATAATGAAAAGTTTTAAGTTAACCATTTTATCGCTCAATATTTTTCATTAAAGAAGAAACAAATGTTCTCAGTGTGAATGATTTCTCAATAAATTCGGATTTATTTATATCCCAGCAAAGGAAATGGAAATGGATGAACAGGGTGGGAAAAGAGGAAGTGTGAAGGATGGTAGGAGAATAAAGGAGCATAATGAGGATGATAACGAAGAGAAAAAGTCTTGGTTGTCTAATTGAGTGGATCATGGAAGGGAAGAGAGAGGGAATAAGGGGAAGAAGAAGGCACAAGTATGATGGAAGACCCTCATGATCGAGTAAAATGGAAGATGTCGACGTTGATACCTGTCGCAGGAGAGATTCACAGAAGAAGAAGAAATGAACCGAGTATAAAGACAACTATGATATAATTCAGCCAATTTGGATTTTATGTACAATAAATATTGGCCAAAAACACATACAGTACTTTACTAATATGTATTTCAATTTTATATTCAAATTAAATTATGATCTTTAATGGAAATAATCCCTGTGCTTTGGGTTAGCAAACAAATGCTCGAGTTAAAGGTCCTAATAGCGCTAATATGATAAAAGTGCTTTAGTAAAGTATACAGTCACTTAAGTCTAAATTGTTACAATCAGATAAACTTGCTTTGGCTTAATAGGAAATTATTTAATTTAATATATTTAACTGTGCCAATATGATCCAAGTGCTATGGTTTAGTAGCCAATTAATCATTTATAATAATTAATAGTAATAATATTTAGCACCGCGTCTTACTACCCGTTCGGGTTATACGCTTTAAGTACTAATTACGCTAAGGGATTAGGAATTGGGAAGGTTGAATTAGAGGAAGTGAACCCACATTTGTGTGGAGGGAGAGTGGAAAACTATTTAGGAAAAACCACCCCAGTTCACCCGACCGACATTCGAACCTCGATCTCCCAGTCCTCAGCAGTCGAGCTCAACACGACAAGTGCGTTAGCCAACTACGCCAACGAGGCGGGTTTTTAAAAATAATTAATTGTGCCAATTTGATAACCGATCTTTAGTTTAGTTGAAAATGACCAAGTTTACTTAACTGTATCAATATTATAAATAAGAAAATAAAAAACTACGATTATGATATGTTCTAGTAACATCTGAAATTCTGAATTAATGTAATGCTAAAATAAACTTATTAATCATAAAGTAGTTCATTCACGGGAGGAGTTTACCTGGCAAAGGTCTTTTTTCTTACCAATATCCTACTATATAATAGATTTCTGGTAGGGAAAAAAGTCCTTTCCCAGGTAAACTCCTACCGTGAACGAACTATAGGTATAATTTTCATGCACTTTAAAATACAGCTGCAGACTATATTATTTCCTGAAGTCATAAATTGATTTTTAATTAGGTTTTTACTTAACACATGCCCTTTCAAAACTTTAGTAAGTTAGGAATGGATTTAAATTTGAATACTGTTTAAAGGACCCATATTTCTACAGTTTCACACCACTTTATATCTTTAATTCTATTCCGTTTTCTAGATCCATCTTATACTAATAAAATTACCAAAAAAGAAGGTAAAAAATGTCGGAAAGTTTGATTCATGAGGTGGAAGATGGAAAGGGGAATTAAAATAAAAATCTTCATAAAATGATTTCAGCCTCATGAGGCACTGAAATATAATTCTTGGGGTTCCTATGATATTTCCTCTTCATTCGAAGTAATTTCAATGGTGACGCTCCTTCGGGAATCATCTTTTCTTTATTCTTTTCTCTCTTTATATTACAATTTAGGACACCGGATTAAGGATACTGAATCCTTCCAGCGTCACGTCCTTTTCATTACCGGTCTATTGTCAAATTACTTGGGGCTTTCTCCTTTACCAAATAGATTCTATTATAAGTTTTAGTCTTTTTCTTGTTCTATGTAAAAGCTAAACTTAATAATTAAATAAGACATTCTATCTTTTATAACTTTTTAACTAATGGAATGATTTTAATAAAACTTGTAAAATAAAAAGTTGTTCGTTGAGACACTCATAGATACCTCTAGAGGTAGAAGGGACCTTTTAGAAAATACCAACCTATTTTTTTGGGGTCAACATTAAAAATTTAGTTTTGGATATCAAAGTAAATTTCCTATTAAATATGAACATTTCTAAAAAACGATCGTCGTCTAAGCATTAGTTACTGGTCAAGTGTTGAATGCTGGCAAAGAAAAAATAATGTTTTAGTAATCTTACAATTTCATGTATTTCTTAACATAGCTAGATTACAACTGTCTACGTATACATATTTTCAATCTAAAAATATATATAATTTTTTATCATAATTTATTAATTGCTAAATTTAAGATTTTTAAAATCATTGTTCAATATTTAATTATTCTGCCCGTCCCGATAGCTGAACACTACAAAGCTCTCTAGACTATGCACAAAATAGTTTAATATATGTATTGGGAAGATAACATTGGGAAGACCTAGACGCAGATGGGAATATAACATTAGAATGGACCTGAAAGCGAGGGTGTAATGAGGAGATTGGGTAGATATATCTCAAGATAGGAATATAGGGCTTACTTTGTAAGTGAGGTAATTAACTTTCGAGCTCCCGGTACCAAATATTAAGTATAGAGCCTACTAGTATTTAAGCACGTCTTTGCTATTTTAATATTATTTGCCAAATTTAAATTTTCTTCTGCACTGAAAGTTAGATTTTTCAAAATATTTTGGAGAAATTTCAAGCTATTGTTCATTCTCCCAACCCATTTAAGTTCCCACATTTTCATTTGGAAGTTTTAATTCTTATTTGGATATCTGATTTGGTTTTTTTTACATGCCTACCCAGTTTCAATTTTCAACTACGCCGAGAATAGTGTTCTATATTAGTTTTTTTAACACCGCGTCTTACTATCAATTTGGGATATACGCTTGTGTACTAATTACGCTTATGGGTTAGGTATGAGGAAGGTTATATCTACAGGAAGTGTACTGTAACAATTAAGTGTTTATTTTATTTTTGGAAATTTTGAGGGAAACCTCTTTCCATTTAGGGTGCTTCATTTGTTAATTTTAAAATGTTAAAACCTTCATTACGGTTTGGGGTGGTCTTTACACATTCCCTACACATTTCAATCTTCTACCACACTGATAAATAGTTTACTCTTTTAGTTTTGACAGTTTGGAAACCCCCTACCATTTCACCATGCCCCACTTATTAAGAGAAAATTCTTGACACTAATTTTATTATTTGGGGTGAACACCCCACTTTTACATTACTGAGAGTCGGTTGAGTCTAACTTCAAATAACAAACAATATACTCTTGTTTACCAGCCTTGAAAACCCCCAGATATAAAAATTAAATGGGAAATAACAAATTTTCAAAATTTTTATGCCATTTAGCTATTGATTTAAGGTCCTAGGATTGAATTTTTTTTAAAAAACTAAAAAAACAACAACAGCAGGGTTCTGTTCAGCAGTATTAGAAACCCCCAACAAACCGACTTTTAGGGCGATAGAACAAACTGGATTATTTGGTCCATTGGGTTTTTTAGGACCACAGATTCGACCGCTTTTCGATTCTTTCACACCATTCTCGGATTCCCAAGAAACTCCATATTTCAAATTCATGCTCATCAGAAAATACGAATAAAGCTTCTGGAAGGAAAAACAAATAAGGCATGGATTTTATATTTAAAGTCAAATTTTTATATTTATTAAAACAGGGTTTGGTGCTTAGTATGGTGAATCAAGTTGTGATTCTTGTGCTGATATGTTTAGAACGTGCACATTTAACTAATTAAATAAACCTATTCAATTAATTTATATCCTTCAACACTCATAGAAAATGGGGAGTTCTGTAATTCCATTTTATCTCGAATACTACTTATAATTTTTTTTCTAAACAAAAATGTTATCTCGGGTATTACTGTCACCCGAGAAACACTCTTTCAAAGGGATTCATTAGTGACGAGTCGTATTTATGGAAGTAGTTGATAATAGGTCGTGTAATTACGACCTTTGTGATGTTCACGCTTAAACTCGTTTGACTAATTTACCCGTCTTTTAACACAAGCCACTGAACCCATTCTACCATACGGGCCTATCAGATGTTCTAATTGTAAATTTAATTATTTATAAATAACCTAGTTATTCAATAGTACGTTTGAAAATAACATATTCTTAATAAAAAGTACTGAAAAAATTATATTTAGGAATTAGATTAGGACTTTTACAAATTAATTATGTTTACATTTATCTCTCTTATTTATACTTTAAGAAAGGTTTTGTATATTATATGTATTATTGATTTTATTGTTTTCTTATTTATTTAAAAATAAATATGCCCATTTTGTCCACTGTGTCATGCTTACCGACCTGATTAAATACATTTTATTTTATAACCGTGTCTTACTAACTGTTCGGGTTGTACACCTATACACTAATTACTCTAATATATTAGAGATGAGGATAGTTGTATTTGAAAAAACTACTCTCAGTACACCCGACCGGGATCGAACCTCAATCTCCCCGTCATAGGCAGTATAGTCTATTATGAGAGTGATGCCCTAGCACATGCAACCATATAAACAAGTAATACTAATGGTGTGAAGGTAAGTAAGGCAGAACTTGGAGGAAATGTACCCATATTTGAGTGAAGGGAACGTGGGAAACCTATTAAGAAAATCACTTCCCCAACACACTGCTAGGATTTGAAATCCAAGCTTCCTAACATCGTAAAATCAGACTTTGGCTAGCTTGACGTTTAGTCCACGTGCCCACCAATACGGGTATTTAATAATAGTTCAACCAGCATCGATGGCGTAGTTAGCTAACGTGCCAGCTACGTGTTGAGTTAGACTGCCGAAGACGGGGTGATGAAGGTTTTGAATCTCGGTCGGGTGAACTGGGGATGTTTTTCCTAAATGGTTTTCCACTCTACCTCCACGCAAATGCGGGTCCACTTCCTCTATATTCAACCTTCCCAATTCCTAGATCATTACCGTAATTAATACTTAAGTGTATTACTCGAACGGGTAATAAGACGCGGTACTAAATAAAATAAAAATTGTTCAAAACTAAATATTATATAGTTACCACTAGAGATTTAAGAACATTTTAATGTAATGTTATACCCTCCCTCACCAAAATCATCACAATTTTAGATTACCTCAGTATTAACTTTTCAAAAGAATTGTTTGTAATCTTTAGATAATAAAGTAATATTTCCTCGTGGTTATAAGATTTTTCATATCTCTCCTTTGTCTTTTTACCTTGCGTGGTAGAGGTTTAACGGTGTCTACAAAGTTCCTCAACTAGTGTTTTCAAAGTGTGCCACATTGTAAATCTCTTCCCCTCTCTTACCCCCTTACGTCCATTTCCCTCCTTGCTCAATTTCCTTCCACTTTCTTCTGATCAAATCAGTGACGTGAGGGGTTTTCTGGATTCAAGAGAAGCTATGGTGAGTATTCTACGTGGTTACCAAAGGGGTGTTTCGGATTCAAGGGAGGCTATGTGTGTGGTGATCAGCACTGCCACATGTTCCTAATTCAAGGAGAGCTATAGTGAGTATTCTACGTGCTCACCAAAGGGGTGTCCCGGATTCAAGGGAGGCTATGTTGTGGTGATCAGCACTGAAACGTGTTCCTAATTCAAGGAGAGCTGTGACGTGATGTTCAACACTGCCACGTGAGGGTTTTTTATATTCATGGGAAGATATGGTGTGGATTCTACGTGGTCACGAGAGGGGTGTTTCAGATTCAACGGAGGCTATAACACGTATTTTACCGAGTCAATAAAGGAGTGTTCTTAATTAAAGGGAAGCTATAGAATATTTTCAACGTGGTTACGAGATAGGTGTTTCAGATTCAAGGGAAGCTATGGTGTAGATTCAATGTGATCACGCGAGGGATGTTTCAGATTTAAGAGAAGCCACGGCACGTAATCAAGGCTAGAACGCAATAAGTGTTCCAGGTTCAGGGGAGGCTATGATGCGTATTCCCTGTAGTAACACAAAGTATTTAACGAATTTAATTCAATATTTTAACGGTATTTAGAGTCACAAAAACTCTAGTCAAGTCATCTGATCACATTCGGTATTTTATGTATTTACTAAACTAAGGCTGTTGGGTACGTTTTAAAACATTTATAAAAAATGTATTATCGCTGAATTTTTATTTTTTTCTCAAAAAGTGAGGAATTTATTTAGTGTTCAGTAGTTAACTTAACTTTTAGCCCATAATGGCGGAAAAAATACTGTGGTTCAGGAAGCGCATGTAAAATACTCATTATACAAAAAATAAATAAAAAATAAAGCTTGTGGGACTACCTTGATCGGGTCAATTTAGTTTTATTGATTTTGAAGCGATTAGAGTTTTATTCAAATGCAGGCCGAGTGTATGTATTTTTTCCCCTCTTGTGGAATTTATCCTCTGAATAGCCCGGCCACACAGAGCGCTACGCTAGCTGTGTACGCTATGTTCCCTATGCAGGCGAAAAATAGCTCACTTTTTTGACAACGTAAGTGGCCATACAGATCTGTGTATGCTATGCACGATATATACGTTATTTTAGCTATGTTTAGGTGTGTATGATTCTTGATTATATTTTAAAATACGTCGCTGATGATGGACATGCACAGTAGACCCACCGTGGTATCCATCCCCGTTCAGTTGGCATTTTAGAAGTGTGTTTAAAGTAAGAATATGACGTTTCGGAAGCAGTTAATTATAAGAGGTGAGGAAGTATGTGGAACAAAACCATTGAAGAGTACCGAAACCTGAACATACGAGACGATGATGAAATTCATCAAACTTTGTTATTTTAATGTGCACTTTGTGTACCCCCTTCGTTTAACGTTTATTACACATTGAAAGTAACAAAAACAAATCCTCGCCGTCACTGTCATCATTCTCCTTGGGCAAATTATCCGCTAACATCTTGGACGAGACTGAAGAGTCTCGTACTAATCGTAGCTTCCAGTGTGGCCGCTTGATGTAGCGAACATAGCGAACATAGCATAGCGCACTGTGTGGCCTCGGCCTAGCACGTTCATTTCCTTAAAGTCCACACTCTTGTTCCTTTAACTCAAGATTTTTTTGTGTGTGTAATTTCGGGGATACAACGAAACCTAGGTGCACAATCGAGTTGTCGACCGACTTTTTTAGTAGGTTGGTAGGTTGGATCGATTCTAGTAGAGCAATATTTCCCAAATTGTGTATTAGTGTACCCCCAAGAAAACTTGAAAATATATCAGAGAGTACGGGGCGCCTCAGTGATATAATTTACAAAATATGTAATGACAATAGTAAATTAGATAAATAAATTAGAAAAGATATTGACGAGATGTCCTTAACCTTTTATAAGATTTTCTTTCCCTTTAACAAGGATTTGGTGACCTGGCGGTCTAGGGGTAAGGTGATGGAATTCTGTGCTGGCGGCCGGGGTTCAATCCTCGGTCCCGGCACAGATTTATTTGATTACCAAACCCTTCCTTCACCTCTGACAAGACATCTTGTGAATGTGGGGAATGCCAGGCCTCCATCGTGGTTCGGATTCCACGTTAAACTGTAGGTCCTCCATTTCATCTCACAATCACCCTACCATTACACATTAGCTGTGACGCTCACACAGAGGTCAGGAAGTGGGCCCCAAAAATAATAACCATGAGGTCACAAGAGGAACATTTTTTATTTTTGATAAATTACAATGATAAAATGAATGATGAGTACAATAATGGCTTAACCAGCCTTCGCTTAGTCTGTCAAGGTGCAGACTAAGCCGTCATGACATACAATATATTACTTGTCCTATAAGAGGAACGTAGAGTGATAGTTTGAAATGAACATTTAAATTTGGCGCCCAAGCGCGCGCATACATTATCAACTTTAACAAGAAAAAGCTCGTAAAACATAGCCTCGCCTAACTATATAAAAAATATCATAATTAGTTAGTTTAAATATCATAAGTTGAAGTCCCAACCATGACCGTTGGAGACCTATCCTAAATTACTAAATAGCCTAAACTAATAACAATGCTCGAAGAAGTATAACACGTTGCCCAATCTCCCGTTGCGCCTATACATAAATTAACTATCCTATACAAAATGCATCTAATTCTAAACAAACTCATATCCCCAAAAAATTACCCTAGACAATATTAAATGTTACATAGATGAACCAGAATACAGGTTCGGGCGCGCCTACCGTAAATAAATAGAACTAAGCAAAATATGAATCTCCCCAGAAAGTTACCAACATTTGATCGTGGACCAGCCACGCCAGATCAAACTAAAAGGTCCCCATTAATAATATATTAAAGTATTGCCAAACAGTAATTTGGAAAAGTATTCCCTCCCCATATTTAGATCCAAAGAGAATTTTGATAGATTTTACTTTAATATTATTTCAATCAAGCGCCCTCACCTTGTAAAGCCAGTGATACAATGAGTGACCTATGATGTTACAGCGGTTGTTATATACAAACAAGTTCTCAGTAAAGGGGGGGAGAAGGGGAGGCACATAGAACAAAGGAAGGGTAGAGAACAGCGCTCCGGTCCGAACGCGGAGGTACCAGTAATTGCCAGGCTAAGCTGGAACATTCCAGGGGCGGATGTTTGCCAAGTCAAGTTGGCAACAGTATTTTCTTTTGGAGTTTGAGGTTCTGATTTGGCTCGCGCCTCGGTCAGTCGTAGTTGCCCAAGCCAGGAGAGTGGATGCGTCGCAGCGAGTACGTGCGTCCCATTTGACGGGGAGAGGCATCGGTCGGACTTGGCGAAAGTTGGTGAGAGTTGGTGAGCCTTGGTGAGTTAGACAACCTCCATATTACTAGGTTGTGGTGTGTTGCATATTCTTTGTTTGGAACATCGTTACATAGCGTAAGTGCGTATAACCCGAACGGGTAGTAAGACGCGGTGCTAATAATAATAACAAGGATTTGTTTAGCTGCTTACTCCTGGATCTTAATTCAAATTTTGATCAATAGTTTATAGTTCACTAGATATCAGGTGTGTGTTTCTTTTTTTTTTCAGGAAGATATGGTGAGAATAAGGGGAGGGGGTGTTTACGTTATTTTGTTCATGTCCCAGAAAAGGGTAAGCGATTCGTGAAATTTTTGGAAACATTGTAATACAGGAATTGTTACAGAAATGGAACGAGGAAGTGAAAGTGTGGAATGAAATTTATCAGGATGAAGTGTAAAGTGATGGTAACGACAAGGAAGAGTATAAAGCCTAGTAAAGCTATAAAGTTGGTTTAAGAAAAGCTGAGAAAGGTACAGAATGTAAAATATCTTGGAAGCGTGATTAAGGCGAAGGTTGGGAGTAGAAAGGATCTAATAAGAAAAGGGAAGCAGAGGGAGTTGTTCTATAGGTAAGAGACCTGCCATAGAACATGGGCATTGAATGTAAGAGAGATTAGAAAAGCGTAGGCCATGGGAAGGATGTTTTGTGATGTTGGAAAAGGAGACAATACCAGAGAGAATGAAGTATTTAGGGAAATTAACACAAAGAAGAAAAAGAAAGCGAGGGAAGGAGCATATAATATAACGTGTGCAGGTGAGAGGAAGAGAATGGAAGGGATCAAAGAAATAAGAATGGTGGAAGAATGGAGTAAGTTGGAGGCATTTTACTAATTTGACCCTGCCACAGGCTAGAAACAATTTATGATAAAGATGGTGCTCTAATAGAAGAGTACACTTTAATGATGTAAGTAGTACCAATAGACTGATTTCCCTAAATAGCTTCTAGTTATTCAACTACTTCCCTTGAACCAGTTTCCGGATCCTGTCATATATCAGATATTCCCCTCTCATACTCCACTCCCTCTTCCCATACAAAACTTCGATATGTGAGCCCCAACTTTAAGTTCCCTCGTCGATAATATGGGGAAGCCAGTAGTTATACCTTCAATACAAACGGTAAAAGTTTCCAGTTGAAACTCTATCCCAAGCAGGAAATAAGAAAACTATCTGTGCACTCTAAAGTTCGGCGAAAAAATAGGAGCAGAAACCAAAATTAATCCCGTTACCAGCTCTCTAAGCCAATCACAAGAGTTCAAACTTATAAGCATTGTCGGTTTGGTGCGACTTGAAATAAATTCGGCTTTCCTTTCGCGGTGCGACGACATTATCCTGGGGTATTCAATCAAATTTTAAAAACAACAGATTCACTCAGCGCGCATGCGTCTACAAAGCGAATTAATAGCAGACAGCCGTTCTATAGTTGTGAAATGGTTTTAAATAACTTATAAAATGAGAGAGTGTGTGGCGTTCTTGTTCTGTTTGATTTGTTTCACGACAAACTACAGTTGTCTGTAAACATCCAGTGTGATATTAATCGTAAAATTCTGTTTATCCACTAGAAAATAAAATATGTCGGTAATCAGCCGTCTATTATTTGTGTTTCAAGGCATCATGAGTATTTTTTTTATCACCACGTCTCACTACCCATTTGGGTTGTACACACATATACTAATTACGCTAATTTGGTAAGGATTAGGAAGGTTGGATTTGGAGGAAGTGCACCCGCAACTGCGTGAAAGGATAGCATACAACCATTTATGAAAAACCACCCTCAATACACCCAACCGTGATTTGAACCCCAATCTCCCCATTATCAGCAGCCAGTACATTGCGAAAGTGACACCTTAGACCATGCAGCCACCAAAGAGGGTCATTATGAGTTGACACACACTTCTGCTCGAGTTTAAATTGCAGGCTCTTCTAAAGCAGATTCTGCTTTTTTCGACGAACGTGAGATTCAAACTTCAGTCCTGTCTGCATTGAATTACGAATTTTAGGATTAAAAAAACAACTTTAAGCCGAAAGGGTTTGAATGATTAACATGCACTTCCTAAAAAATATTAAAATTTAAAATGAAAAAAAAAATATATATATATATATGTGCTACATTGTTTCACATGGGAGTAAAGGGGAAAAAATCTCCTGATGATAAAAGTGAAGAAATGCTAATTAAAAGGTTACGTGTATAGGCAAAAAACTAATATTTTTGTATTTGTTAAAGTATCAGTCTTTGTATTAAAGCTTAGCATAAGTTCTGAAATGAGATTTTTTTGCAAATCTTTGGCGCAAGGCTATTTCTTAAAGCCTCAACAACTTTTTTTTATGGGATTGGGAATCCTGTCTTATAGACGTTCACATATTCATGGCTAATGTAAATTATGTGTAAATTAGAAAAACTTGTTAACATTAATATTATATTCCTCGAAGTAAATGCTTTTATTTTTAATAAAATAAAATTGAATTCTGTTTGGTAAGATCCCACGAAAAAGCTTTAAAAATGAATTATCCTCTTCTTAGACTGCAGCTTTTCCATTATTATACAGTAGGGCCCTCATATCCACTGATTCAGTATCCGTGGTTTCAGTTTTACACGGTTTGCCACTGCCCAATTTTATTTTATTTTAATTAAAGGAAAAAAATTGTTTATAGGTCACAATGCCTACACTATTATCCCACTTCATCTCCTTATCGTGGGCATAATGCTTTCATATCACCACCACCACCACCACCATCAGTGATCGTCTAAACAAGAAGAATGGAGAGTAAAATATTAAGTACACATTAGTATTACTAGATTTTATGTTGGTAATGTCTTACTGTGAATAATTTATCGATTAAACTTGACCGTATTTATGTTAAATGAATATCACGTTGGATAATAGTTCGGTATTATCCGTGGTTTCATATATCCGCAGCAGATCTAGGAACATACTATCCGTGGATATGGGGCACCTACTGTATTCTTAATTTGAAATTTTTAGGTAGGCCTACACCCTCAAATTTCAACTTGTTTTAAAATGATTGATTTGGTGGAATTACGGTAATCAATGTCATAAGTAATTACAACACATTTTAAATATATTACAATTACATTACATTTACAATATTGACGCGCTGGGATAATCCACAAATATGAAGGGTGTGAAGGAGTAATTACGTACCATTAATCTATTGAGTCTAAAATGGATACAGATAATTGCTGTACAAACATTTCTCCTAGGAGGCTTAAGGAAAAACAACAATCATTTTGAGAGACTTATATTTAATCACTCTATGGCAATGGAGAATTATTGCGTTAAAAATTAAATAGTATTTCTTTACAACTAAAGCTCACAAAATTGTATTAATGAATTTGCCAATATCTCAGAAACTGTTGATTTTATAATAATATATTACATATAAAAGTTTGTAATTTTTAATAGTACTATAATTTTGCAATGATAAGTTATTTAGAATGTCAAATATTTGCGGAGATACGGAAATTTCTGCTTCTGTAAAGTACCTTAAATTCATTGTCATGGGTAAATGAAAATAGCCAGTTTATTTATAATCTTAATAAACACCTAGATACGAGTTTTAATAAATATCGTTAAAATCGATTTACTCAAAATCGATTTTTTTCTCTTTTCGCCCTACATTAAGCTACCCTTAATTTTAGGGTTAGATATCCAATTCCAAAAACCTCTTGAGGAAACCCTATTAAAACCCTAGATACCAAGTTTTAGCCCGATCGGTAAAAGAGTTTAAGCTCTAGTTGGAAGTCCTATTCTGAAAATTGAAAAATGACACCTGGACACGGGAATCCAACCCGGGACCTTCAGCTTAGTACGCCAATGCTCTTACCACTGAGCTATCCTGGATTCGCCCCGTGCCCATGGTCATTCTTCATTCATAGTTTAAGGCAGAGTCTTAAGATGGACGTGCGGAAGTCGTCAGCTTATAAACATGTGATTATATAAGATCACAGCCATCAGACAACGCAGCCATTAGCGACTCTGTAGTTGGCATTTCTATCTCTATCTAAAATTATCTCTTTTTATCTTTACTGGAACTGTGCGTTTAAAACAAAGGTTTATTCAAGGGTTAGATAATAACCGTACCGGTGGGTACACAGCCCAAGGTGTAAAACCATAAATAAACTCAATTGGCGATAATGGGGAGGTCGAGGTTCAAATCTCTATTATACGATCTATAGTGGGTTTTTTTTATCACCGCTTCTTAGTACCCATTCGGGTTGTGCTCTATGTACTAATCACGCTAATGGGCTAGAGGTGAATAAGGTTGAATCCAAAGAAAGTGTACCCACATTTGTCATTTGCGTGGAGAAAGAGTGAGAAACCATGTTATCAATGTTTCTGAGACCGTGTACATTATTTCATGTAGAATGTGATTATGTTTTTCAACTAGGTTTCTGTAACATTGGGTATTATTTCCTTTCACACATCTTATGAGAGTGAAGTAAATATATATATATATATATATATATATATATATATATAT